>OY744527.1:137879509-138019509 GCA_963556195.1 Sepiola atlantica | reverse complement strand
TGTAACTCCTCGTGATGTCGAAGGGGTAGCCTGACCCAGGTCAATGGTTGTAGGTGTGGCCGAAGACTGAGCAGAAGATCTTAAACCATTTGTTAACGATGCAGTTGGGCCGCTACTACCAGTTGCGCCAGTTGCGCCTCCACTGTTGGCACCAGCTGTGTTGGCTGTCACTGTGATTGGACCTTGCCCCATTAAGGCCTGGGGGCTTAGTGTAATGTTCACAGTAATGTTCGTGTTGGGGAAAGAGCCATACACCCCACTGATGGTCGGGCCAGACACATCTTTGTAGACTTCACTCTCGTCATTGTGGCCAGCTGGATTCTGTGCGCTACCAGCATTAGGAACTACCGGGTTCTCACGGCAAATCACTTTTCCTGCCAAGCAGATATAGTTAGAAATCATTTCATTACATGAAACCTCAATACAAAAAATAATAGATATGCGTGTAGAAAAGGTTGGAAAAAATATATATATGATCTAAAGATGCCGAGAAAATCTTTATTTCATTTCATATGATGTTTCGGTATTCTATCAACCTTCTTCAGATATATAGAAACATAATTGACAGTAAAAGAAAAAAAAAACAGAAAATAAAACAAGAGACTTAGAGGAAAGAGACCAGTGAAAGCGTGGTGAAATTGATTTCTAATGACCTCCTAGACAGATCAAACATACTTTTAAATAATTGTCTTAAATTTTGAATCTGTTGGTGAGAACCTTTCTGTGAAAATGGGCGAGGATTAAGCAGGTATGCTTGCTTACACTCTCATTTTCCTCTTCTCTTCCCCTCTCAATTATCTTTCCTTATTCGTTTATAACACTTTCTCCAATATGAAAACATTTTTTCCTTGTCTTCGCTTTTGCATATCTAAAGAAGATATATAATATACTGAAACATCATATCGAATAAACAAAGCCTTTTTTGCCTAAAAGATTTTCTATACCATATATATATATATATATATATATATATATATATATATATATATATATATAAATGATAAATTACAACAAATGCATAAATGTTCTCACAGATGTTATTTATTTATTGTGTTTACCTGTTGCATATGTTTCTTGTCCCATTCTTCCAACAGAAATAAAAAATAAAACCATTTTTTTCCACCAGCATTTGTCATTCAAATAATTTTTCACTATTAATTTGATTTGGTCAATGTCCATATATGAATTCCCGACGTCTGATCAATGATGTTAAAAGATTCAACATGTGTTTATTTTCATGTCAACATTTTGACACCAGCACCCCTCCCCTCTATCTCTCACCCTGAAAGATGGGTACCCACAATAAGTAACATCCATGACAACATTTTCTTGTCTATATTTTCAGGATAAGGAATATTTATTATCTATAATTTTTGGACTGGTTTTCTTATTTTGCTTTTGTTATTATCATAATGTTTCGACTTTTTCACCCTTGGGCCTTCTTTCCAGAGACACATGGTCGAGACGACTACGATGTTGGTTAAAGTGTGCAGGTTGTCTTGAGGTTCAGGGTTCAATCCTGACCAACATGTAAACTAAAGGTTACAAGACCGGATTAATAGAAAGCGATCTGTGTAAGCTTTCCATTTGAACCAATAAAGAGTTGGGTTCAAAATTCCATGACGGTTATAGAGTTCAATGTAGAAGGCCGGAAAGTAAATCGGTCAAAACTTTGTGATAACAACAATCAAGTTCGAAAATTGTAAATAATTTATTTCTTTGTTGTAATTCGGCATTAGTATCATTTTGATCGATTTAAGAAATCAAAAATAGTGAACATTCTTTTGTAAAATAGCATTGAGATTATATACATAAATATGCATGCCAAATATAGTGTCGGTGTACATTTTCTATACTTTACCTGAATATACAGGTTGACTTATGGGATAGTCATTAATCTACAAGTAGATACAAAAAAAATTGGAGGAAGAGTGAATGCATACTTTCACACACATGCCTCTACTAAGTGTATTGACTGACAGGAAAACATGGGCAGATAGACTTGACAGTAAGAGAAATAAATAAAGACTTGGCCAGAGATTAGTTTAGAAGTCAATTTACTTAAAGTCGCCCAACACATGTCAGTATGTAAAATGGACGAAAAATGATGAAGAAAATCGTAAAAATGAACTATTTCTGCACTAAAAATATGGGCAACATAATGAATGCTGCCCATAATTATAGACAAAACAGATTAATAGCAACAATAACAGAACAAAAACTGACTGCCCCATGAAGGGGAAATGTACCGTATGTCATCATCCATTTTTCTGAGAAAGGAAACAAGTAGTTGTAACAAGAAAATCTGTATCGGAATTTCCATCCGGAAGCTGGAAACAAAAAATATTATTTGTATTATTGTTGTATCTCAGATGTGCTCAAAAGAATGACAACTTTGATGTATAAAAATATATGATATACCTTTGTTGTCAATGACGGTGAACGAGTGGCGATTAGTGAGGAAGGGGATGCACACACAGGAACTTGACAGGGTGATTTTCTCGGGCCAAAATCGCCAATCAACTGACGATATCAATTTCGGGTTGATATTATATAACAATTTTTGACACCCACACCTCCATCTGCAAACGCCCACTGTGGGACTTCGCTATCAATGTAGCAACATCCCAAAGGCATTTATTCAGCAATAGAGTATTTCCTTCTGCCACTAACCCTTGCAACAATTATTTTATTTCTGGCAATCCACCATGTTTGTTTGTTTCTCCCGACATGGTGGTCTGACTCTATCAACGATTATTTTATTTTTGACAATCATGTTACGTTGTTTTTTCTGGCCAGATGTATGTCCATGTCAAGCCAGATGACCTTTTCAGTACTCAAGGCCTTGATATTTAACAGTATTATTTCTTTAATTTAGCTAGATTATATTCTTAAATTAGTTGAACTTACAGACAAGTAAAAGATACTGTTAGATCCTTTCTTTATGAGAATTTTTTTTATGTGTCCTTTCATATTTTTATAAGCACCAGTGTGTGTGTGTTAACCTTACTCTGTCACTCAACACACTTGGCAGCGATATGTGTGTGAATATATGAGTTCACTCTTCCTCCAAATTTTTCGTACCTACCTGTGAATTACTGACCACTTAAAATTTTAACAAAAAAAGTTCCAAGAGAAGATACTGATGGAAAAAAATGGTAACAGATGGTGACCCAAGTTAAAAGCCCTGGATTATATTTTTTCTGGAATGTTAAATTGTAGTTATTGGTATGAAGAAGCTGTTTAATATGGGTGAAATGAATTATTACCTAAAAACTAGCATGTTTTTTTTTTTTTTTAGGTTTTCCATATACTCTTATCAATATTGCTCTGTAGTTTACATTGAGTTCTCTACTTGGAAAGGACTCCGCGGGCATCATCCTAGATCCATCCCAACCTGAATCTACTAAGTTTACACACACACAACAGAATCATGTAAAAATATTGATAAATCTTTTTATAAAATATTAACAGCTTTTAAAACATTTGACATTTAAGAATAATAGATGTCAGGATGATTTTTTTAAGACCAGATTTTTCGACCACTGGCTTCTAGTCTTCCTCAGTGTTGTCAAGATCATCGAAAGATTTATGAATATTTTTGCTTATTCTTTCATCGCTGAGGAAGACAAGAGGTTAGCGGTCGAACATTCTGGGAATAAAAAAAAATATCATTCAATAATTTTCATAAATGTTAAAAAGTATTAAAGAAATATTGCTTTATTATCTGTGTAGATCACAAGGAAGATACTATATGAATATATATAGAGAGATATTATTGTTTTTATATATTTGCTAGGCTGTGAAAATGATATCATGATAAACTAACTACATACATTAACCCTCAAAAGAGGAGGTAATGCTTGGGAGGAATGTATCATGACAAATAAAAATATACTATACTACCCCTCAAAGCGGGAGGTAAAGCCTGTGAGAACCCCTCTCCCCTCTAAATAAAAGGAGGTAGTAATGCATGTTTGGATGGTATCATGATAACAGAGCAGATATTACAATACCCTCGCAAAAATAAAGGAGGTAATACCTGGGACGACACCCCACATAAAAGGAGAAGGTAATGCCTGCGAGTATGATATCATGGCAACAGAAAAGATATTACACTACCCCAATCACCCAACATAACTTAGGGTTGTTAATGTTTTTTTTTTACTAAAACATGATTTAATTAAAAATGTTGATAACAGAATTTATTAAGTTAAAAAACTTTGAATATAAAAAATTACAATTTAAACAGAAAATTATATGTATTTTAAGTGTAAGACATTTTTATTTCAGACAATATAAATTTATAATTTTTTGAGCTTTTATCTCATAAACATGTGCTTAAAACAATAAAAAACATTGGCATCGCTAGAAAAAGAGAGAGGAGAGGGGGTGAGAAAGAGGATGAAGAGATAGTGAGAATGCCAAATTGTCTTTTTTATTGTTTTAAACAGCCCCTCAGATTGAGAGAGAGGTCACCTCCCCCTCTCTTGTGTCTCATCGGTATATCTTTCTAGCTAGCTAAGATGTATTAATTTCCTTTAAATTAATTAAAGTAATCATTATCAAGGGAGATAATTTCCTTTAAATTATCTCCCTTGATAATGATTGATACACACCATAAACTGGTATCGTCTTGGCCTTCGGGGCTTGATTTACGCCGGTCTATGGGTCTGTCCTGTGCAGTTCTAGGAAGTCCACCCTCCCAGGCTTTGCCTCCCCTCTCTGGGGAGGAGTTAGTTTATTGCTTACTGCCTGAGGCGCCCCTACCGGGGAATGCCGACAGGGCTGCCCAGGCAATTTTTAATGGCCAGAGTGCTCACCTTCTCGGGCGCTGGCTTTTAAAGTCCCACTTCCCCCCCCCCCCCCCCCCCCCGACTTTGGGTCACATCTTACGTTGTGGGAGTAAGATAAACCTGGTCTTGTGCCTAACCTCCTGGGGAGGTAAATAAAAAAAAGTGTTGTATCATTGATACACACCATAAACTGGTATCGTCTTGGCCTTCGGGGCTTGATTTACGCAAGTCTATGGGTTTGTCCTGAGCAGTTCTAGGAGGTCCACCCTCCCAGGCTTTGCCTCCCCTCTTTGGAGAGGAGTAAGTTTATTGCTTACTGCCTGAGGCGCCCCTACCGGGGAATGCCGACAGGGCTGCCCAGGCAATTTTTAATGGCCAGAGTGCTCACCTTCTCGGGCGCTGGCTTTTCAAACCCCACTTTCCCGACCCGAGCTTGGGTCACATCTTACCTTGTGGGAGTAAGATAAACCTGGCCTTGTGCCTAACCTCCTGGGGAGGTAAATAAAATGTTGTATCATTGATTGATACACGCCATAAACTGGTATCGTCTTGGCCTTCGGGGCTTGATTTACGCCGGTCTATGGGTCTGTCCTGTGAGGTCAATCCTCCCAGGCTTTGTCTCCCCTTTTTGGGGAGGAATAAGTTTATTGCTTACTGCCTGAGGCGCCCCTACCGGGGAATGCCGACGGGGCTGCCCAGGCAATTTTTAATGGCCAGAGTGCTCACCTTCTCGGGCGCTGGCTTTTCTAGTCCCACTTTCCCGACCCGACCGTGGGTCACATCTTACCTTGTGGGAGTAAGATAACACTGGCCTTGTGCCTAACCTCCTGGGGAGGTAAATAAAGTGTTGTATTATTGATTTAATTAACAGTAACCTGTTTTGATGATAATATAAGAGAGATAAACGAAAGAAGCTTTTGCATTCATTCTTTAGATGTATATTATTATTATATTCTTTTGAAAAAATAATACTATTACGAAACAATGGTTTAAAAATATGTCTACACACTCTGCTGATTATATATGTATAAGATAATATATTATGTATATACTTATATTATAAGATAATATATTATGTATATACTTATATTATAAGATAATATATTATGTATATACTTATATTATAAGATAATATATTATGTATATACTTATATTATAAGATAATATATTATGTATATACTTATATTATAAGATAATATATTATGTATATACTTATATTATAAGATAATATATTATGTATATACTTATATTATAAGATAATATATTATGTATATACTTATATTATAAGATAATATATTATGTATATACTTATATTATAAGATAATATATTATGTATATACTTATATTATAAGATAATATATTATGTATATACTTTTTGTTTCAGTATTTATTTCAACGAGAGTAAGGCTGAGCAGTAGCTTACTAGCTATAAGTATATTTCTATATACTTACAGCTAGTAAGCTACACAAAAACGTTTTTTGTTTGATTCCCCAAAAAGAATTCGCTAGAATAAATGCAGCGTTGAAATAGATATAGAATGATCCCCATGAAGTTCTTTGCAGGGTAGTTCCAAGCAGAGAGCTGTAATGGCATTTAGCTTGATGAATTCCTTCAGCAATAAAGCAAAAATGTTTGTGTGTATGTCACTTGTTATAAGTATATTTTTATACTACTATATATATAATATTTATTAATATATGTATTACAGAAGATCAGAATAACATTGGTATCGTCAGTACTAATACATATATTAATAAATATTATGTTCTTATTGTTTTAATGTTGAATCGTGCAACTGGTTTGAATGGTTATTTCTATACTGATGATTCTACAAAGATGAAACGTATATGTATGTAGATAATATTTAAAAATATTTATTATTAAAATAATTATTTCTAGTCCCTTCTCAGCTGGGAACTTTAATTGGGAATAAGAGAAGCTGTCAGATCTTAGCTATAATGCAAGTTCCTTCCTGTTGGACACTTATGATGGCCGACTATTGCTGTCCACCTCCTTGACACATGAATAAAGTTTATTTCTCATCTCGTCCGTAGCCATTCATGGTAGCCTCATTGGTTAGCGCTCTTGGAATTGGAGTTAAATGTAACCCTTGTTCCGGGGTTAGAATTGTGCAACTGGTTTGAATGGCTATTTCTACACTGATGATTCCACAAAGAAGGAAACGTATACGTATGTAGATAATATTTAACTTTAATTTATACCCGGCTCTAGTTATGAAAATTTATGTCACAAACTAATTATTGAGCTGCTTTTAGTGACCTGAACTGTCAAATAAAGTGGTTATTTTAAAAAAGTAATAAACCAGAATTGTTATATATATATATATACACATATGAGAGAGATATGTAAATATGTGAGAAGTATGTTTTGAGGAAATTTGCCTTATTCTTTAGTTGACATTCAATTCAATTATCTAAACTAGAAAAATAAACAAAAATGAAATCTGTAAAGAAAACATGTTCTTATTAAAATTTATTTTGAGATTGTTGCTATGAAAATGAGTTATCATTCTTTAGCCATTAAACCAGTTCTACTACGGATTATTTGGATTACGGTTCTCATCTTGGATGTTATTCTCGCAATGTTTCAGTAGATGTAACCTCCGACCTTCTCCAGATGCATCTTTTTAACTGTGGGAATCTTTATGCCGAACTTGAGAATCTATAAGGAATTTCGAACTTGACTCTTCATATAATCCACAGGGGTGATTGCTCTCGTTTCATCAGCCATAGTCCACATGTGGTACAATGGATAACATGCTAAATAATAGTCTTCTGGAAGTTGAAGTGTCAATCCTCAATACAGATGATATTAAGAATATAATTAAGAATTACTGAAGTGGGTTAAATAAACGGTTCAGTTCAAAATTCTATAAAGATTCCTGAAATTGACAAGACACACCTGAAGAAGGGTGGAGGTGACATTGGCCGAAACATTGTGAGAATAACATCCAAGATGAGCTTAGTAATCCATATTATCAATCCTCATCTTAAAAATTCCGAAGCAGTTCCATTTATTGCTATTACTATATTGTTCTACAAACTGGTTGGAAAGTCTTGTTACTCCTACCAGAAAGTAACAACAATAGAGAAACAAGTAATGCAGCAATAGAAAACACATGTCTGAATTTAGTTTATTCACTTTCAAAACAGCAAAACAAAATAAGAACTCTAAAATGATAAAAGAACAAGTAATATAATGATAGAAAAGAACATCTAATGAATTCAGTTTATTCACTTTCACTGAAAATTTCTGTATGAAAACCATCATTTTCATGGCATAAAATGATGCGGCACCATGACCTGCATGATATTTTACATAGCTGTTCTTTGGTGATTGTTCTATTCCTGTTACATTTTGGTAGGGATGACAAAACTTTCAGACCACCTTATATACTATTTCAATAATTGCATCTTTGAGTAAGTAGACAAACGCATGTTTACATTTTATAACAAGATTTTCAGACACCTTATAAATTGCTAGAAGATTTTTTTTACATTTTATAACAAGATTTTCAGACACCTTATAAATTGCTAGAAGATTTTTTTTACATTTTATAACAAGATTTTCAGACCACCTTATAAATTGCTAGAAGATTTTTTTTACATTTTATAACAAGATTTTCAGACCACCTTATGAATTGCTAGAAGATTTTTTTTACATTTTATAACAAGATTTTCAGACACCTTATGAATTGCTAGAAGATTTTTTTTAATTACTTCTTTAAAAAAAAAACAGAAAGTACAATGAGTTACATTAAAATTTGAGAGAAGTCTACATTGATATGTTCTCCACAGAAAAGTTAATTTTCAACGTAAAGGGGAAGTAATCAGAAACCATATATGTTGAACATGAACCAGTCGTTCTTGTTATTTTATTAAAAAAATTATTATGATCCATTACGCATAGTTTCTGAAATATGTTGTCTCTATCTTAATCTTTTGAAACACTATTTTCCAGCCTTGTGTCTGTTACTACAATAAAGACAAGTGCAAAAAATTAGTCTGGATCCGACTTTGTCATTTTGATGTGGAAAAGTGTAATTTACTATTTTACAGAAAATGTTTTGGTTAAGCTGACATGATGTAAGATGAAATGGATTTGGACGAGTTTCATCCAATTTTACATTAATTTATTTAGATGAGAAACTTACCAGAATACGCTGGTTGATTCTTAATGTCCTGGCACTAGTCCACATGATGTTTTTAATAGCATCAACTAATACGTTAAGTAATTAGTTATAACAGGGAAAATAATCTAGGATTATAACTAGTATTATTAGAAGTCAAAGTATTTAACCAGTTCTTTTATTCTAAGTATTTTACAACACCTTAGTAGAAGATCCTTTTTAGGTCGAGGTAAATGCGGCATTTCAGTAATCGACTGGTGATTAGGTCTCTTTTTATTTTAGACTTTTATTTACCCATACGAAGCATATTTCCACTGATGCATAAGGGACTACTGTGATAGGGGCCAGAATTATAGAGAGTGGAGCAATCTGAATGGGGAGTTGGACAGCAAAATGTTTATTAACATTGCATTTAAATTTCTGCATGTTGGTACAAGCAGCAAAACAGTGAGCAGGGAGGAATTTTCATAGGGACTGCCCCATGCTCAACTTTTTCTATTTTCTAGAAATGCATCAGCTCTTTCACAAAAATAAAACAGAAAGTGTTAAAACCTACAAACTTGGCACTTAAGCATATAAAAATATAAATAATGGCAGAATAAAACTTCAATTTTGTTATTTGTTTATCTCACAGGTGTCTGTGTGAGGTATCTGAGTATTTTTTATTCAATCCCTCATAACAGTTCAACATCAAATATAAAAAAAAAAAAAAAAGAAAAAAGGTATTTACTTGCCTTTCTCATGAAGGAAAGATGTGACCCAAATTTGGTTTTAGTGTTGGGTGGGTGAGGATGGAGGTGGATTGGGGGAAGGGGGGGGGCATAGCCCAAAATAAACAGGCACTTGAGACTAGTTTAAAAAAAAAAATCTGAGATTCCTATCAGTATTCTCTCACAAGTGAGAGTTCCTCAGGTAACCAGCAATATACCTATCCCTCTACCTTTCGGAGGTACCGCCTGGGAAGAATGATTCCTAAGATGGTGCAAGGTAATTTCAAATAGGCACATAGTTTAGATTTTCAATCTGAAGTTTATATTTACATATGGCCTTCCTATTAGGTTACTTATGATTGGTCAGTACTCCAGCATAATCATTGCTATGCAAATTAGTAAAATAATGCCATCTAGGTTGATTAGCTATCTTCTTCAAACATTTATTCAGGGGGAGATAATTTTAAGTGAGACAGGGCATTCATTAGTAAACATGTTTTTATATGAGTTGCTTTCCACCCATCAATCGATAAAGCTCTTTAAGATTAATCTTGTTAACCATTTTGGCTGAATAAATAATACAAAGTTTTCAATTGTCAAAGGAGAATATAACTGAAATTAACAAAAATGAAAGTTAGAGAAAAAAGCCAGGGAAAATTATCAAACGTACCAGTGACAGGGTTTCGACTAATTCTCATCAATTTGAGCCATTTATCAAAGGCTACCAAGGCATCAATGTCCATTCGTTGAAGTAACAAGAGGAATTGCTCTTTAGCTTGTTCCAGTGACAGGAATACATCATCTGAAGGGATTAAGATAAAGATTAAAATAAGGATAAAAAAATAATGAAGTTAAATAAATTAAAATTCTGGCATAATTGTCAAATTGATATAAGACATCAGTAATTGATGTGATTACAATGATTATAGATTGAAGATTTGAATAATGAGAGAACGCAGGGCGGGGGAGTATGATTAAGATCAATTCTTGAGTGGGAGAGGTTAATAAATTGGCATTTAACAAAGTTGAAAATTTAAAAGAAACTGAAATTATTAACAGTGAAAAAAAAAGAAACATGTGAGAGAGAGAGAGAGAGAGAAAGAGAGAGCGAGCAAAATAGAGCAGTGAAGGAGAAACGTATAAAGAATGGTGAATGATGAAAAGCGAGAACAAAGGGTAGGAGAGAGAGAGAGAGAGAGAGAGAGAGAGAGAGAGAGAGAGAGAAGGATGGAAAAAATGAGAGAGAGAAAGGAGAGCAAATAAGAAAGAAAAAGAGATGTGGGCTACTCTAATGAAGAGATGTTATAATAATAATGAGAATCCTGTAAATCTTTATATACTTATATATTTGACTGTAAAACATCATTAATTAAAACTTAGAAAGAAAATTCTGAAATTACTTTTTTTCTGAACGTTGAACCAAATTGCAGTATCCTCATAGAGAAAATGGAGCCCTGCACCATAAACCATTTTGGTTAATTTAAGAAATAGGTTAAAATTAACATACTTGAATAACATGAATTTTTATCATATTCTTGGTTCATGTATTAAAAATAATATTTTATTATTTAAAAATATTTGATGCTCGTGAGAAACATTGCAGTTTTATGCTGATAAGGTTCATATTTTTGGTGAGTAAAACAGACTTTTTTTATTATAATTAAATTATGCATAAACATTCACAGCTACAATGAGAAATTATGTCAAAACGTGAGATCACAACAGAAACTCAAACTTAAAATATTTTCTTTGTCGGTATGCAAGTTATTATGCAAGTTATTATGAAAGTTATTATGAAAGTTATTATGAAAGTTATTATGAAAGTGTACTGTAAATGGCGCCAATGTTTTTCATAGTATTTTGATTTATAAAAAAAAAGAAACTTTATTATAGATTAATTTTTTTTTAAAAAAGAACAAAAATAATTATGAAATTAAATCCAACATTATGCATTTCGGTTTCTTCTAAAAAAACTCAGCCATTTTGCTCTTTTATTAATAGTTGAAAAAAAAAAAAAAGAATTAATTATTTTGAAAGGAATTTAGAAGCATCTAAACTGTTAAATAGCAAATTTTTTCTGGCATAATTTTTTTTTCCAAATCTTCATCAATTAAAAGATTGAACGTTCGGGAAACAACTTCCATCCAATAATTTTATAAATAGAGTAATAGTTACTTAAAAAAAAATAGTTATAGTTTTATAACAATTTGGTTCGATTAATAATTTAATGACCAAACAATCTTGTAATAACTGAATTTAATTTTCAAAATCCTATTTAAAAAAATAATAATTTGATAAAAAAGAAAGGTGAAACAAAAATGAATCAAAAAGATTCCTGGGCAACGCCGGGAAAAGTATAACTAGTTGCTTATAATTCTTTCTTTTCTGATATTCCATAGAAATTAAATCGCATTTAATGCCAATCAGTGTCAAACTTGACAATAGATAAAAAATATTTTTTAAATATTTAAAATCGATTTTGAAGTTTGAACTTTACATATTTGGATTCTTCAAATACATCTTCGATGCTCTCAAAGGTCAGTTCGGCCTTAAAGTTCAACAAAACAAAGAATCTCATAATTGCATTCTATTGCAATCAATTTCAGTTTGATTAAAAATAATAAAGGTTAATTTTATAAGCCTGCAAAAAAATTATATATATTTTATTTAATTATGCAACAGCAAATGTATAGAATAAATATTCTTTGAATTTTATTACAAAGTCTGAGCGAAATCTTTTATATGTACTGCATGAATATTTCAGTTTATTTGTATTGGACTATCTTCTTTATAGGAATATTTCAGTTTATTTGTATTGGACTATCTTCTTTATGGGACAATAAACTGATTGCCAATCACGTCAATCTTCTTATGTATTTGTGTGTATGTATATATATATATTTGGGTGTATGTATATATATATAAAATATTTATCTATAAACTGTTTGATAAAAGAAATTCATTCCCTTTTCGGATCGTGCGGATGCCACATAAAAATAGTACCTGCCCTGTGTATATATTTTACAGGAGTATTATGTCCGAATTTCTGAGGATTACTCGTGTTACCTTAAAATTGGTAGATTTTATGCCCCCAATAATAAGAATGATTAAACAAGGTGGCGATCAAAATAAAATATTTAGACAATTAAATAAGGCAATTACTCGCCATCCTGATGCTTTTAAGTCTTATCAAATTAATCAAATTAAATTGATAGAGCAAATCCAAAGCTATCTAAATAAAAATAATGTAGAATATGTATAAACGTATATATAACACATATACTAATTATATAAAAAATAGTTACGTGTAATAAACAGTAGAAAGGGATAAAAAAAGAAATGTTAAAAAAGAAGAAGAGAAAAAATCGACAGTTAGCTTATGAACGCCGATTGGAAACGCTGTGAGTTAAAAAAGAAGAAGAAGAAAGAGAGGAAAAATCGACAGTTAGCTTATGAACGCTGATTGGAAACGCTGTGAGTTAAAAAAGAAGAAGAAGAAAGAGAGAAAAAATCGACAGTTAGCTTATGAACGCCGATTGGAAACGCTGTGAGTTAAAAAAGAAGAAGAAGAAAGAGAAAAAATCGGCAGTTAGCTTATGAACGCTAATTGGAAACGCTGTGAGTTAAAAAAGAAGAAGAAAGAGAAAAAATCGGCAGTTAGCTTATGAACGCTGTGAGTGGGCAAGGAAGATTAGTATTTATTTAAAATTGATGACAACGAATTAAACAACAAAGGAGGAGGCGGAGAAGGGGGAGAAAAAAAAAAGGACTAAAAGTATATATATGTATATATATATATAATTTTAAAATTTTTTATATTTTGATATTTTTGATAAAACTAAAAATACATTAATCACCTAAAAAGTAGTGTAATGGATTCGTCTAAACACTTTAAAATGCAGCAACATTTTTTGTAAGTAACGGATAAATTTTATTAGACAGACGAACAACACAGGTAAGGAGGACTTTTTTTTTTTTTAATAACTAATATAAGTTAGCAAAACATTTATACGGAACAAAACTTAGATTTAGTATACGGAATGTTTATGTTTTTGTCTTTTAAGGGAAGTGGGGTTTGATCAACTCTGCTGGGAAGCCATGAAATTAAATACTGTCTTGTTTTTAAATTCCCAAAACAGTTTTTCATGGTAAACAACTGATGATCCCTTAAATAATATTAGAAGCAAACTAATATGATAACTGTAAAAAATAAATTGACTTACATGAGTGATTTTCCACTGAACGACTTGGGACTTAAGGTTTGTTTTTTTTGTTTTTTTCCTTATATAGTTTTAATGGTTGAGAAACTTCCGAGACTATATATATATATATATATATATATATATTTTTGTTGGTGATTTTATTCCATTAATTGCGACAATATATATGTTGTTTCGTTAGCATTCATAATGAAAGCCAACTCTTCAAGCTTTAAATGGAATCACTGCCTAGAATCTTAAATTCAACCTCAACCGGAAATTGAAGATGCATAAAAGGGAGGGGGGACGAAGATGGCGCTTAACCTATAGCGAGGACAGGAAAGGGGGTGGGGAGACTCCAACAGGTGATATTTTAGAAAGTTGGGTGGGGTGATATCTAGTGTTTGGGCCATCGTGACCTCAATTTCAACCGGGGCAGAGGGTTTAATTTAATAATGAGAATAAAATTATAACTGTCATTTCTGTTGTTACAGGTGATTATTGTGTATATAAAAATATTTTTGATAATTTTAATTTAGAGTATTAATTGCTACTTTTGCATTCTATTTCAATGTAATTATTTATGGATTTTACAATTAGCTCAGTACTGGTAGTGAATTTTGTTGTGATAATATTTGTTAATTGTAATTATATTATACTAAAATTAATACTAGTGGAATTATTATATAAAAGAAGTTTGATGGTGTTACTATCTTTAGTATTAATAAAAACAATTATAATAACAATAATAATAATAAAGCCAATAGTACCTACGATAGTCGCAGTGACAATAGTATCAAAAATAATAATAATAATGATAGTAGTAGTAATAATAATGGTAATTATTATAATCTTGTTATTTGTGAAGTCATTAGGCGAAATAAGTCTGCAAGTGATGGTAAGCTTTTATAGTTCTACTACCAATAATCAAGACTAGGCACCAGTCAATAATTAAGTGTTCAAGATAGTAATCGAATGGATTAAGTAATTGAGATTAGATCAATCTAAGTGGTATCAGAGTTAATAGCTATCATACCTATGGGTTTAGGTGGGAGATTATTTTGGTATAATTGGTAGTATGACTTTTGAGGCTGAGAATTTTAGGTAATACTTAGAGATTTGATGGTTTAGTGGGGTGGTTATATATCTATAGATTCATCGAGACTTGTTGGGGGGTGGGGTTGGGTGGTAAATTCGGGTGGGTGGGTAGGGGTTGTAATGTGTTTTGAAGTAGTGTATAATGGGGGGGGGTTTAATGTAATTATTCATTTCTAAATTTTTTTGTTTTTAAATATGTGGGGGGTTGGTGTGGGGTTAAGGTGGGGTATGTGGGTTGCTAAGGAGGTAGAGTCTACTATGTTTACAGTTGATAGACGTCTCTTGTTTTCTATTTAGGAGTTTATTTCTGTCTTTAAAACGGATAATTTCTAGTTTTTCATTCAAACATAATCTACATGGTGAGTTCATGGATTTGCAGGTGCTAGATTTTTTTAGGATTTTCCACTTTATTATGGGAGTTTGTTTTTTTGTTTTTATTTTGTGGTAGTGTAGTGATAGAATAAAAAATAAAAACAAAAAAAGAAACTCCCATAATAAAGTGGAAAATCCTAAAAAAATCTAGCACCTGCAAATTTTTAGATTCCAAAGTATCGTCTTGCACTGGTCGCAAAAAAAAGTATGCATCAATACCATGCAAAATAAGAAATTACATTTAAAATTTGAATATAAAATAAATTGGTTAAATAGCCCCCACCCCTCAAAAAAAAGAAAAAAGAAAAACGAAACAATTTCTTTGCATTACCCAACTTTACCTTGTTCATGGCTGTCGATATACACAGGGCTGTCATACGGCATTTGCAAAGGGGACTGCACTCGGTTGCAAGCAGCTGCATTACTTGTAGAAAGGTCAGAGTAGTCCATCTTTTTCACCTCTCCATACAGATGATGAGAACCAAGTGGGTCTGATAATAACAAATAAAACACATTACCGATGATGAGAACGAACAAGACGCAGACTTATTTTGATTACTTTATCTTTTCTTATATAAAGTTAGGTATGTGTATGTGTAGCAAGACACATGAAAAAATTTAAATTGCTTAAAATATATCAATAATGGCATATATAGAAAGAGCTTGCTTATCTAAAAAGAATCTTTTAAAATCTGACTAAAAATAAGGAAGTTATGACTATTTTTGTGCCTTTTAAGACCATATGCATTTCGTCACAAGTTTTACACTAATTTTTCAGTAAAATTGTTATATCTTTGTTAAAACATAAGATAAAGCAATGAAATTTGCCATATTAGTGTATTTTTGTACAAGGAATCAGAATATGCCACTGAAAATCTCCAGAAATTAATGGTTTCCAAGTAATCTGCAGTAAATGCACATAAATATGCTGCAATACCTTAAAAAATATCATGTATCCATTAAAAAAAAGTTAGAGAACTCAAAGTTGTATTATAATACATTTTATGTACAAGAAACTGAAATCTAATACTAGGACTGTTTAAAAATGAATATATTGCAAGATTTCTTTGGTATTATTATAGATAGACATCTTCCGCTAAATTTCCCCCTTGCCTCCCCAAAATATGAGATTCTACCTTTTTTTTTTAGACAATTACATGTAAACACCCTGAAAAACCTGGCAGAAAGAAAGAAACAAAAACAATTATTTTAGAATTTAGAGTGGGGATTAGTTTCACATATAAATTTAATGTAAAATAATCCCACATTTTAGGGACATTCTAGCATTTTAAGGCAGTAAATCATTTTTTTCTATGGAGGATAAATCCTGTGCTGTTTCTTGTTTTTTTTTGTGGGTGGGGGTGGGGGGTTTCCTTTTTCTATCTTTTTTTTTTTAGACAGTTATGTGTAGTTTTAAGAGGGTCTTTGTGGGAGGAGTGGGGCTTGTCACTCGGACCGGGTTAGTGGTAGGGCTAGGAGCAATTACCCGTTCCTGTCCATTCTAGCGTTTTAGGGCAGTTAATCAATTTTTTTCTATGGGAAATAAATCCTGTGCGTTTTTCTTTGTGGGGGTCTGCTCTTTTTTTTTAGACAATTATGTGTGGTTTTAACAGGCTTTTTATAGGATGGGAGCTTGCCACTCGGACTTAGGGTTAGTAATATGGTTAAGGGAGGGGTTTTGTTTTGGATGGAGATTGTCATTCGGACTTAGTGTTAGGGTTAAGGGAGTTTTTTTTAGGGGGTGGATTGTCACTCAGATTTAAGGTTAATGGTACAAGAGAAAGCATTTTTAGGAGGTAAGCTTGTCACACGAACCTAGGGTTAGTGGTAGAGTGATTATTTATTTTATATTAAGTTTTCAGCTTGAAACAATATTTAAAAAATTGCACTAAAAGACAAGAATGGCCGGGAAATAGATCATTTTACATTAAATTTATATGCGAGACTGACCCCCCCCCCCCCCCTCCACTCTAAATTCTAAAATATTTTTTTTTGTTATCTTTTTCTGCCAAGACTTTTAGGGTGTTCACACGTAATCACCTAAAAAAGTAGAATCTTATTTATTTTTTGTTAATTGGCGACTAAAAAGTCATTACTACTAGAAGTTTGAAAGTTGAGTATATTTGAAAACCAGTATTTCTAGAAGTATTATCTGTTTATAACTAGCTGCTGCTGATTGATTGCTATATCAACAATACTAGCAGCCATTGTTGATTTTCGCTCAAAAGGGAGACAATATTTTTTCGGATAGTAGTAATTCAAAATTACTACTACCAAAAGAAAAAAAACAATTATAATTTTAATGCATAAAAAAAGATAAAAGATTTATTTATTTACTAGTTGGGTTACGAAAAATATTTTCTTTTAAATGTTCAATACACGTCATGTTGAAGGTTTATTTTTAAAATTACAAAAAAAAAAAAGAATGGATCAATTAATTTCGTACCCCAACAATAATTGAAATTGATATTTTTCCAAATTCCCCAAAGACGAATGGTACGATATCTTTAAAAGAAGGGGAGGGGGTAAAAAGTGACGTAAATGGCCGAAAATCGCGTTAATATTTTTATTACTTTATTTGCTAAAAACTCTACAAATATATAATGTTGATTATTATTTATTTCTGAACAAAATGGTGGTATTTTGACGACTTAAAATGCTTTGGTTTTTAAAATATGTATATTTTAGTAGAACTACCTTGAAATCCGTGATTATCCAAACCGTTTTATGGGTATTGCTAATATGTGGACTAAAATTTGAAAATAATTAACCAATCATTATGAATTTTGGAAAACTCCTAGGCATAAGGATGGGTAATGTGGGCTACATTTAGTTTTACGCAAAAGGGTGCTAGAAGCCATTCAGGAAAATTCAGATACCTCCAATTTCAGTTTCTTTTGAGTATTTTAAAAGGTTGTTAGGAAGCATAATAAGACTGGCACAACGTCCTATTTGAAAATTGATCCAAAGTTATGAGACATCAATCCGAATTTTAATTTCTTCTTAATACCCACTTTAGCCCCAAATGTTAGACATGTTTCAAGAATCAAAATAATTCAATGGATTTTGATCAAAATTGGAAAAAAGTATTCAAGACATAAGGTTTAGTAGCATATATATCTTTATTTTTGTAAAGAGACATAAAACTGTTTTGTTTGGTGAATTAGTTTTATTATTAGCTAGCAGAATAACTGTTCTTGGACAGGTATTATGTTTATTTATTTATTTATATATATATATATATATATATATATATATATATATATATATATATATATAGCTAAGTGCCTATATATATATATATATATATATAGCTAAGTGCCTATATATATATATATATATATATATATATATATATATATATATATATATATATATAGCTAAGTGCCTATATATGTATATATATATATATATATAGCTAAGTGCCTATATATATATATATATATATATATATATAGCTAAGTGCCTATATATATATATATATATATATATATAGCTAAGTGCCTATATATATATATATATATATATATAGCTAAGTGCCTATATATATATATATATATATATATATAGCTAAGTGCCTATATATATATATATATATATATAGCTAAGTGCCTATATATATATATATATATATATAGCTAAGTGCCTATATATATATATATATATATATATATATATATATATATAGCTAAGTGCCTATATATATATATATATATATATATATATATATATATATATAGCTAAGTGCCTATATATATATATATATATATATATATATATATATATATAGCTAAGTGCCTATATATATATATATATATATATATATATATAGCTAAGTGCCTATATATATATATATATATATATATATATAGCTAAGTGCCTATATATATATATATATATATATATATATATATATATATATAGCTAAGTGCCTATATATATATATATATATATATATATAGCTAAGTGCCTATATATATATATATATATATATATATATAGCTAAGTGCCTATATATATATATATATATATATATATATATATATAGCTAAGTGCCTATATATATATATATATATATATATAGCTAAGTGCCTATATATATATATATATATATATAGCTAAGTGCCTATATATATATATATATATATATATATAGCTAAGTGCCTATATATATATATATATATATATATATAGCTAAGTGCCTATATATATATATATATATATATATAGCTAAGTGCCTATATATATATATATATATATATATAGCTAAGTGCCTATATATATATATATATATATATATATATATAGCTAAGTGCCTATATATATATATATATATATATATATATATATATATATATATATATATATATATAGCTAAGTGCCTATATATATATATATATATATATATATATAGCTAAGTGCCTATATATATATATATATATATAGCTAAGTGCCTATATATATATAGCTAAGTGTCTATATATATATATATATATATATAGCTAAGTGCCTATATATATATATATATAGCTAAGTGCCTATATATATATATATAGCTAAGTGCCTATATATATATATATATATATATATATATATAGCTAAGCGCCTATATATATATATATATAGCTAAGTGCCTATATATATGTTATGTATATTATATTTCTTCAGCTGCATTTGCCCAGGATTGAACTCAGCACCTTGGGATTACGAGATGGATTACGTGCACTTGCATATATTTCCGTTAAAGTAAAATTACTGGGTTTTCTTGTCCACGTGACTTTTTAATTTAAATGCGTTCTCTTTCTTTTACCATATATACGTTCTTGGCCTCTTGCCTTGTTGGCATTGTAGTTTTGAATTAATTGAATAAAGCCTTAGAAAAGGTTTTTCTATTCGTGTCTTCTATTCGAAGTCCTTTATTTAAACATTGGTGCTACCGTTGCTGACATTATCGAGGGTTGTTCTGGATTCGAACATGCTGTTGAATTGCTGAAAAGTGTTTATGATAAGTCTCCAAGCGTTATTCATGCTAGACATTTGCTTTCTACACGTCTACAACAGGAAAATGAGTCTGTAGACCAGTACCTTCAGGCCTTGAACCGACTTGCCGCAGACTGTTGCTTCAAAGATGTTACTGCTACTACTTACAGAGATGAATCTGTCCGTGATTCATTTATACGTGGTCTCCGGTCTTCCGTAATACGTGCCAGACTACTTGAAAATGATACGTTAAATCTCAAGGAGGCTACTCAATGTGCTAGAGCTTTAGAACAGGCTCAATTTCGTGCTGAGTCATACGCTTCTCAGATTGGACCTACCGTTGCTGCTACCACGACTAAAAATGTGTTTACTGATTCTGTCGAGGAGGCCACTATTACTGCTCCTATGGAGTGTGAATCTGTACAATTGTCTGCTGCCCTTCCTGCTCATGGAAAGTGCTACAACTGCGGAGGGAAACGTCACATTAAGGATGATCGCCGCCACTGTCCTGCCCGCGATAAGTATGTCGAAACTGTGGCAAACTCGGCCATTTTGCCAAAGTTTGCCGTTCTACCATGTCTACACCTTCACGTTCCACCTCAGCTATTATAGTAGCCCGTGCTAAAGATGATGATAGGTTCCCTCCTATTACTAAAATTGTAAAATTAAAGGGTAAACGATTAACTGCTCTCATAGACACCGGCAGTTCTGATAACTTTATCAGTGCTCGTATTGTTAAAACAATGAAACTGTCTACTTCTAAACGGAATTCCGTAATTTCCATGGCATCATCGGCCATTTCCCTCAAGCTATCTGAATATTGTACTGAGGACGTTATCTTCAATGGTTACGAATATAAAGAAATTGACTTCACAGTACTTCCTGATTCCTGTATGGATATTATACTCGGAGTGCCCTTCTTAAAACTACACCAGAGTATCACTATTTCTTTTGGAGGGTCTCAGGATATTCTAAAAATCTGCGCTTTAACCAAAATCAGTTGTGCACCCGTTAAATTGTTCCGAAACTTGACCCGTGATTGCAAACCTATTGCTACTGGGTCCCGAAATTACCGTGCGGAGGACTCTCGATTCATTGAAAAAGAAATTCTACAAATGCTTGAGGATGATATAATTGAACCAAGTTACTCTCCGTGGCGCGCTCAAATTGTTGTGACTTCGTCAACTAATAAAAAGAAACGATTAGTAGTCGATTTCTCCCAAACTATTAACCGTTTCACCTTACTTGATGCATACCCCTTGCCACGAATTGGGGATCTCGTTGACCAAATAGCCCAGTATCGTATCTTTAGTATAATTGACTTGTCCAAAGCATACTATCAGATTGAAATTTGCCCTGAAGATCGCCCCTATACGGCCTTTCAGGCTGGAAACCGTCTGTACCAATTTAAACGAATACCCATGGGGGTCACAAACGGGGTTTCTGCTTTTCAACGATTTATGAATTCTTTCATTTCTGATAACAAATTACCTGGAACCTTCTCGTATATAGATGATATAACTATTTGCGGTAAAACCCAGGAGGAGCATGACGTCAATTTGGAGTATTTCTTAAAAGCTGCCTCGACATACAACCTCGAAATAAACCGGGAAAAATCAAAGTTTTCACTTCGTTCTATTAACGTGCTTGGATACCAAATTTGTAACGGAACTCTTCAACCTGATCCAGAGCGTTTGAGACCTCTTTTGCAAATGCCTCCCCCTTCCGATTCAAAATCGTTAAAAAGGTGTCTTGGTATGTTTGCTTACTATGCGAAATGGATACCTAAGTATTCATACAAAATTCGTCCACTGGTCGAAAATAAACAATTCCCTATGCCTCCTATAGTTGTAAATTCTTTCGAAAAACTCAAGAAAGACATTGCTGAATCATCCGTAAAAGTTATTGATGATGAATTGCCGTTTATTATTGAAACCGATGCCTCAGAAAAGGCTATCGGAGGCACTCTTTTACAAGCTGGGAGACCTGTAGCATTCTTTTCTCGGTCGTTAAACCTCTCTGAAATGCGACTTCATATAGTCGAAAAAGAAGCATATGCCATAGTCGAATGTGTTCGTAAATGGAGAGATCTCATTGTTGGGAAACATTTTACTATTATTACTGATCAACAAGCCGTATCTTTTGTGTTTAAACCTGCTAATCGTGGAAAAATTAAAAACGATAAAATTATACGGTGGAAAATGGAACTTCTTCCCTTTTCATATGATATAAAACACCGTCCCGGGAATGAAAATATTGTCGCTGACACATTATCCAGAGTATGTGGTGCTGCTGTTTCTTCCTTGGAGGAACTAAAATCAATTCATGATTCCTTAATACATCCTGGAGTACAACGCTTTTGGCATTTTGTAAGGTCACAAAATTTGCCATATTCACTTGATGAAATCCGACGTGTGACATCTCAATGTACTACTTGCGCCAAAATAAAACCCCAATTCTTTACTTCTACTAATAATATTCTTATCCGTTCTACTGCTCCATTCCAGCGTCTTTCTGTCGATTACAAAGGACCTATCCCGGCATCTTCATCAGGTTGCCGTTACATATTTACAGTCGTCGATGAATACAGTCGATTTCCGTTTGCTTTCCCTTGTCGTGATTGCTCCTCTCAAACCGCGATTCAGTGCCTGGTGAATATTTTTTCTATTTTTGGACTTCCCTCATTCATCCATTCCGATCGAGGAACTTCGTTTATGTCGGAGGAATTCAAACAATTTTTGCTGCGACTTGGAATTGGATCCAGTAACACTACTGCGTATAACCCAAGAGGTAACAGCCAATGTGAGCGCTATAACGGCATTATTTGGAACACCATCTTATTAGCTTTGGGATCAAAACGGTTACCCATTAGCGCTTGGCAGGATGTTCTACAGGATGTTTTACAAACTATTCGCTCTCTACTATGCACCTCCACAAATGCTACGCCTCACGAACGCATGTTCAATTTTAAAAGGCGCTCTTCCACTGGCACTGCATTACCTGTTTGGCTCTGTGAGCCTGGGGAGGTGTTATTAAAGTGATTTGGTAACAGGAGTAAATATGACCCGATCGTTGAGGTAGTGGAACTCCTCGAGGCTAACCCTACACATGCAAGAATACGATATCATGATGGCCGGGAAGATTCAGTAGCACTAAGACATTTAGCACGTTTTCCACGCTCGGGTCGATCTCAAGATTCTGCTGAAAACGTTCTACCTGACATGGGCCCTTTGCCTGATACAAGTTCCACAAATACTCCTTCACCTAGGGAAAGTTATACAGAAAATGAATTAGTGAATCAGAATTCAGAGAATCAACCTTCCCAGAGATATGGTGCTTCTGATAGTGAACTACTTCCCCGCCGGTCTAGCAGGATTCGCAAACCAGTCCAGCGTCTGAATTTATAAAACTTTCTGATAACAATCTCTGTTACAAGTGGGGGAGAATGTTATGTATATTATATTTCTTCAGCTGCATTTGCCCAGGATTGAACTCAGCACCTTGGGATTACGAGATTGATTACGTGCACTTGCATATATTTCCGTTAAAGTAAAATTACTGGGTTTTCTTGTCCACGTGACTTTTTAATTTAAATGCGTTCTCTTTCTTTTACCATATATACGTTCTTGGCCTCTTGCCTTGTTGGCATTGTAGTTTTGAATTAATTGAATAAAGCCTTAGAAAAGGTTTTTCTATTCGTGTCTTCTTTTTACATTACAATATATATATATATATATATATAGCTAAGTGCCTATATATATATATATATATATAGCTAAGTGCCTATATATATATATATATATATATAGCTAAGTGCCTATATATATATATATATATAGCTAAGTGCCTATATATATATATATATAGCTAAGTGCCTATATATATATATATATATATAGCTAAGTGCCTATATATATATATATATAGCTAAGTGCCTATATATATATATATAGCTAAGTGCCTATATATATATATATAGCTAAGTGCCTATATATATATATATATATATATATATATATAGCTAAGTGCCTATATATATATATAAATATATATAGCTAAGTGCCTATATATATATATATATATATATATATATAGCTAAGTGCCTATATATATATATATAGCTAAGTGCCTATATATATATATATATATATATATATATATATATATATACTTAGCTATGACCTTTGTAGGTAAGGCCGATTCACTGAAAAGTGACGTCATGCTAGTAAGTAGCAAATGAGATCTGTCTAACAGTCAGACTGTGACCTACTGTCGATAATGAACAAAAGTTTTTTTTAAAAAAAGCATTAAAAACTTTAAAAATTGCATTAAAAAAAAGAAAAGAAAAGAACATGATTTGATTTATACTGAAACTGAACTTTATTCAATATAAAAAAAATATAAACAAGCATTCAAAATGAATAGTTAAAGTTGTGTTATTGCTGCGTTAAAGTAAATAAACATGTTGTTTCATGGATTTCTATTTACTTGCCTCCCCACGAGGACAGGACAGCGTTAGACAAAAGATTGGTTTTTAATGTGAGAAAAATCAAGCTCCAAAAAAGGAACACTCTGGATTGGGACATGAATTAAAATTGCCTCAGTCTAGAAGAATTTCTCATTCACCTTTACTGACCGAGAACATAAAAGATGAAGTGTAGTATCGGAACAGATACTACACTTTTAATTATTTTATTACAAAAAATGTAAAAATACAATTTTAATTTTAAACAAATTAGACAAAAGGCCATCAAAAGTGTGGAAAGTGGAATGTCGTTGGTCATCCTCTGTCGCTCCTACTCTTTGTCATTAGTCACCATGATACCACATTTACTCTAGGGGTCAAAATCCCCAATGTGTTGAAAATGTAACTTTTATTTATAAATATGTATAACATTTGTAAATTTTGGGAATAGACATCATTTTTGGTCATTTACCTATGGTTTAAATTTCATTTGAATCAAATGGAAATTGAAAGTGATGAGTGGGACAACAAAAGACAAAGAAAAACGGTTAGTAAAACCCTCCCAACTCTTTCATAAGGAATAATAAAATAACAAACAATAACTAATATAAAAAACGAAAATGATAAATAATTAAAAATTGATTAAAAGAATTAATTTTGTGTTATAAAAAATGCAAAACTAATTGGAAATAAATATATAAACAAAGTTATTTTACTGTCAAATTTACTTGTTTTAAATTGTATTCTTTGTCCTGAAATAAAATTATTTTTAAAGTGTTTAGAATTTTAATTCAATGTTTTAATCATTAGTGTTTCTAGCACCAAACATTTAAAATGTTTTAGAATTACACACATAAAAAACGTTTTGGCACAAAAAATAAAGTTTTTTTTATACAAAAAGAAACAAGTTTGAACAGAATTTCTAGTTGATATTATTTTATGATAGTCGACGAGCAAGCATAAAAATTAAAACGTTTTATGTTATGCAGACTTGTTATTGTGTAAAATATATTTCAAATTTTAGAGAAAAATTTATTTAAAAAAAGTTTTTTCGATCAAGACAGGTCTGTCAACCATCTTGAATTTTTCTATGAGTTTTTTTTTTTTTTTTTTAAATAGTTTTACCTTCAAATAACTATGAGATTCCCAACCATGAAAATGACATGAACAAAATGATCAATATCCTTTTTTAAATATCAAACAATTACTAGATCAAATATAGAATAATTTCAGACAGAAATGACCACAGTCATACGTCCATGGGTTGGCATGTAATAACCTTTCTCTTCGAAACGTCTTGTTTATCTGCTTAGCATACTAACCGCCTTCACATCAGCAGATAAAGCCGATTCAGTGAAATGGCTTCTCTTTATAAAGGTCACGACATAGCCCAATGATTCCCTGCAGGGATGAAACATAGATGCCTATGTAGCTTACTTTCCATAGATATATTTTCTATACTATGAAAACTGAGTTCGATTCACGTACTGAGCACGGTTAAAGTAAATAGTGAAAATGTATACAATATATATCACCTTATAATGTTATATGTGTACTAGCAGATCTACCCGGTGTTGTCCAGGTTAGAGTGTGGGATAGCATCATATGCAACATTATGGTAGGGAGAGTTTACTTTAACAGCAAACTTTGATGCTGTCCGCTAGATATCTTACTCACCAAGCTATTCAGATATATATTAATACTCTTAAACTAACGCTAATAAATAGATTAATTTCATTGTGTAACATGTTTGAAAATTGTCATTAGCTTCTTTAAGGGGCAGACAGAGACGCAAAAATACTTCCATTATGTTCACATGAAAATTGTGCATGTGAATACAATTTATATATATATATATATATATATATATATATATATATATATATATATATATATCATTTGAATCAAAGGGAAAACAGTTTTCAGTGGCTGGAGTTGTGCCCACGGGAACCATCTTAATATTATCAAAATTTGTTGAAATTTTGGGAATAGACATCATTTTTGGTCATTTACCTATGGTTTAAATTTCATTTGAATCAAAAGGAAAACAATTTTCAGTGGGTGGGTGAGGGATTGTGTCCCCAGCTTTTATATATATGATTATTATACAGACATGTACAAAATCTGTGACACTGGTATGTCGATGTTATCGATCAACAGCTGTTGGAAACTGAGATCTCATCAGGCAGAATTAAAATCTGATCCTTACCTCAGATCATATTTGGGAAGAATGAAATGGAAGACAAAAGAAAAGACAGGAAAGGAAAAAAGAAAATTAAAAATTTGGAAAGTCACGTGGTTGAGACCATTCGTGTTGAAAATCAAATATAATATAAATATTTATATTATATTTGATTTTCAACGGTCTCAAATCTTAAAAGTTTAATGTATGTGCATGTGCTATTTCAAATTGTTTCCCTATAATCTGTGTATGTAAATATTTAACATACGGTGAAATGTATGTGTAGACGGTTGGTTTTCTATCCATGTCTAGCCAATGGGAGTGGATGTACTGTAATCTAGATTTAGCTTGCTTGATATCGAGTATACATAGTGTTTGGCCGTGTGAGGGTGAGGAGGGGGGTAAGATAGTTTTGTGCATACTGTGTGCTGTGTGTATGTTTATACCTATGCTATTCCAATGTGTAAGGGTACGTAGGGAGGGGGTGTTTTCTGCCGATTGGCAAAAATGAAAATAAATGACACACTTAGAAAGTCTTTGCCCCTGCTACCCTGATAGCTATGAGCTTGGAAAAAAATGAATTTTACTGACTGATTTTCCGTTTTATTCTGTCCGATTTCTTTGGAATAATTTAACATTTAGTTGACTTTGCAGTTTTGCCGTAGAGATGTACGTACATCGAAATGTAGGTTAATCCGCATAGGCTTTTCTAATGTTTACATAATTTGATTGTTTTTTTACAACTATAAACATATATGTACATATAGTTTCAGTTGAAACATATCTGCACATATGTAGACAAAATGTTTGTATTAATAAAACATACTAAAATATAGCTCTACTTGTTATTGAGCACTATTACATAAGCACAAAATCATGATTAACTCATACAAACATAAAACATAGGACTCATCTCGTATGTATATATTTATTTATTTAGTATAAATCTTTATACAAGCATTTTGGCTACACATTTGCAGACATGTTTCAGCATCAGCTGGAAATGAGCTGAGCTTCCTCATGCGAAGTTCAGACTAACAACCCAGCTTGAGGTAATTCAGCTTATTTCTAGCTGGAGCTGAAACACGTTTGCAAATGTGTAGCCAAAATTTTTATGTTTTATTGATTAATCTTCATTCCTATGAACAAAACCTCACCAATATATATATATATATATATAAAACAATAATGCTAAATTCCAATGACCACTTCTTTATTCATTTTTTTCAAACTATCCATATAACTTTATGGACGTTTCGTATACACATAAACAACCAAATATAGATACATATACTGGATTTTTTTTTATATGTGCAACTCTTCAGAAGTCCAAAAAATGTGTCCAGAAATATACAAAAAAAACGTGCTTGGGCCACACAAAATTTTCCTTTTCATTTTAGAGGAGTCAGTTGAAAGGGGAGATAATTTAAACTGTTTTTGTTTTGTTGTTGTAACCATAACCCATAAGGAAAATCCAGAGAATTAGTAAGAAAATAAATTAAATAAAGGGTACTTATGCAGTTTATGGACCGGGCTGAAAGAACAACGTTATGATTTAGAAAGCCATTCTTAACATGGGGAGGTGGGGTTGGTTAACTATTCTGTACTTTCACCTAACAATTTAATAAACATAATATTTAATCTCCCACCCCCACCTCCCCATGTTAAGAATGCCCTTCTAAATTATAACGTTATTATTTCAGTTCGATCCGTAAACTGCATAAGTACCCCTTTTTTCTTATTTATTTATTTTTTTTACTAATTCTCTGGATTTTCCTTATGGGTTATGGTTACAAAAAAACCAAAACAGTTTGAATTATCTCCCCTTTCAACTGACTCTTCTAAATTAGAGATGAAACTTTCATCTGCCCAATAATACAGAAGCACCAAAAAACAAAAGACCCAAAAATTAACACTCACATTGATATAGGATACATAAAAAGAGGAACATGGTTTCCCTAATAGTTATTAAACTTTATACATTTTTTTTATTTATACAAACATTATTGGCTACATATGTGCATACATGTTTCAGCTGCGACTATTTCAAGTCCAGCTTCCTCAGGCCTCCAAATATACTGAAAAGACAAATTAAATTCAATTCTCATAGAAAGTTTTAGTTGGAGGAAGAGAAGAGGGGGAGTAGAAATTTGTAAAGGAAGCAAGACATATCAGACAATTTTCATCTTATCAATATGTACACACACATACATGCTTACACACATATACACACACATACATGCTTACACACATATACACACACTGACAAAACATACATATAAATACATAAATAAAGTGTGAATATCCAGATCTCCTTCAGCATTACTATAAACTAGCCCACCCATACAGAGATAAGTTATGGGGATCTTTCCTTCTCACAAGCAATTCAAACCTCTTAATATTTACTACACCACCGTTTCTCCCCCTGGATTTTATTTTCCTACATTGTATAAAAATGTTGAGTTTTGTCTCAATAAAGCCATTTCACTAAACGAATATGCTCGAACTCATCGACCGAAATATCTTAGTCCAGCTTTAATGATGTGTTTGTGTCCTTATTTTTACTAGCACGTTAACTTGCTTATCCACATTTCCATAATCTAATTTTACATCTTGTCTGAAATTTCCATGTCATATTTACTCCCTCTCTCTCTCTTATATATATATATATATATATTAGTTATATTACAGTAATATGCTTTTAGAGTTAAGTCTAGTTTGCTAAGTACAACAGGTTACTTAGATATGATTGACAAGGTTTGACCCTAGGGTTAGCTGTTTCCATGTGAGAACATAGACATCCCATTAGTTGAGTTTAATCATGTGATATAAAAAGATTTGAAGAGAGTTTACCATTTGTAGCTTGAAACTTAGAGAAGGATTGTCATGTAAAGTTTTGATAGAGTTGTTTAGACTCCTCGTGTTGCTTTTGAAGACATAATTAAGGAAGATGCCTTCATAGTATGCTAAATAAGAAACATACTATTACATTCCTTTACAACATCCGCATTCATTTATGGACCCCTTCTCTGGATCACAGCAGTTAGCCATATTCAAAGTATCCCATTGTATGTACAATTCTAACCCTGCTTATATTTTGCTTGCATAAACTTATCTTCCGAGTCAATATTCTACAAAATATCTAATAACCGCCATGTCGGACCCTCTGTCAAGTTTTAGCTATAAACTGAGAGTATTGGACATCGCCCGGATTTCTCCACACGCTGCTAGAAAATGGCGACATTTTCACCAACTATTTGGATGACAGCAAGGACAGAATCCCCCAGAAAACTATGTGCATTGATTATCTGTGTAAACTATACAGCTTTCAGATTTATTGAATCCTGCAAAGATGTTGAATCGGCACTAAACCGGCTGCACTCAATATCCATAAAAACACTGAATGAAGTATTTGCCTGTCACTTCTGCAACACAGAAGCAAAAACAAGATTACGGATTTTTTCAGGGTCTTGAAAGATCAAGGTGAGACTGCAACTTCAAAGACAGAATGGTTAAAAAAATTGGCGATGAAGCTGTGGGATAAAATCATCAATACTTCAACAGAAATTACTTGAAAATAAAATCTTGGACATCCAGACAAGCACTGACAATGAATTAAACACAAAAATATATATTGCAGCTTGCATTTCCCCTCCAAATTCATCCATTGCTGTCATTGGCAACTCAGCAGACAATAGTAGTGGGACAAGAGAATGTATATCTTTCAAGAAGTTTTTCACCCCAGCACCAAAGCAAAGAATGTACCATAGTCGTTTTCGTCTCATTAGAAGAAAGACAGCCTTCTCTGCTTCGTAGAACACCCTTCCTACTATGTCTATCATATCCAGTATTAAAGTTGTCTTGGACAAAAAATTCAGACGGTAAATAGATGTACACATCTTCTAACTGTTCTTTTACATGTCTTGTTGCAATTTGCTATTTTTTGCCAATAAATTTGATTTGAAGAGAAGATAAAGTGTATCGTTGCTGCCACATTCAACCAAAAATATTACTACTACTACATCATCCCCTTCAAATTCCACTGTCTAAGCTCTTTGTTGATGGCTTGCATCCAAGTTTTCTTGAGTCGTTCAACTTTCCTCTGGCCTTCCACATCAATGTCTTTGCAAAAGTCGCTGTTCTCAACGTGGCCAAACCAACGTAGCCGACTGATCATTAGAAGTTCATCCAGCTTTGGTATATTCAACCTCGCCAACAAGGTATTAGAACTGATATGCCGGGTCTGATCTTACCTGACATTATATAACCATCGATCATTGCTGTCATTACGCTGAAGACAACTGAGTGATGACTGGGTGGGGGCCAGCACTCACCTCCATACAGCATTATACACCTAACACAACTTCAAATAATAACACTGGTAAGAAAACTTGTCTTTTCTGTGGTTTTATACCTTACCATAAATGATCCCTTTGTCCGACACGTGACATTATTTGCCATCGCTGTAATAAGCAGGAGCATTACAAGAAAATATATAGTCAAATACGAAAACTAATGCTGTGATTCATTTGACATTCTTGTATTTCAATAAACACTACAAACATAGCAGTGCGATTTGACATTCTTGTATTTCAATAAACACTACAAACATAGCAGTGCGATTTGACATTCTTGTATTTCAATAAACACTACAAACATAGCAGTGCGATTTGACATTCTTGTATTTCAATAAACACTACAAACATAGCAGTGCGATTTGACATTCTTGTATTTCAATAAACACTACAAACATAGCAGTGCGATTTGACATTCTTGTATTTCAATAAACACTACAAACATAGCAGTGCGATTTGACATTCTTGTATTTCAATAAACACTACAAACATAGCAGTGCGATTTGACATTCTTGTATTTCAATAAACACTACAAACATAGCAGTGCGATTTGACATTCTTGTATTTCAATAAACACTACAAACATAGCAGTGCGATTTGACATTCTTGTATTTCAATAAACACTACAAACATAGCAGTGCGATTTGACATTCTTGTATTTCAATAAACACTACAAACATAGCAGTGCGATTTGACATTCTTGTATTTCAATAAACACTACAAACATAGCAGTGCGATTTGACATTCTTGTATTTCAATAAACACTACAAACATAGCAGTGCGATTTGACATTCTTGTATTTCAATAAACACTACAAACATAGCAGTGCGATTTGACATTCTTGTATTTCAATAAACACTACAAACATAGCAGTGCGATTTGACATTCTTGTATTTCAATAAACACTACAAACATAGCAGTGCGATTTGACATTCTTGTATTTCAATAAACACTACAAACATAGCAGTGCGATTTGACATTCTTGTATTTCAATAAACACTACAAACATAGCAGTGCGATTTGACATTCTTGTATTTCAATAAACACTACAAACATAGCAGTGCGATTTGACATTCTTGTATTTCAATAAACACTACAAACATAGCAGTGCGATTTGACATTCTTGTATTTCAATAAACACTACAAACATAGCAGTGCGATTTGACATTCTTGTATTTCAATAAACACTACAAACATAGCAGTGCGATTTGACATTCTTGTATTTCAATAAACACTACAAACATAGCAGTGCGATTTGACATTCTTGTATTTCAATAAACACTACAAACATAGCAGTGCGATTTGACATTCTTGTATTTCAATAAACACTACAAACATAGCAGTGCGATTTGACATTCTTGTATTTCAATAAACACTACAAACATAGCAGTGCGATTTTCACATGCTGCTACTTTTGTTGCAATGAAAATGAAAAAATACTCTAATAGACTTTTGTGATTCTGAAAATTTTATCCACGGGAATATCGTGAAATTGTTGTCTTTGGGGATTTTTCCCTTGTTCGCATGAGTAATGGTGGTTCAGAAATGTATTAATAGTCAGTCTAACAGATTTGTAGTAGTCACTTTTAAACTGGGTTTTAATGATAAATAACAATAACAATGATATAGTTGAACCGACTTTGTTCCCAGAGATTTCAGTTAAATACAAACTGATTGCTATGAAATCAAGATATTTTAATAACGGTCAGCTTGATTTTATGCTGTGGAAATTCATAAACTTCTTGAAGATGGGATCATTGAACCCAGTATTTCAGCATGACATGCACAAGTAGTAGTGGTTAAGGATGACACTAAAATACACAAAAATTATTATGTGTGGAATAGTCTCCAATATCTACATGGAACTAGACCATTTTCCATTACAAAGACTTTTCGATCTTGTTGCAAATCTTGCCAGGTATAAATATTATCCAACTTTCGATCTAAAATGTGTCTACCATCAAATCAGCCTAAACTAATCTGACAGGAAGTATACTGTTTTGAAGCAAATGGCCAACTTTTTAAATTTTGAGTAACTAATGGTGTCCCTGCTTTCCAACATGCTACGGATGAAATTGCAAAAAAAAAATCTGACTGATACATTTCCCTCTCTTGATAATGTGATAATTTGGGGTGAAACAGAACAGAAACAAGAGATAACAATGTGGAACATTTTATGAGGAAAAGACATCTTAAACAATTCCAAAAGTATAAGAAAGTCATTACATTGAATACTTTCGACTTTTTTGTAAAGAATGGAAAGAAAAACCCGAACAAATGAAGCTGTTGTAGGAACTACCACTACTTAAAAATATGGACAGTTTGAAGAGAATTAGGGAAATGTTTGTTTACTACACAAAGTGAATTCTCTGACAAAATACAATTCTTAGAGAAAGCGGATCGGTTCCCATTGCAGAAGAATGCACTTAAGGTCTTCAATACATTGGAATCAAAACTGTAAAGCAACCTTATGAGTCATTGATGAGAACCTACCTCTTAAGTTAGATTGCAATGCTTCAGACTATGCGGTATCTGAAAATGAAAGGTCTATAATATTCATGTCAAGACTCCTCCTGAGAAAGAATCTCTAGCCATAATAGACGCTGTATGGAAATGAAAGCATCTTTTGTCATCACATCGCTGTAAACTATACAGAGATGTGAGGATTTTAGCATTTACATATGGAGAAAATTAAAGAATGTGAAAATCAACGATTGGTGAATGGAACTCAGTGACTTATCCTTTGATATTCAATAGCGATCAAGAAGCACTTAGCCATGCATCATAAAGTTGGCCAAATTCGGAACTGATGGAATTACATTAAAAACTATGTCATCCATGTCTTAATACTCTTACATTTTCTGCAGGTAATAAATCTCACCTTTTCAACTGAAGATGTCAAGAAAACCTGTGCATTCTGCAGAATTTGTGAAGAACTCAAACTCTGGTTCTATCGACATAAAAGTAAATTCGAATCAGCATGGTACAACTTTGTTGACCAGCTTGATTCTGTTGTTGACATTCTTACAGGAGGGACCATGTGAAGGTTGCAAACATCCTTAAGTGAAAGTGGTGCTATGGAACTAACTGGATTCGAACTTGGTATCCAGATCGTCAATCCATGTCGTTATCCACTTAATCACCATTGAAGGTACATCGATAAAGGCCATGGATCCGATACAAAAGATCAGTATTGACTTTAAGGGACTATCCTAGCAGTTTCTAGCAATCTATATTTTTTTGGTCATTGTTGTTGAATATTGACAATTTCCATTCTTATATTCCTGTTTAGATATGCAAGCTTTCAGTCATAAATTGACTGGAACTTCTTTTTAGTATGTGTAGAATGCCAAACAATGTATATTAACATAGAGGCTGTTCTTTTATATATTGAGAGCTAAAGGAATATTTACTTAGTAAAGAGGTTGCTACCAGTAATTTGATGCCCTATCACCCACAGGTTAATGGTCAGGCTGAATAGTATGTAGGAGTTATTTAAGAAAGAGTTCAATTGACCCTTAAGTAACTCAAACTGCCAGATAAAAATTGAGAGCATGTCCTTCATTCTATGTGGACCCTGTTATGTACTACAACAAATTGTACACTACTTGAACGTTTTTTTATAGCAATCAATCATTTGCCTGCATCAGATATTCAGATCAATGAGAATCAACTGTGTTTGTTCAAGACTTGGCCCAATATCCGGCTGGCTCTGAGACATTTTCATCCCAGCAGACTTCTCAACACTCCTCCGTGGAGATCTCTTCCATCCCAGCAGACTTCTCAACACTTCTCCGTGGAGATCTCTTCCAAACCGGCAGCTTTTGAACTGCCAACCATACAAACTGAGCCTTCGGTTGACTCCAAATACTTCAGAGGTCAGATCATGTGTCGGTGCCTCTAAAAAGATAGGGTTGGAACTAAAATAAGTTAACTTTTCAATGAGGAATGTCGTAAATAAGGCATGTACTATGACACTCCTTTATAACCTCCGTATTTGTTTACGGGGCCTCCTCTCTGTATTACAACAGTCAGCCATACCCATCATATGTACAATTCTAACCCTGCTTGTATTTTGATGAATAAAGTTTGGATAAACTTATCTTCACAGTTTTTGTCTTCATTCTTGAAACACTAATAAAAAATAGATGCTGAGTGAAAATGTATTGTCATCCTTCGTCCACGTGTTCCGGCTACCTTTCTGAGAGAATTATCCAGATAATAGTAGCAGCAACATAGCCCCAAGACGAGAACAACAATTTGTAATTTGTAATTAAAATTCAATCTCAATTTAACTCTGTTGAAGTCTTTCAATAAATAAAGATGGAATATAAGCTATGCACATGAGTTTGACTTGATTGCAGTGTGTTAGGGTTATTCATTTTTATATATAAACTACACTGTCCAGGTCTAGAGCGTTCGTCTAGTGTGAATATATATATATATATATTTTTTTTTATAGACATGATATATATTTATGATCGCCCATTGGTACCTTCAGTTTCACAGAAACACTGGAAACTCAACCTGTGCAGTTAAAGATAACCACGTGGGTTGAGTTTCCAGAGTTTCTGTGAAACAGAAGGTACCAATGGATGATCATAAATATGTATCGTGTGCATTAAAATATATATACTCTTGCACAAGTAATTGAGCACTCATTATTTCTTCTATAGCACTGAATTACACTAGTTATATATATATATATATATATATATATATATATATATTATATAACATCAAATGCATCCTCATAGCCTCCAATTTTAAGACACAACAACAAAGATGAAAACACGAAGCTAAACTCATTCTGAAACTCAACACCCACATTTCAGGACTGAACAAAGATTTGAGACCTCTCGATTATTTATTTGATAAACACACTGACTGACCAAAAACATTTTCCTACAGGGGAGGATGAATGTGTACGATGGGAGAATAACTTACCTTTCCTCATTAGCAATCTTTCTTTTCCAATGTTTTCATTTTTTTCAAGTTTTCACCTTCATATTCTTACTTTTGTATATAACGCGTGCACACATGCATATATATATATATATATATATATATATATTTATGTATATGCGTGTGTGTGTGGGGGGTGGTTATGTATATGTTCTCAAATAACCCTAACAGAACAATTTCCACCACCCACAGGAGTACCTTATTTTCCTCTTTCAGTATTCCAGTATAATCTATTCTATGAGTTATGTTTTAAATGTTCAACTTGAACCAAAGTGCAATAAAAAAAAAACAACCATCTTTTTAAAAAGGCCTGATTTCTTTTCTAAAATGAAACAACTTAAAACAATTCTTAACAAAAAATTGAATCATTCAGATGTGACAAACTTTCAGCTGGGTTTGCTTGTTAGTTTAATGGCAAATAAACCCTTCGGCTAGGAGCAAGGTATAGTATCTGTTCTGGTACCACACTTCATCTTTTTTGTCCTCGGCCAATGAAGTGGAAATCCTTCTAGACTGAGGCAATTTTAATTTTTGTTCCCATTCAGAGTTCCCTTTTTGGGGAGCTGGATTTTCCCCACATTAAAAATGACCTTGTGTCTAACTCCCCTCGTGGGGAGGAAAGTAAGTAGGAACAATACATATCACAAAGGATTCATTGAACTGAGCACAAACTGCTGGATGAAACAGACATTTTTGAATTGTACTTGTGTCTTGTGCCATCAAAATTGATGGCGTACTTTTTTCATTGCTTGCAAACTTATCTTCAACTTTTATATATTCAGTCCAACAGTTGCTTTGTTGCTGTTAGACTGAGGTATACTTTTGTTCAGTACTAAGAGGTCCACCCTCCAAGGATTTATCTTCTCTCTGAGAAGGGGTTATTTTATTGATAATCGCCTGGGGCACCCTACTGGTAAATGCCAACGAGGCTGCTCAGGCATTTTATGTAGGTCAGAGTGCGCTGGCTTCTCCAAACCACATCTAACCTTGTTTCTAACATTCTGGCAAGGAGGTAAATAATATATTGCAAGGAGCAGCTAATTTTAAGATTTCTTAATTGATTATGAGCTAATATTTTTTTTTGTTCCCACATATATTTAAACAGTGTGCTGTTCTATTTCTTTATTTATCACTCCTGAAAGTCAGCAAGGGTGATTATACCTACACTTGAAATGATTTTTATGGCTCCTATGTCAACTGCTTTTGTCTTACTGAAAATGCCATACTTTTGAGTAGAACTTGATTATAATTGATAGAGAATTAGATGCAAGTTAAGAGTGGAATCGCAATCCTTTTTTTTGCCATTTAATATTTATGCATAAAACATATGTTTAATTACAGTTAAGGAAAGCATTTAACCTTCTGGCAATCATGAAAACCCAAACACTAAATAATCACAGTTTTTTAATTAAACTTAATCTGCAATTATTTGCTGATAATCCATGTGAAAATATGATTGATTAAAAGAACCAAACAAAAATGAACCTTTTTTTTCTTTTAACTACTAGGTGAAGCATCTATCTACACAGGGTAATTGTTTGTAATGGCAATCCAAAAATTGACATCCCTGAAATCTTTTTATATCTGCTAAGATTCAATAGAAAAATGAAAATGACTAAATTAAATAAAATAAACATTGATCAAAATACTTTGTTTAAAACATAAGAATCAAATGTAATCTACTCCCACCATTTTACTGTGATAGGCAACAGGCCATTAGTTGGGTTAAGACAGTTAACAGATTTTACATGCATGACCTACTTTTATTTTTCAATACTGAACCCCCTATTAAAGCTCACAGAACATTTTTTTTAATAACATATTTTTTAAATTTATAAATTACTTTAATCTTAAAAATATTCTCTTTTCTCTTATTAAATTTCAGTGTTATTTGGCCTAAAACTTAATTAAAAACACATTACGTAAAGGAGGTAAAAAATGAACTTCCACAAAAAAATGAAATATATTAAAAATTCCTGCATCAGCATCTTTATCCAGACTCATACAAAAATTTAATGAATTCTGCAGTGGCTCATGTGCCCCCACCTACTTTGACATCAACTTTTGTGAAACCTGGTTGAGTAGATTTTGCAGAGTTTATGCCTAAATCCTGTCAACGCACCAGTTCTCATCAGATCACCAAAGTTACGCTGAGCCTGGTTATTACGGGTGACCATTTACATTAAAAATATTAGGTGCTATAAGTAAACACTTCCTCCAGGTGGATATTGTTGGGAGTATAACTGGCGATAGACTAGTGTCCTGTCACAAAGATACTCCAGACTATCTGTTCCCCTTAACGCAATAAACCCGGGGTTAATACATAAAAACAAACACACACAAGTGAAAATAATTTGCCATGTAACCAGATACTAATTATTTGGTCGCAAATATCAGATGGATATGTAATGTCAGTTCTGATCAACTCCGATACCCTGTTGGCGAGGCTGAAATAACAAAGCTTGATAAGCTCTTGATGTTAGCTACATTCGTTTGACCATGTTGAAAGGAGCGTTTCTTAGATAAGAAAATAGAGAGATCTTGAGGTGGAAGGACGGAGGAAAGTAAGATATCCCAAGCAAACTTGAATGCAAACCAACAAGGATTTTAGATCTTCTCATCATCATATTCGGTTAACGTCTGTTTTATGGCTTTATGAAATTGACTTAAAAACTAACCTCTCTGTGGACAGGTCTTTATTTATCCCTCTTTCCTTCGGGTCCATTTTTATATCACTTACTCCCATGTTTTCCTTGGCCTTTTCGTGCAAGATATATGCATATGTCAAGAATTCCGTTCACCTTGTGGAAAAATTCAATAATTCTCTCATTTATTCCAACCAGATGGTGAGTCTAGGCGTAAGTCTGTTTATGAAGGTATCCACTGATGAGACTGACCATGGTATGGGATAAGTTGGCTTCAGATCCTTTCACTGGGGGAATGCACCTAGACTCTGCCATGATCTAAAGCTAGTTGCACCTTGAAACTACCAGTCACTTCCAGAAGAACAAAAAGGATCGCAAGAAGAGTAGGTTGTCCGAGATAGAATCCACAACAGCTGATGGAAAAACATCAATTACAGACCAAAATCTCAAGCAATCTCGCTCACTTCCTGGAAGGTATATTACTGATCGAGATTCAACATGCCATTCATTAAGCCGATTCCTGCTGTATATAACCCCTAACCACTAACAGGCAACGGTACAGTATAAGTTAGCTTCAGATACTGCACTAGGGAACACACTTGCATCCCAATCGATGATCTGATGGAGATGTTGACTTTTATATATAAACTACATACTTTGTAATGGGATCTGATATATCTGCAAGAAGAAAGTCTGGCTATGGGATCACCATTGTCCCCAGTATTGGCCACTGTATACATGAAATACTTTGAGGTAATGGCATTAGGATCCACATCACTACAGCCGTCAATGTGGATGTGATATGTGGATGACACGTTCATACTTTGGCCTCATCAGAAGGATGTTCAAGCATTGCTTCCGTCCAACTATATAGTTCATTATGGAAAAAGAACCTAATAACAAATTGTCCTTTGTAGATGTGTTGATAACTCACATTGCTCAGGGGTTCAGGTCATCTGTATATCAAAACTCAACTTTCACTGGATAATATCTAAATTTCAACTACCACTATCCATATAATGTAAAGAAAGGAATCGTCTGTTGCCTCCAACATTTAGCAGTGGCAACATGTAGTAACACCAATCCATATATCAAGATGAGATGGGCAACCTAAGAGAAACCCTCCACCGAAACAACTACCTAGCGAACATGCACCACCACAAAACTAACCATGTATATGAAGGGATTGTCTGGAAAATTCAAAGCATATGTAATTCATATGACATCAGATTAAGAACAGTATTTAGGAGCAACTCGACTTCCGAAAACATCTCAACTGAGTCAATATCATGATGACCAAGAACTGTGTGTATGCCAGTCTATGCAAGCGCGAAAAAATATACTAAGGTGAGACATGTGGCCCACTAAAAGTAAGGCTAGAAGAACATCGGAAAGTCGTAACACATGAAGATATTGAAAAGTTGCATATGGAGGGAAAAATGGAAACCATCTACCCTTATGGGACAAAGTAAAAATTATAGACAGAGAACTTACTGCGAGCTTATTTTAGTAACCCCACAACAATGCACCCAAGATAACAGACCATAAAATCTTTGGTCCCTAAAGACATTTCTTCATAGACTCATGTTTTTCTTAGGAAAGACTCTGTGAAAGCTCCTCTTACTCAACCTTATACTGGTCCTTATTAAATTATTCACTATTAGTGGTAAAAAACAAACCGTATCAATAGATAGGGTGAAACAAGTCTTTATAGATACATTAAAACATGAGCCCCATATTTAATAGATTAAAACACCATGTAATATACATGTATAATATATATATATATATATATATATATATATATATATATATATATATATATACACATATAGTATATATATGATAACAGTAGTCCAAATAATAGAAATTATCAATCCTCATCTAAAAAATTCTGAAAGCCTGGAACTGCTATTTTATACTGCTGTGTTTTAATTTAATAAGTGCAGCATGTATAACAGACGTTAAATTGATGATGATAACGACGACGGCCAGGGAACTTTTATTTAATAGCATCATAATTTTTAGTCATATTAGTGCACCAGAAAATTGCTATTTATCTATTTATTTTTGCATGTTTTAATTTTCAGAGTGCACCTAAGAACTTCAATCTATTATTGCTATTATAATCATATTAGTGCACCCGAGAACTGCTGTTTAATATCGTTGTATGTTTTAACTTTAGGAGCACACCTAGGAACTACAATACAATACCACCAGATGTTGTATTTGTATGAATGCATCTGGGAACTGCTATTTTAGATTATTGTGTGTTTTAATTGCATGTGTGCACCTTGGAACTGCTATTTAATACGGCTCATTATTTTAATTGTATGTGTGTACATGAGAACTGCTAATTTATACCATTGTGCGTTTTACTTTCCACAAACTGAGTAAGGGGACTTTCCTGACCATCACTTGATAACATTCTCATAGACCTTTACTTTACATAGCATTCCTCTAAGTCTCCAACTTAACAAGTTACCCTGATGTCATCAAGCAATTCTTTTATGGTATTAACATTATAGTATCTTTATCATATGGAGAAAAATCATAAAGTATATCACTGTGTATGGGACATGACAAACCACACACCACCGGTGATTCGTTATTTTGAAGCAGGAATAAATGTATGAGTTTTGTTTGGCCAATATGGAGTTGGAAAAGGGTAACTTTCCCTGATGATTTCTTACAGTCCTGTTTTCATTCTTCCAGATTGGCTTGTATTGTCAATGACTTCGTGAAGGTGTTATTGCATCAGCAAACGTGTCATTTCTCTCAAATGTATGCATGGATGCTTATCTTAACATCTGTTTATGGAATCTTAAATTTGATGTCAAGGGGCTCATTTTAGATATCTTTAGCTGCTGTGTTGGCCTTATCACTTCCTTGGATTCCTACATAACTTGGGATCCAACAAAGTATGATCTCTTAGGTGTCTGATAATGATGTTAATCTACATAATAATTTAATGATCAGTGGGTTATCCAATTTTCTAATGTTGTTAATATAAATAATGAGTCTAAAAAAAAAAAAATGATGCAATTTTTCCTTTTGCCCTGTGAGATGATATCGAGTGTGAATCTATGACTCTGGATTCTGTGCTAAAATACATCCTCCCTTAGAGAAATCTTGTTAGATAATTTGGTTCTCATGTACAGCTGCACATCCTGTTTTATCCTTAGATCCATCTGCAAATATAGTGTTTGGGATAACAATCCCGGATTTTATTTAGTTTTTCTGGAAAATAGGAGGATGGTGGTTATTTTATTGAGTTAGATCATTTTCAGGTCTAAACTTGGTTGCTTTATTTCCCAGGATTGACGATTTAATAATATTGTGTATATTCTTGGGCGAAATGTTAGTTTCTTCGGTTACTTATTCCATTTGAAGGCCAACAGGTTTTATTGCATTTTCTCTGGTACAGTGCTTTGTATTTTGGTTTGTATATGATATCATAGGTTGGATTTAGTGGGCACGATTTTAGCTTTATGTAGTATTGCAAGGCCAGTTTCTGTCTTCTTAGAGTTAGAGAAGTTTCATCTGCTTCTACATACAAACTTTCTACTGCAGGTGTTTAAAAGGCTCTCAGCACTATTTTTTTACGTTCCAACATGGTGTCTGTCCTCAAGTTGAAGTGTGTGGTTTTCCTAGATGATGGGGAAATGATTGCTCTCACAACTATCTTCATCAACTTTCCAGTCGTCGCCAAGAAATATAGTCAGTTCACAGATAGTGAGGTCTATAGCAGTGTAGGTACCTGTTTCTGGGTGCAAAATAGTGTATTCTTTTGATTGGATCGGCATTGCAGTTTCTCTTTGATTATGGATTCTATGATTCTTCTTCTTAGGTTTATTTTCTTACTACCCCATATCTCATTGTGGCTATTAAAATCGCCCATTAAAATGAAGGGTTTTGAGAGTTGCTGGACAAGAATTTGCAGTTCATTGTCTTTGATGATATCTTTTGGAATTATGCAAAAGGAACATATTGTTATTTTCTAGTGTAGGGTTGTTGATATGGTTGTTGATATGGTTGTTGCTTGGATATTTGTTTGTAGTTTTATTTTTCTGTGTGCAATTTTGCTATTAACCTGAATTTCTATCGGATTGTTTGTTAATGTCATTATATGAGGTGAAGTTTTTTATATTTAGAGTGGGCAACACCAGGAAACATCTCATGCCTACTCTCCACGTGGTCCGATCCAAAGGGTTGATATCAGTCATGTTGTGTGCAGTTAAATCACTTCCTACGCACTCATGCTAGGTCTTTCTCAGTGTGTTATCGAATTGATGCAAGAGGTGGCACGCTGTCCATGGCCAAACCACCTGAGACGCCGAGCACAGAAGGCATCCATAATTCTGCCAATGCCAAGTTTCAGATGAAGCACGGTTGAAGGGATCATTTCTTCCAGTTTGCTGCAATACCTCCACCTGATCATCACACAGTCATTATGCTGAAGCTGTTGCAGATCAAAAGCGATTAGGGCCCATGTTTCAAGACGGCAAAGCGAACACAGGCTGGAAAGACTTTGTTCCGATTCTAAAAGGAAACGTGCCTAAGTTTAAGGATTGGCAGCAGCTTCCTGAACCTTCCCCTAAACAACACAACAGCGCGCAGTAATAGTGCGTTTGCAACTACCAACAGCATTTAACAAATTTCCTGTAAACAAATGATATCAGGGTTTCTTGGAAGATATACTCATTTGTTAGCTCTGTAATTCGATATTCATTACTTCTAGACATTTTGATTTATTTTTTACTGGTTCAATCTGGGATTTTAGTTGTGACCCTGGGGAAAAGGGTAGTACTGATTCTTTTTTGTTGTTTTTTCGTGCATTCATTTTTTCCTTAGAATATTTGCATGTTTTTGAGTTAGAGTTTTTGATGTCCATTGCTTCCAGGTATTCAAATTTGTTTTTTTTTGTTCTATCTGGAGTTGCAACCCCAGGATAAAGGTTAGTACCGGTTCTTTTTTTCTGAGTGTTTTCAATATTGATTTTTGTTTGTTTTTGAATGAATGTTTATTTCTTTTTAATATGGCTCAGATTTTTAATTTGAGATTTAGTTTCTTCTGTCGTTATTTTAGTAGTGGTATGAGTATTTGTAGGGTTTGTTTTTTGGGTTTGACTTCTGTTAATTGTAATGGTTTTAAATGTTCCAGGAATTTTGGCCAATTTTGATGACTTATATTTTTCATTTAACAAAACCGTTTTTATTCTAATAAAACGTTTATTAGTAAAAAATGGCCTGTTTTCATTAGAATTTAAAGCAAAACCATATTTTTCTAGTTGACGACTTGGACAGAAAAGGAAGAATTTGTGAAACTAACAGGTAATTTGACTAGTATATTTATATTTGTCCTACAAAATAGGATCCATATCGGCACAAATGTTTCCGATTGCGATTTACAGAAGATATCAGAAATGACCGAAGCAGTTTACGATTTGAAAGTCGTGAAAAAAAGTAAAATCGCAATCAGAAACATTCATGTCGATATGTTCTGTAGAAGTACTGTTATATTTTGTCCGTAACATTTATTCCCTTAATAGAAACAGAGAGAAGGTTCAGAAATTTGATTTTTCATACGAAACTTTATTCTTTATTTACATGTGAACATTTAATTATTTACATGTGGACGTTAACCGAAAGAATATTTGGTGCTTATGCAGTTTATGGACCGGGATATTTTTTAGATAGGCTTTTCAAATTAAATTCAATTTTTACAGTATCTTTTGTTTATTAAATTGTTAGCTGAAAGTACACAATAGTTAATCAACCCCAACCTCCCCATGTTAAGAATGGCTTTCTAAATTATAACGTTATTATTTCAACCCGGTCCGTAAACTGCATAAGTACCAAATATGTTTTTCCAAATATGAAAATATATAAATTTATTTTATTTTGCATACATATGAAATCCACATTTTATAAATTGAGTCTGTTTATTTCTGTTTGAAACTTTTTGACAGTATGTCATTTGTTTGTATTCCGTCAGTCTGTTCTACCGTCCCAGAAAAGACCTGAAGTGAATAACGAGCTAGTCCCTATTTACTTACCTCCCCACGAGGGCAGAGTTAGACACAAGATCGGCTTTTAATGTGAAAAAAAATCCAGCTCCCCAAAAAGAGGAACTTTTGATTGGGACAAAAATTAAAATTGCCTCAGTCTAGAAAGATTTCTCGTTCACTGACCGAGAGCTAGTCGAAAAGGTAAACAACTGAGAAAACCTGGTTGCAAAGAAAACAAATCAAACATAAAAAAATGTAAACAATAAATATATTTTACCTCTGGTCAAATGGTGGCGATGATTATCATCATCATCGTCGTCATCATCGTCGTCATCTTTATCGTGCATCGTCAAATCTTCCCCGTGAAGGTTCTCTTCCACACTCGACTGATTCTCCAAACTGAAGGACATATTGGAGTGTTGCTCCGTGACGCTTTCGCTGTCCGAATCAACACTGTAAATAACGGCGTCCATCACGGACAGATCGTGGTGGGGGTTGGTGGCCACTAGGGCGGCCGCCGCCTCCACTTCGCTCTTGGACGGGTCGGGACCCATCAGTGCGTTAGAGATGAACTGCGGGCTAAGGAAGGGCGAGTCCTGGGCATACATGGCCCGCGGGAGACCAGTGATGGAACGGATCTGCTTCACCAGGTCACAAAGTTTGTTAATACCCATGGCCGAGGCACGGTACCAGTCTTGAAAAGGCAAAGGGTTAAGGCTGAAAATGCCCAGGTAGAAAGGCGAGTTGCTATATTTCATCGAAGCGGGCCTCTTCTCGTTGTATAATTGATAGATAGCCACCGGGTCTCGCTCTGGTCGTTCAGGTTGTGCGTATATGTTATATGTGCGCCGGATGTGATTCTCTATGTGTGGGGGCAGGGATGGAAGGCTCTGGGGTCGATAGACAAGATATTCGCGTCCGTTCTTATCGACTTTCAGTTGGATGTCTCCCCAAAGCAGATTTTTGTGGTCGACGGCTTTGCGTAGTCTAAAATGTACAATAAAAACAAAAATGAGTGTGCTCACAACGGATAAGGGGTTATAAGGCCCCATGTTTTGTTTATCATATAACTGGTTCACTCTCTGGGCAACTAAAACTCCGAGAGGGTCTGCCGGGGGTCGGGGTTTATTTCCGATTCCCTGTTCTTTCAGGATACGTTGTTTCTCTTTTAACGAATCTCTCGTCTTCGAAAAGATATAGTCTCTGGTGATCGAGACTGGGTAGCTCCTGCAACGGAGGTACCGCTCGATGCTAGCCATGATGGCCCGAAGCGTCTTCGGTTCGTATTCGCTACCGTCCGCTTTTCGGACGACCATGAAGAAACTGGACAGGTAGTTGTCCAGTTCAACCGGGGGTATCATCTCCGGGCTACGGCTCTCATTTAACGACTTGAGGTAGGAGCTCAGCGTCCGCATGTCCGTATCCGTCTTCCTTTGGGTGTGTTTATTCTCCATGTGGAAGTTAAACGAAGACGAGCAGCCATCTTCACCCTCGGACGAGGCGGAATTTGTCGCCGCCGTGCACACCACTTGCAACGCCTCCAGGTGACTCTGCATGTCGATTTCATGGTCGTCTCCCGGTCCAGGATCTTCTAAATGATCCTCTTCTTCGTCTTCGTCTTCTTCTTCGATCGGACAGATATCTTCTTCATCGTCATCTCCATCTTCTTCCAGGCTAACTGTAGTTTCTCCCCTTGTTGTTTTATTATTATTACTACGACTATTCCGCTGTTGTTGTTGTTGCTCGCCTTGCTGCCGTGAGGTACTGGCTGCATTATAACTGTCCTTCTTCTTATCTGTGGTCGTAGCCGAGCATTGTGCTCTGTCGTTTGTCCAGTGTGCATGTCCTTCCGTCCCGAGGTCAACCACAGCCGCCGGAGGAGGCGTCTGGTGTGGATGTGGCACTTGCGAATCACCGTTCGTCGTACTCGAGTCCGCCATATTGTCGTTCTAATCGGAAGTAGTGAGTGGCGCGGTAAACAATAGTGCTAAACAAAGAGAGGTAACTCTGTTGGCAAAATACAACAATTATCTCCCTTGAACAAGACACAGAAAAAGCAGGTGGTTTGGCATTTCGGGCGGTTATCGTAAAAGTATATTCTACATATATATATAATGGCTATCCTGAGACGTAAGGCAGCCATTTCTTCACGACTAGGTTTTTTTTTATTTCATGTCAAAATAGTCTACTGTGCAAATTATTTTTGTGCGCTCATTTGATATGCTTTTTTCAGGTAAAATATTTTAATTTCATTCTCGTTTCTTAAAATTATCAACTTAATCGGAACACTCCTAGACTAATTAACTATACAACCTCCCCCCCCATTTTTGAAACTTTCAAAAAAAATCTTTTCAGTAATAAAAATAAAATAACAATATAAAACATACCCTTTCACTAACCCTAAGTCCGGGTGGCAACGCTCCCAAACCCCTCCGAATAAACAAAAAAAGAAAGAGAGTAGGCTATACAAGCTAGTATCGTTTTTTGTTGGGGGGGGGGGGGCGTTGCTACCCAGACTTAGGGTTAGTGGTAAGGTTAAAGGGAGTTTTTTTTAAGTTGTTGAATCTTTAATCATAATCCAGGATATGCGCAAAATAAAAATAAATAAATCCGCAAAAGTCAGAAAACAAATTCAAAATTCTCCTTGAACACTCAATAAACCAAGAAATGGCCGCTAAAATGTTCAAGGTAGACCATTTTATATAAGATTTTTAATTTTTAGAGACTTAATAAACAGCATGATTCCCGGAAAAAAATATCAAAGGAGCGTATAAAAATAACTTGCATAGTAGACTAATTTAACTTGTCACTGCTATGGAAAACAGATACAACTAGTTATGGAAAAATGGCCGCCTCTTTGGGAGCCAACGTCTTCAAGATAGCCGATATAATATCATCAATTTTAGCGAAACGACACACATATATCTATCTTTATAATGTGTATATGTTTATTTATTTGTATGTACATGATTCACTCCTAAACTAATGAATCGATCATTATAAATTTTGGAAGACAGATGCTAGACTTAAGGGTTTGTAATGTGGGCTATATTTAGTTTAATTTGATGTCATACAAAGAAGGTAAAAAAGGGGTGGAAACCCTTCGTGAAAATTCAGATACCTCCGATTTTTGTGAAATTTTAACTACAGGCAATGACATACCGAGGCCAAGTGGCACACAGGGCCCCATTCATAAAATTTGCTCCCCCTTTTTATTCATAGAATTTGCTCCCCCTTTTTATTCATAAAATTTGCTCCCCCTTTTTATTCATAAAATTCGCCTCGTAGCTCAGAGGACTCATCTACTTTTAAATGTAGATATAATTTTCTTTTTAATTCGACAAATTGTATCCAAGGTTTGAATAAAGTCATATCCCTAAAATGTTGATAAATTTCATTTTATTCATAACTCTAAAACTACACTTTGATTTCTAGCTCAAAGACTGAGAACAATCTTTGTGTAATTATTAAAACAAATGTTTCTATTAACCGGAGATATTTGGAAAATCTTTAAAAGATATCAGGTATAATTATCAAATTTTCATGAAACTTTAAGGACTTATTCAGGAAAAAATTTTTTTAAACATATATTTCCAAATACAATTGGGTAATTGTATCTCAACTTGTGAAAATAACTATTTAAGAGATAGTTTAGAAGTCATAAGTTTTCAAATTTTCTATAATTTGAAAATTGAATCAATTAATTTCAAAACACTAGGTTTAAAGAAGTACAAACCGAAAAATACAAATATTAATTATTTCTGAGAGGATATATACGGTGACCGGGTGACCTGAATGAACAAGGCCAAGGCGCTAGTAATAAAAAAATATGACCTAGCTGTTAAATATTTAGTCGGGAGCTCTCTGAGAGGTTCAATATAAACGTTTAGCAAATAGGTGCAAAAAAGATTTTGAACATTTCAAATGCTTACATTTCAAATGCTTACATTTCAAATGCTTACACCTATCATTGGTGCCCGGCCCCAGCCCCCCACCCCCCCTGGTCTGCCACTGACTACAGGTATTAAACATCAGTTATAAAATATTCCCCAAATTTCAGTTTCTACAGAGTATTTCAAAGGATTTTTAGAGGGAATATTATGGGCATAACCTCCCATTTGAACATTTAAATATTTCAGATTTGCATCAAATTTGATCCATAGTCATTAGACACCAATTAAGAAAGGTTCTCTGAATTTCAATTTCTTTTTAAGACCTTAAGTCTTAAATTTTAAACATTTTCTAGAATCAAAATCATTTAATGGATTTTGATCAAAATTGGAATCAGGATTCTAGACTTAGGGTTAGGAGCATTATCTATTGATTTTAATTTTCATAAAAGGGACATAAACATGGTTCAAAACTGTTCTGTTTGGAGAAATAATTTTACCAGTCCTGGGACGAGTATTCTTCTGGTTTTATATATATATATATATATATATATATATATATATATATATATATATATATATATATATATATATATATGTCGAGTTCTATCGAATGTCTTAATGTTTACACTCACCGATTTCAGTGTTAAATATAACTTAATTTCTCCGTTATCACATAACAATCTCCTGTGGCCTAAGCGACTAAGCAAACGCTTACAGATTCATGGTGTTTATGTGAACCGGGTTCATGCACTGTGACAGTCTGAGATTGTTATTTCCCTGCACTGATGAGAGCCGTAAGCTCGAAACGACGTCGTATGTAGGTAAAATATAAAAAATATGATTTAATATATATATATATATATATATATATATATATATATATATATATATATATATATATATATATATATATATATATATATTTGTTTTTATCTACATACGTATATGTTTCATCCTTTCGGAAATCGTCAGTTTAGAGAACATTATTCATACTGGTCGCCGGACTCAAACATCGGAACACGAGTAATGTTTCAAATTCAAATTTTGATGTCTTAGCCCACACAGCCGTTATCAACAACTTTGTAAATCAGCGAGAGATCAAACCTATTTAAAGGCAGCCATCGTCCAAGAAACATGCATTAAAGCCATGATAACGACTGTGTTTATACTGCTCACTATAGAGCCGAACATAGATTTGAGGGCGAAAAATAATCATAAACATTTGTTTTTAACTACAAACGTATACGTTTCATCCTTTCGGGAATCGTCAGTGCAGAGAAGATTATTCATACCGGTCGCTGGACTCGAATCCGGAACACGAGTAATGTTTCAAATTCAAATTCTGATGTCTTAGCTCCCCCCACCCCCCATATATATATATATATATATATATATATATATATATATATATATATATATATATATTGTATTTTCTTAAAATCATTCATCTTGAGAAAATCTTGAAATAAAGACGAAACATTTATGATTATATGAATAATTTTAGTTTTATCTTTTTCATTTTCCATCATGTTGGGATATTTTTTCCATAATTTTCATCATATATATATATATATATATATTTCAATATATATATATATATATATATATATATATATATATATATACTTTATAGTTGCATTTCAATGACCATAGGAAAATCAATCCAAAATTATAATTTCCATTTGTTCTTTCAATCTCTTTATTTTTATAATTCGGCATGGATTCCAGCGTGGACAAACCAACTCCATAATGATGTTAAATTCTTTTTTTTACTACGAATGTCGATACATTTTGATACCTCCACATGAGCTATTGCCTTTTATTGTAGCTTTTTGTTGTTGTGACTGTTAGAAAAGATTTTTATATTGAAACAATCTTTTATTATCGACAATTTAAAAGGATATATTTGAATGTAGTATTCAAGTATTCGTAGAACTAAAAGCAAAAAGAAAAATAAGTAGAAAAAAGTCCACCCCACTCAATCAGCTCCTTACCTTTCCTCATCTTCATGTGAGGAGAACATATCTCGAAATTCTCTAGAAGGGTAAAAGAAAAACTTATACTTAGTGAGTTTTTTTAAAATCGCACAAATCGCTATCATCTTTATGTTCGACCAAACTAATGGAGAGTAGAAAATGCACTGTGGATGCATTTTCGGCAGCCCTGTAATTCTTGCTTCCCCTACTTTGTACCTCAGTCCTCACTTTCCGTGAGTGATGTATCTGATAAAGAGGGAAGAAACTGAGGCGACAGTTGTTTAGTGTGAGCGGTATTTTGAATTGAGTTGAGTAATTCTCTCTTTCTAGTTTTGTTGTCATGTCACTACGAAGTGTGTTGGAGGTAAACACATCACCTGGTCTAACGTTATCTGCTTGATAGTCCAAAACCCGAATCGTGTAAAAATTCCCAAGGAGGCTATCCTATCAAAAAGTGCATAATACCGGGGCTGCTGTACTGCCATTTAGTGAATGAAGTCTGGACCATGCAGTCGTTTTCGGTGAGGCCTATCGATGTCATATTCGTGAGAATTGCTACAGGTTTTCTTTCTTCAATGGTTTACAAAGATAAACTTTCTTTTACTCATTTTATCTGCGTCCTGCTCTTACCTCCTCTGCTGATCTCTTCCACAAATCTTCCAATTGGAACATGATAAGTCATAAAACAAAACATATGCGAAAATCCAGAACCCCAACTTCTAACATAGATCCATACTATCAGGTCTCTTTTTCCCACATTAGGGGGTCTATGTTCCAACCTTTCACCGGTTGAAATCTATTTACAGGAAACCAAATCTGACCTGTTGTTTCTGTTCAAAACTAACATTGGCCTGTCAGTTTTTGTAGATGACTTCATGATTGCAGGTTACTCAAACATGACCTCAAAACTCACAAGATTGCCATGGTAATAAAATCTTTGCCTACATCAAGAACGGTTTTCCATGTGGTAGGGATGCTTCATATGAAGACCCTGATTTGCCCTATATGTGTTTCTGTGTTGCATTTGACCAAAGCACAGCCTTCATTTTTGCCCTCTATCGTCACCTCACCAATAGAGTTACTGTTATTGAGCAAATCTCTTACAAAATTAACAAGATCATGTTTGTTCACCCTTTTGCTAGCATTCACGCCTGTGGTGACTTTAATGCTTACAAAGTTGAGTGGCTGATTCACTCAAACATGACTGATGATAAAGGGAAGTTTTGTCACAACTTCTCCATTACATATTGTAGGCGAACAAACTGTAAATGACACCGTTTTCTAAGGACACCGCTGGGTTATTCCCCTTGGTTAGACCAAAGGAAATAGAGAAAGAGATTTGAGTTCGTAATTTCACATGGATCCTAATATAAAGAAGTTCTGGCCTTTACAGAGATTCGTAACCTACCGTGCCTGGCAGAGTTGCACCGCGAATCCTGAGTAACAACTATGTATATTTGATGTCCTTTTATTTCTCAAGCCTTCTTGATCTTTTTCTGACAACTTGCCCATAACAGTGCACATCTACTATCCTGTCTCCTCGAGGATCCTCTGACAACTCAGTTGTCTCAATTAAAATCAAAACGAAGTTCAGCAAGTCCTTTGCTGCAAAGTTCATCGATACTGAAGAGCCGATTGGGATAACTTAAGATCCTTCATATCTGAAATCCCTCTTAAATCCATTTTCAAAAAGAATGTGTCCTGCATCGCATCTGGTGTATCTGAGTGGTTTACCATTGGTATTGAGAGCTTTATACCCTCCAGAATATTTCAACGGCGACCGAACAACCAGTTATGGTACACCCCTGAATGTGTCGCTGCTATTACCCACAGAAACTACTATTTCAATTGCTTTCAACGAAAATAGATGCCTCGAAACCAAAGTCTCATTTAAAACTGTCTGAGACCACTGTAAAATGGTTTATAGAAAACGCTAAATAGTCCCATGTCCAATCTGTTAAATCTTTGCACAAATTTTCGACTTGATATTTGTAAGGTTTCAATCTGGCAACTAACTGTGCTGGTGGGATATTCATGTGGTATTAACATGGAATTGCTTTTAACATGGAATTGGTCAAGTATGCTTTTAACTTTTTCCAGAAATGCGTGTGAGGTTTCATTTGCTCAGAAATCAGCATTAAATCACAATATGATATAAATTTGGGTACTTGTCCAGGGTTTGCACCTAATTTCCGTGACTGCTCGGCAGCAGCGAGCCGACAGCTAACGGAAGCGTCCGAGACCTACCGAGTTGAAAACGAGGCTGTAAACAAAACTGACCAATCAGGCTGCTGCATCAAGCAGCCGATATCTATTTGAAGGAGACGCTTGTTAACATAACAAAAATGAATTTTCAGCAACTTTGCAGCTCGGTTGAATCTCCGGAGGATTGCATTAATTATTGCTTTTGCCAGCAGAGCTTTCTGCTGGCAAAAGCAATGCATTGCAGGCGATGCGGCCGACTTTGCTGCTAGAAAAAGTATAGCGGACAGATATGCCTGGAGATGCCCCACCCAGGAATGCCGGGCTTGGATTTTGTTGCAATCGGGGACGTTTTTTTCTAGATCAAATTTAGAGATTTCGACCATTCTAAAGATGATCTACCTGTGGTCCCAGGATATGGCGACTGGTAAAAACCTAAAAAAAGAATGCGGCGTACTGTCTCGAACCACGCAAGTGGATTGGAAGAATTTTCTGCGGGAGGTGTGCACCGAACATCTAGTGCGCAACCCCAGACGACTCGGAGGCCCAGGGCATACGGTGGAGATAGACGAGAGTCTGTTTAACCGTCGAAAACACAACGTCGGCCGTGTTCTCCAGCCGCTCTGGGTCTTCGGGGGATAGGACCCCGCAGAGAAGGGTTAGGGTTTCCTGGTGACAGTACCAAACAGGAATGCTGAAACCCTGCCGAAACCCTCCTTCCTGGAGGGCTTATAGCAGGTTAGGAGAGAAGGAGGGATATCGACATCTTACGGTGAATCACACCGAACATTTCGTGGACCCGACGACGGGTGCCTGCACCAATCATGTCGATAGAATGTGGAAGGAAGCGAAGCAGAGGAACAAAAAAGAATGCGGGACGAGCAGGACCTTAATAGACGGCTATCTGCAGGAATTCATGTGGCGTCAGACATTCAAGAAAGACCCCTTCGACGCCATATTGTCGCAGATAGCCGAACTCTATCCCGTCGGCGACCAACAATTTTCTGCTCCTCCTCCTTCCATATCCTCCTCTTCTGTCTGTATTTCGATAAGCCCCCCAAAAATCCAAGCTCTACCCCCTCCGGGAAAAGATCCGAAATTCCCCCCACTCACCCATAAAAAATCTTAAAAAAAGTTTTAAAAAATGCCTAATTTAAAAAAAAAAAACTGTTAAAAATATTATTGGTTCAAAAATACCCCAAAAAATTGGTTAAAAAATAATAATAATAAAAAGTTTATTTATTTCAGCTATGGGTTTGTTCATTTATTTCATTTTTTGTATAAAAATATATGCATTTCTTCTTCTTTTCGTATATTTATCGTCTTATATTGTTGTCTGCCGATTCTTCCATTTTTTTTAACGATTTTTGCAGTTTTGTTTATGCAGCGTCGATGCCAGCCTCGTTTTCGACTCGGCAGGTCTCGGACGCTTCCGTTAGCTGTCGGCTCGCTGCTGCCGGGCAGTCACGGAAATTAGGTGCAAACCCTGGACAAGTACCTAAATTTGATCTTTAAATTTATTTATTCATCACTCTATTGCAATTTTTAAAATGACTTTTTAACGGTTTAAATATTGAAAATTGTGCTTTAGAAATTTATTCTCATAAAAAACGATCAGAAATATATAAAAGAATTATTTTTTATACCATCACACACACACACACACACACACACACACACACACACACACACACACACATATATATATATATATATATATGGGCAGCATCTTTTTGAAAACATATTTCATTAAATATTGCATATGACTCGTGTCTGCATACTTTTTCGTTGATCCTTTCTAAATTGCTGATTAATTTTAAGGTTTAGGGCTAGAACTGGCAGATGCATTTGCTTTTGAAGGAAACAAAAGTACAAGGAGACACAACGAGTATGGCAAATACATGTTCCAGTTCCAGCCTGAAACTCAAAAAATTAATCATGAATCTAGAAAAGATCAAAGAATAAATATGTAGACACATATCAACTGTAATATTTATTGAAATATATATATATATATATATATATATATATATATATATATATACAGGGCGTTACGGAGCCCTCCAAAGCGAAGGAGAAGAGGGCTCATTTTATATTCAGTGGGAGTGGAGCGGGAGCAACTCCATTTGGGACTAAAGAGAGGTGGTTTTATCGCTCCTCGCTCCAAAATTATTTGATTTTTTTTCTTTTAAACATTAGTTTTTCATTCAGCAATGAAAAGGAAAAGAAAGCCGCAGAGTTTACTCTGAGTTATTTTCTAAAATTATATCTGGTAAATGTATATGAGATAGGGAGAGAGAGAGAGAGAGAGAGAGAGAGAGAGGAGGAGGAGGAGGGAGGGAGAGAAAGACAGAGAGAAAGAAGGAGAACATTTGATGTTAGCAGATTTTTACATCTATGTGTTAAATTTTTGATGGGACAGTTTTCTTTAGGCAGAAGACAGACAATTTGGCACCAAATGTCTTTAAATGAGCCAGTGAGTCTATAGATGTCTTTGAAGTTATTTTCTTACAGATTTTAACTTTTTTTTGTATTTATGACAAAAGTTTATTTGGAAATTTTATTTTCTTGGCTATGGTAGTGTGGGTTGAGGGAGAGGAGGTCAACATATTGCCACAGTTGACCGTCATGATCCTTTGCCTTTTTTTCTTCCATGATGGGGTGGGAATGTTGGCGAGGTCTGTACTAAAAATGTACCGAAAGACCTGTGAGGTCAGGGTCGTCCTTTATTCAGCCAAACTCTGTTATTGGCGCCCTTTTTCTAGTCAGTACCAGCTCATTCTTGGAGAAAAAACACGTCCCTTTTAGTGGGGTTTTCTACCCCCCCCCCCCTTTATGTAAAGAGCAAACGGCTCTAAAAGGGGATTACATCAACGTTTTTTAATCTTCCCCTTTTAAGTACAGAGAAAGGGTATTTAAAAAGGGTCGACAGCAAACTTAAAATTTGTGAAGATTTTGTTGGATCCGTCCTTAGCAGGGCGAAGAAATTATCCTTTGAGAAGGAAATTTAAGAATCTGAGGAAGGAAGAGTTTGAAGAAAAACGAGAGAAGCCGGGACAGATTTGAGAAAAGATTAAAGAGACATACAGAGTTGAAGAACCTGCTGCTATTAAGGTCCTGTATATATGAGTTTTATTTTTGTTTCATGTCCCCTCTTTTGACCCCTTTGTCAGATTTGTAAAAAGGACCTCTTTGACCATTTTTGTTACCTATTTTGTGAAAAATAATTAATTTTGTTTCCTTATCGTTGTTGTGTCCAACGAATTTATATTCTTTTGTGACATTTTATGTTTTAAGTTTTTTTATTGGTGTTACCCAGGTTAACTACGTTAACCTAGCTTTGGAACAAAAAAAGCAGTTAGCCCCTTTTTTGTTAATAAAACTCTATTTAAACACAACCGAACCTCTTACTTGCTCACTTTGCCCTTGTCATACTTTCCTTTATTTTATGTTACTAACCCCGTTTTGTTACCCTAAAGTAAAATTTTGCTAACGACCGAAAAATTTCGATATTTATTGCTGATTGAATAAATAAGCCAATTTTTCTTTTAATTCGTGTTTTTAAATAAAGAATTTTAGGTTCAATTATACTATAGGGGCCGTTGGATTTTCTCGCCCATTTCGCTCGGTATTCACCCAAATGTTCGATAAAATCGATTTTGGGGGTGAAATGGTACATTTTGTCCTGACAAAATATTCTAATTTATTTTTTAGCATATATCAAATTGAACTTTTATGCCACATTTTTACCCGTCGTCTTTTCGGCGACATTTTTTGTTATTCTTAAATTCACAATTAGTATTTTTTAACCTTTTCATGTTTGCTTTTAAATTCGTTAAATTCCGTTAAAACTTGCTTTTGTAAATAGAATGTTCAAAGTTTTTTTTTGTGTGTAATAAAAAGTTAAAGCAGTAAAAATATCTTTAGTCCAAGGAAAAAATATATTTAGTCCAAGGAAAAAAACAATAAAAACAGACATGGCCGCCAGCGATTAAAACCTGGAATTAAAGTTAGATTCTCAACACTTTAAAAAGTAAATGAGAATTTTATTTCAGGTCCAAAAATACAATTAAGACCAATCAGTTTTATCCTAAATTTGGGCGAATACCAAGCGAAATAAGCGAAAGAAAACAGCGGTCCCTATTTTACAATTAAACCGATGTTTAAACTTAATTAAATTAAAGAAAGTATCTTAAATTTTAATTAAAAAAATCAAATAATTAGACTTTCTGACTAATTTGTTGTTATTTTAGAACCGAAAGTAGATTAGATATATTTCTTTATCTTAAAAAATCTATTATCGAATATTAAAATTGTAAACAGTTTGCTTTTGTTAGTGATTTCAAATATAGACGTTTCACCTTTTCTATCAAATTTTTAATTTTAATAAATATTTTTGCCCGACCCAGGAAAACTTTCTACAGTTAATTTTTTTTTTGGGGGGGGGGGGGGGGATTTGACCCGATGTTTTGTCAACTCCCAAGGTCTAGGACAGATATTTAGTATGAAATTTTAAGACATTAAATGGATCTCTGAATCTTTTGACAATTTATTGATATTTTTTGGGCAACTTATGAAAAATATTTTTTTTATTCAATCTTTAAAAAAATAAACTACATTGGTTTTTATTCGCTCCAAATTGTACTATAGAAAAAAATGGATAAATCGATTTGTTTGAAAGTACTTGCGCGTTTCTCTGTTATAAATAATAATATACATTATACAATATAGTTACGTTCGTAAAACAAAAAAATATTAAACAACAACACTTCCAGTAAAATGTTTTCTTTAAAAAGAAAATAATCACTAATGACGTTTATAAGTAAAACTTTATTTACATAAAACAAATCTAAATTTCCTTCCAAAATAAATAGAAAAAATATCGGGTTAAATTTTCCTTTCCTGAAAAAATAGGTTGTTAATGTAATGAAAATTAAAATTGTTTTAAAATACTTCAGGGATTTTTCTATTTCTATTTTATACTTCAGAAAACAAAAATTTACGTATAATCCTATACTTCGTCCGACATGTTCTCCTATAACTCTCAAAATATTAGCGAGATTTTGTCAAATATTATCTTACGGTCTTACACTTAAAGTGACATCCCAACCCATATCGATGAGATCGTTTTACGCCCATCCCTATCCTTCGACCATTCATTGGCAGAATAGAACGTTTATGAAAGAAGGTACATTTTCATTATGGAGCGCTGAAAAAGAGCCGCTCCTTTTTTATAGGAGTTGGAGCAGTAGCGGCTCCTTTTTGAAAATGAGGAGCATAAGAGGAGCAAGCTCCAATTTTGGGCGTTGGAGCAGGACCGGGAGCAGCTCCAAAAGTAGTGGAGCGCGTAAAGCCCTGTATATATATATATATATATATATATATATATATATATATATATATATATATATATATATATATATATATTATTTAAAACATTTTTCTTTATAATACTAATACAATTATATATTGATCAGTCGTCAGTAGGCTACTAAAGATAGGGGTTTAGTGGTATTTAATCCCACGGGTTTGATTTCACTTTAATCTCAGAAACTACTGGTATAAATGTCTAATCAACATATAATTGTGTAGTATTTAAAAATATTATGCTCTTAGTAACGTAATTGAGCACCCAGTCTTTATTTCTTCATGTACATTGCATCACCATATATATATATATATATATATATATATATATATATATATATATATAAGCGAAGCACAACCAAAACAGACAAAATTAATTTGTATTGGAAATGCGTCGTTTCATTATCATTTGACTTTTCGATGGGATGCCACCCTGATTTAAAAAAAGAAAAAAGCGCGAGCTCCTTCCAGCAGCTCCAGCGCCCTCCAGCAGTTCCAGCTCCTTTCAGCAGCCCTTGGTCCATGTTCCTGCAGCGTCTGCTCCAACTCCTTCCAGCGGCACCTGCTCCAGCTCCTTCCAGCAACGTCTGATCCAACTCTCTCCAGCGGCTTCTGCTACAACTATCTCCAACAATGCCTGCTCCAACTCTCTCCAGTTGCTCCTACTACAGCCTTCTTCAGCAACGTCTGCTCCCGCTCCTTCTAGCGGCCCTTGATCCAGTTTCCTGCAGCACCTGTACCAGCACTCTCAAGCGGCTCCTGCTTCAGCTCTCTCAAGCAACACTTGCCCCAGCTCATTCAAGTGGCTCTTGTTCCAGCTTCATGCAACACCTGTACCAGATTCTTCCAGCGGCAACTCCTGCTTCCAGTGACGTCATTCCTGTCGTTCCAGCCTTTCTTGCTTCCAGTCATCACTGTTATTTTAGCTCTCCTTGTCACGTAATGGTAAATAAACGATTCTTTTTAACTGTTCATCTGTGTTTGTCCTCTCTTCTTTGCCATTGCCGTAATTTGCCTGTGTCTACTTTCTTAGTTGTAAGACCGAACACCGCAGAGTAGTGACGCTGCCCAAGCGTCGCATCTGGCGCTGCCCAATCGTCCAGACAACATCTCCCTAGGTGACCGGACCCTGCAACACAACCAAAACAGATAAAATTAATTTGTATTGGAAACACTTTCTTTCAACAGCATTAAGATGTGATCAATGCTTAGTAAATGTTCATTATCGTTTGATTTTTCGATGGGATGGAACCATAATTTTTATTTAAAAAAAAAAGTGAGCGATCACTCCTTACATCATGTTGGTCTGCAGTTTCAACTTATTACTGGCTATCTTGCTTTCGTTTGTTGCTGGATCTCAACATTTTGAACCGAGAGAGGGATCTAGCTGTTGTACAAAGTTAAATCTCTTTATTTACAATCTCCAGTCAGATACTCATTTAGTAAATGAAAGTGTGGCGATTGAAATGTAACACGTGTGGGCCTGACAGTTACCGCTCTTCACACGGGCAACATTAGGCCTATCCTAACATCGCTTTTCTGAATGAAGGAGTTGCACTCGTCTGACAAGACATTGCAATAATATATATATATATATATATATATATATATATATATATATATCGTTATCCACGGACATGTGTTTCGCCGTTACTGCCAATTCTCAAGCAGTCATCTTGGAGTTCCAAGATGGTGGCTTGAGAATCGACTCACGTTTGTGTCAGATGTTTTGGGGGGATTTTTTTCTGATTGTAAAATCTTTAAAGTGAGATTTTCATGTTTTTGACTTGCCGTTCTTCTCATCTTTCCTTTTTGTTTTGGAATAATGTGCTTGTCTTTTATTAATAAATGATTGTTTCTGAAAAGCAGCCTATTAAACCAAAGTTGTGAAACGTGAGTAAGATGGAACAAAAAAATATAGGCATTCGCCAAAATAAAATTATGAAAATAAATAAAATATTATGATTGTGGACTGATTTTTTCTTTGGTCATTCGGATGCAACCAAGCAGTATATATGCTCTGAAGCTGGAAACCTAACTTCATTGAGCTTATTATTTGAAACAATTTGGACGATATTATAAAGGAAAATATACCTTAAAACTATATATTTTTTATATAAACTCAAAAATATATATATATATATTGTTTCATTTTACTTCTGTCGAAGTTCTCAGAAATCAAGATATGAGATACATAGATATTCAAATATTCCATTAATGTTTTCCTTTACTTGTCAAATGTTGAGTTAGTAAAGAAGTTAAGAATATTAATTTTCCTCTCCCCAATTGACCCGTGAACTATGTTATAGTATATCTTTCTTGTGGTCTCTTGGTCTTACCGGATTTCAGGACAACAATTCATCTAGTCTGGTAGAGTATCCAGCTAAGTGCTGTTACTTGAGGTAACATTACTTGGAGAAGGTGCACCATTCCTCATATGAGCAAGTGTATCGCTGTGTCGAGGGGATCTTATTTGGGCTTCGACTATGTAATTTTTAATATTTGGGCAGGGTTTACTTGTAGGGAAAGTATCCTCATGTCAGCTGATCCTGACAAACCTTTGTACAGAGAGACCGAATACACTCGATGGTTTGTAGTAGGTAATTCAAACTTCTCTCTATATATATTTAGATTTGTGATGTTGAAAAGCATAAAGGTCATTTTGCCGTAATTTTTATTAAACACTATTCTGTATTTGTGTACTCTAAATTTTGTTTTCGTCTCTAGACTCACTGGATCGATAAAAAACAAATGGACACTGATTTATTACGTGGAAAATGATTTATTGTGTCACAAACATTTTAAAATTGTAAACATTTAATCTCAAACCAGGAAGCTATAACATCTCTTCTTTTGCTGATTTGGTTTATATTTATTGAAAATAATATTGCCAATGTTGTTTCGGAATTGATTGTCGGACTATTATTACCATCTTGGTTTATATTCTTTTCACAACGTTTCGGTCGATCTAATCTCCGACCTTCTTCAGGTGCATTTTTAAACTCAGAAATCCATACGAAAATTCGTCACAGACACCCGGTTTAGTCCACCTGGATTAAATAAGGGGTTCGGTTCCAGGTTCGGGTTAGGGTTCGGGTTAGGGTCCCCGAGTTCGACAGAAAGATTCTCAAGTTCAAACGAATGCATCTGAAAAAAGGTCAGAAGTTAGATCGACTGAAATGTTGCGAAAAAATAACAATCAAGATGAGAATAGTAGTCCGAACAGTATTGTCAATGTCGTCAACACAAATAAATAAATATTATCAAACGAGGCTTCACTTATTCGATATCATAAAATCGTATATTTTTCATTTTAATGTATGACAATATGCACATGTGGTTTACTTTCTCGGGTTTGTATTTAACAAAATAAACCCATTTAATTTCCGATGAAGCTGGTAGTGAAACATGTGGAATAAACTGACGTGTTTTGGCACTAATATTCTCATCTTGGTTGTGGCCATGTTCATAACGTTTCAGCCATTGAAGCTCAAAGAATCAGTGCCTATGCAAAGCTACAGAAACTTCTTAAGTAGGAGAGATGAACACTATATGGGTATTAATAATTAAGAAAGAAAGAGAAGATGCTTTTTAAATGTTACTTCCAGGCCTTTGAGCTGGTATCAAAGTGAAATATCTGTCCTGTCCTCTGTCAGAGGAGGAGAGATATTTCTTGACTGGGGCAATTTTTATTCTTGTCCCATTCAGAGTGCCCCTTTTTGGAGAGCTGGATATACCCCACAAAAACCAACCTTGTGTCTAACTTTGCTTTCGTAAGTAGGAACTTTAGTATTAGAAATAAAAATTATTATCATAACTAGAAGAATATCTATCCTAAGACGAGTAAAATTAATTACCCGAACAGAACAGTTTTGCACCACTTTTATGTCCACTTACAAATATTAAAATCAACATATAATGCTACTAAACTTTGTCTAGAATCCGTATTTTAGAAAATATCTAAAATTTAAAACTTAAGCTGAAGGGGTCTTAAGAAGAAATAAAAATTCAGGGAATCTTGCTTAATTGGTGTCTAATGACTATGGATCAAATTTAATGCAAATTTAAAATATTTGAATTTTCAAATGGGAGGTTGTGCCCATGTTATGCCCCCTAAAAACTCTAAAATACTTCCCCCAAACTAAAATTTGGGGAATATTTATTAATTGATGTCTAATACCTATTGTTAAAATTTGACAAAAATAGGAGTTATCTGAATTTTCACAAAGAGCCTCTCTTTGTTCCTTTGCATAAAATAAAATTAAAATAAATATAGCCCACATTACGACCCTTACACCTAGCAACTATGTTAAAAAATTCATAATAATCGATTAATTAGTTTAGGAGTGAATCCTGTACATACAAATATATAGCCATATACAAATATCTAACTTTATATAGATAGAAATAGAAGGGAAAAGAACCCCCAGTGTCACCAGCATCGGTTGTGAACGGTCAAGGAGGTTTAAAAGAAGGAAATGTACCATCCGGACTTCCATTGGCAAGACACAGGAAACAGTAGAACCCTGAGGAGGCTTATCGTTATCAGTGAGAACAATGGTAAACAGCTGTTGCTACAATGCGGACAGTATTAGAAATCTGGGAAATTTTTTTGTCACTCAGACTCCAGGGAACACCACCTTTCGTTGCAATCACTGATAATAACTTTTGTAAGAACTCCTAGTGAGTAAATAATAATGACTAATTAATTACAATATAAGCAGGAAACATACAATCTGAAAATCATGATACGAGATATTAGGTTTGGAAATACTCTCCACCCCTTGCCATCATCCAAGATTTTACTACTAAACACTTAGCCTACTTGATGAAGGAGTTTGTTAAGAGATATCTATAATGAATTCGACCTTGAGTTCAATTCATGGTGGAGAAACTTATCCAAAAGGCATGAAACGTGAATTAAATAAAGAGTTCAGTTTGAAAATCATAAATCAGAGATGGTTCTCTCTCTCTCTCTCTCTCTCTCTCTCTCTCTCTCTCTATATATATATATATATATATATATATATATATATATATATATATATATATAGATATAGATATATATCATTATTATTTATATAAATATTTATTATTTTTACCTACAGACACATGTATTTCATGCTTACACAATCTTCAGTGTAGGAGGAGATGTTAATTACTGCCGGCCGAAAGATTTGAACATAAAGTCACTCTACTGCCTGATATTCAACCCCTAGGCCACCATCAATTAACACCAGAAAGAAGAGAATTTAACTCTATATAATGTTGAATCGGCAGAAATATACAGTAAGCTTAGCCATCATAGTGTTCAACAGCAGACGCCGGAACTTCGCATTACACATAGGTTGACAGCTTATTTATTAAATCTCTTCGATGCCCAATCCTTGTTAAAGGCGGCGATACTAATATTTTTTATATAAATATTTATTTTTACCTACAAATACATGTGTTTCATGCTTACGCAATCTTCAGTGTAGGAGGAGATGTTAATTACTGCCGGTCGAAAGATTTGAACCCAGTTGCAAAGCCACCTTTGACTGTTCAGCCTGGTATTCAACCTCTAGGCCACCATCAATTAATATGGGAAAGGAGAGAATTAAACTCTCTCTCTCTCTCTCTCTCTATATATATATATATATATATATATTAGATATATATATATATAAATATATATATATATATATATATCATTATTACAATAACAAAGTTGTAGGCAACGCCGAACTGCTTTAGGAACTCGACTCTGGATTTTTCCTCAAGGTTTTCTCCTTAAGCCTTTCTCCATAGGTGGGTATTCCACAAGGCAGTGGAGGTTTGAAATCAGGGTTTTATCTTCTCCTAAGTGGACTGCCTTCCACGGCTGACGAGCTCCACCTACCCGAAGCAGCTGGTAATGGCACCAGTGACCCACCTATATTCTGTTTTATTGTTCTGTTTTCTATTGCTTGGTCTATATCCTGTTTCCTTTGTTGTGCCAATATAATGAGTGAATTTATTTTAACACGTGGTTCCTTGTATTTCGATTTCAGGTTTTAATTTTTAAATTTTAAATTGTTAAGTTTTTGTTTAGTTTATTTTTTAATTTATTTTTTAATTTTTTTTTTACTTATTTGTTTATTTATTTATTTATCGTTAGCCTAAGATAAATTTATTTCTGTGTAAGCAGTTGTTTGCTATCTCACTTCTACAGTTTAATAACTCCATGCATTTTAGCCCGAAGATTCCCCCGGGGATGAAACACGGGAGCCTCTGTGTAGCTTAATTGCTATAAATATATTTTCATAGCTTACTACCTAGCTCTACTTACGTATCGAGCACTGTTGAAGTAAATACTGAAAATTGATACATAAAAAATTATATCTCCTTATAAAATTTTATGTGGATACATGAAATACTGATATATATATATATATATATATATATATATATATATATATATATATATATATATATATATATACTTGTGAACCGTTAAGTCACAACTACCAGTATTTATTTTTCTTTGATTTTGTTCGAAAATTCATCAACTGTGACATTCTTTTAAGACATTCTTCTTGTATAATTAAAAATAATAAGTCTCTTTATTTCTATATTATCCTTATTATTATTTACTCACTAGGAGTTCTCACACAGATTATCATCAGTGATTGCTCACTGACAACAACCGATGGTGTTCCCTGGAGTTTGAGTGACAACAAGTCTCCCATATTTTCAGTACTCTCCACCTCTTTCGATAACCATGGCAAATGATTTTGCATTATCGTAACAGCCACTTACCATTGATTTCTCGCTTGCAACGACCTGGTCAGTACTCTCTGCACCCTTCCAGTGGAGGTCTGGTCAGTGCTCTCCCTCTTCGGTCTTTCCATCCTCCTAAACCCATCACAAACATTTTGTGTAATATCAGCCGAGGCTGGTGCCATCACATTGTGTTTTTTTTTTGGGGGGGGGGGGAGGGAAGTTTACGAGATTTCTTTCAGTTTCAGTTGCTTTAGGTTCACATGGTGTTCTTTCTATGGTTTGGTATTATTTCTATTGCAACTTCCATATGGCTGGTTAGCATTCGTAGTTTATGTGGGTTGGTTTCCGCATTCAAGGATTTTTCTTAAGATTTCAGGTTTTTTCATTATTGGCGTCCATTGTATAGTCTCAGTCTTCCTTTTGATTCTAATTTCTGTTAGTCTTTTTTCCAGGTTTTTCAAGTCTGTTCTAGTGCTCTTCCGATTATTGGTATTATATTGACTTTTTTCATGTTCCATATTCTTTCAGTTCTCTGGCAAGTTCTGTGTAATTCTGCATGTTCAAAATGCAGTTGTTTACATAGTTCGCTGTGTACTGTCATCCCTAAGCCGTCATATCTGTTTTTGTATTCTTTTTGGGCTACTTTGCTGCATTCACTTATTATGTGACTTGCCGTTTCGTCTCTTTGTCCACAGAGTCTACATTTACTGTTTTCCTGGGTTTTGTCTATTTTAGCTTTGATATAGTTAGTTCTAATCGCATTGTTCTCTGCAGCTATCAGTAGTGATTATGTTTTGCTCTTTAGGTGTCATTTTCGTAGCCATAGTCAGATGAGTCTCTTCTCTTGTCATTCTTATGAATCGTCCATGAAGATATTTCTCTTTCGAATTTTAGTTTTTTGTTTTGTTTTCCGTTTTGCTGCTCCCTTTATTGTTCATGTTGATGGTGTCTCTTGCTGCAGTGACCAGCCTTTTTTTATTCTGGGTTATGTATTTTTTCAATTCTTTATTTGTGTCATCAACACAATTTCTATACTTACTAGTTCTCTTCTCCCTTCTCTCCTTTTCACGTAGAGTTGGTTAGTATCATCCTTTGGGCATAGTCCATTGTGCATGGTCAGTATTTTCCTAGTCTTCTGGTCAAGATGCCTAATTTCTTCTTTTGTCCAGCCTATGAATGGTCCGGAATATCTTATTAGTGACACTGCCCAGGTGTTTATTCCTTTTACTCGATTTCTCCTATATAATTTAGTTTCTAAGAGTTTTTGTTCTTCTCAGGTATTCTTTTCCAATCTTCTCTTTTATTTCTGTTGATCTGATGGTATCTGCTTCCAGAACTCCCAAATATTTATAGGTATCATGTTTGCCAAGTGCTCTCATCTCCTCTTGGTTGGACAGTTCCATGCCCTCCACTGTCTCCAGCTTTACCATTTTTATCTCTAGCAGTGCACGCTTTTTTATTCCGAATTCCATTGGAATATCCTGGCTGAAGATTCTGGTCGTAATCATCAGCTTTTCCAGTTCCTTTTTGCTTTTGCAAATGGCTTCAGATCATCCATATACATGAGATGGTTTATTCTTTTTTCTGTGTCTGTAAACTTGTATCCGGCATCACATTTCCGGAGTATGTTGTTGAGTAGCATCATGCCTATGATAAACAATAGTGGTGATAGAGAGTCTCCTTGGAAGATGCCTCTCTGTATTCTTATCTCAGTTAGGTGTTGTCCTTAGGCTGTCAGTTCCAGTCCTCATGTTCCAATTGTTTTTTTTAATAAGCTTGAGAATCGTATATATTGTACATCCTTAAGCACTCAATTATTCATGCTAGAAGGATCCTGCCGTAAGCTTTTTTGTAGTGAATCCATGTCATGGCTATATTCTTTTTTCTGCTTTATACCTCCTTCAGGATCTTTTGATCGATGTATAACATGCCTTACGTCCCTCTTTTCCCTTTTGTGCATTCTTTCTGTTTCCCGGGAAGTAGATTATTAAGGGAGCGGTAGATCTGTTCTCTCAGTTGTGCCCTTAGGATTTTCCATAGGTTATTGGTCTGTAGTTGCTTAGGATCGTTCCATTTTCGCGTTTTTCTTTGGTCATCCATTCTGATATGTCTGTTTTGTGGATACATCTTCTCAGGTTTTGCATTAGCCTTTCATGTAGGGCTATGAATTTTTAAAACCAGTATGCATTTATTCAATCATGGCCTGGTGCTTTCCAGTTTGCCCTTTTTCTGAGGGCTGTCTTGAGCGTTTCTTCATTAATGTAGGGTTCTGTTTCTTTTTCAATTTCCGGAAGCTCTTCTTTTATCTTTTTCAGCCATTCTTGCATTTCTGTTGTAGTCTGTGGTGAACACCACAACGGGTTACCCTCTTTCTTTCTTTGTTTACTTAATCCTTCTTCGTCTCCGAAGTAGGGACCTACGAAGTCACGCAGATTCACGTTTGGGGAAGGATTCCGGCTAACTTGACCACGCGTGAGTTGGGGTCAATAAAAGAACACGCGTTTCTTTTCTCATCCTCTTTTTGCCTGCAGCGTTCTTGGACGGACGAACACAAGAAACGCTCGTCGACAAACGACCCCCCCACCAGCTCGAACGAGCTGTGTGGGGAGGGAGGGAGGAAGAAGAAAAGGTAATCTTTCAATTTGACGAACATTCTACAATCTTTCAATTTGACAAACATTTCTTCGCACATTCACCATTCACAAATTGCAACACAAAAAGAGCTTCATCTCGCTCGTATATATATCGCTTATAAAATATTAAATAAATAAATTGTTTTTGTTAAGAGTAAATGTTTTCCTTTTTTATTAACTTTTATAAAATGTCTATTATGTTGTTTAGCTTAATCTTTCCGTCGCTTTCATTTTAATATAAGTTTAAATAATATTTTCTCCCTTTCTTCTTTGTTTGTCTGAACTGTTTTATTTAATCTACACGTGGTCCGATGGTGGAATCCTAACAGTGAGATTACGTGCCGTTACAAAGGCATATATCACACTACCTATGGCCGGGAGATTCATTATCGCAAAACCATTTGTCCGGCATCCTTCGCCACTGTGGTTAATATCCATTTGTCCTTTGTTCTCTTTTGAATCACCCGCCATTAACAACAACTTCCACTCTGGCCATAAGTCTATTGGAATCCACACGCGATACAAATGTCTAAAGATCGTGAAAATGGATAACGAGGATTTTTTGGCATACGCAGGAACAGTAAACTCTTTGGTTGAGCAATTCAAGATAGATGAAATCCCCAAAGATTTATTTAAATGCCTAATCTTTGTTCAATGACTAACAGCCCTTAAGTATAAAGAAATAAGGTTTAGAATCTTAAAAATGGTGAATCAAGCCACGAAAATCACGTTACAAAGAGTGACGGAAGAATGTCAGCATCTCATTAATGTTAAAAGGGATAATACCCAAATTGAGGAAAAAAGTGTTACCAAAGTACAACGCATAAATAACCCAAAAACTCCTAAATCCAAAAAGACAGGAAAATGTGAGACGTGCGGAAATACTAAGCATACTAAAGACGTATGTTGGTATAAGAACAAATTATGTAAATCTTGCGGAATTAAGGGTCATAAATGGTCTGTTTGCCGCAAGAAAAAGAATTTTGAAAAAGTAAACGTTGTGTTGTCAAAAAAAGAAATGCAGAACAGTAAAAATCGAAAATACGTAGATGTACGTATAAATGGTCATACAATCACTTTGTTATTGGATTCTGGTTCAGACATACGTATTATTGACGAACAAACATGGAGAAGAATTGGAAAACCCAAATTATCTGAAACCAAGAATATTGCCAAAGGGGTTTCAGGAAAAAAATTAAACTTTAAAGTAGAATTAAAATGCAATATTTCTTTCTGTGGCAAAACTGCAAAAACAAAAGTATATGTGATTCAAGGAATAGACTGTTCAATTTATTTTAACTCCTAATGAACTCTTTTTGCAACAAAATAAACAGTGCAGAAAATAAAAAAATGTATTAAAAATGAAAAATTCATGAATGAATTTAAAATAGAATATCTCAGAGTTTTCTCTGAGGAGTTGGGTTTATGTACAAAGACAGAAGTCAAGTTTGAACTTAGGGAAAATGTCACTCAAATTTTTAAACCAAAGAGAAACGTCCCTTTTCCTCCTTAGACACAATTAACAAGAAACTGGAAAGATTCGAAAAAAATGGGAGTTATATCTAAGGTAGACCATGCGGACTGTGCGTCAGCCACCGTCTACGTCAAAAAGAAAAACAAAAAAATAAGAGTATGCGCCGATTTTTCAACCGGCTTAAACGATTGTCTGAAGGATCATAATTATCCACTTCCTTCACCAGAAGACATTTTCTCGAAGTTAAATAGAGGAAAGATTTTTTCAAAAATCGATCTATCTGACGCATACTTGCAGGTTAAAGTGAATGAGGAATGCTCAAAATATTTGTGCATAAATACACATAAGGGAATTTTCAAACTAAATAGGCTCCATTTCGGTTTAAAGGTCGCCCCAGCTTTGTTCCAGCAGATTATGAACACTATGTTGGCGGGTCTTGTGTTTGCTATTGCCTATTTAAACGATATTCTAGTCAAAAGTAAGAACGTTCACGAACACAAAAAAACACATTAGAGCTATTTTCAAACGACTAGAAGAATTCGGTTTCAAATTAAGTCCCGAGAATTAAATCGAACAAGTGATAGACAGTGAAGGCAGGAAATCGAACCCACAGAGGACCGATGCAATTAAAAATATGCCTGCACCCGACACAGTTGCAAAACTACAATCGTTTCTTGGGTTGTCCCAATATTATGCAATCTATATTCCAAAAATGTACGATTTATTAAGGAAAGACAAAAAATAGATATGGTCAAAAGATTGCGAGACGGCTTTCCAGAAAATAAAAAAGTCTACTCTCAGATCTAGCCTTAGATGATTATGATCCTGGGAAAGAAATTATCCTTGCGACTGATTCTAGTGAATACGGAGTGGGTGCTGCACTGCTACACAAATATGAAGATGGTACTACTGAACCGATCGCGCATGCTTCAAGAACTCTTCTACCGACTGAGAAAAATTATAGTCAGATCGAGAAAGAGGCATTATCGATTGTGTTCAGAGTTAAAAAATACAATCGCTTTTTACATGGTAGATCATTTATAAACTGTTAGTAACTATATTTGGATCAAAAAAAGCAACCGTTTACAGCGATGGGGTGTAACCCTACTGAACTATCATTTAGAATGGAATACATCGCATTCAAAAAACATGGGCATGCGGATGGACTGTCAAGATTAATCCCAAATAATGAAGAAATTTTAGAAAAGAAGGGTTATAGCAGCACTAAAAGAGGAACAAGAAATCTCAGGTTTGTTGTTTAACACTATCAAAGAATTACCTGTAACATTGGAAAAATAAAAAAGAATGGCGAAAAAAATGATTTTATATTAAAAGTAAAGAACCAGACGAGATTGAACGAAAGAAAGAAAAAGGGTACCCAGATTTCCTCTTTCTCAATATGCGACACACTTTAATGTACACAGATAGAATTGTAATACCTCAATCTCTACGTAAAGTTATGCTGAAAGAATTGCATACCGGTTATCCTGGCATGTCCCGGATGAAATCACTCATGCGATGCTATGTATACTGGCCAGGAATGGACAAGGAAATAGAAAGTTTTGTAAAACTATGCTGAGGTTGTCAATTGGCTGCAAGGGCGCCTCCGGTCAAAACAAATCCTTGGCCAAAAACCGATTTGCCATGGGCACGTCTACATATAGACTTTGCTGGACTGATTAATAGATATTATTACTTGATCTTGGTGGACCCTTTCTCTAAATGGCCTGAAGTATTCAAGTGCTAGTATCTAGGAACACCATCAGTGCATTAGATGATATTTTCAGTCGTTTCGGGGTATCCTGGACACTGATCAGCGACAATGGTACTGCATTCACAGGAAATAAATTTAAAGATTTTTGTACTTCCTTGGACATTGAACACATTAATACACCAGTATATCATCCTAGATCGAACGGTCAAGCCGAAAAGTTTGTTGACATGTTTAAGCATGCCTTACAAAAAAATAAATATATGGACATGAAAGAAAAAACTATCCAGAAATTTTTTGCAATTTATAGGGTGACTCCTAATGGAAACAACGACTCGAAGTTGTCCCCTGCGGAACTTATGTTCGCAAGGAAAATACGATCGATTTTCGATAGATTGATACCCTATCCAAAGAAAAAAGTTGCTAAAAAGGAAGAAGATTTAAACACTAAGATACTCCCCAGGTGATAAAGTATATTTCAAAAATTTCCAAGATGGAAAAAGTTATTGGATGGATGGTATAATTCAGAAAATGATTGGCAAAGTGGTCTACACCATAAAAAGTAAAAAATTCGTGTGTAAAAGACACATGAACCAAATTAGACCACGATATGTTGAAAATAATGAAAAAAGCGAGGAAGAAGTCCTAATGGAGATTGTATGTGATGCTTTTGACATGCCACTACCCAATACTGTACACGAACCTATTTATACATCTACTGGACCAGCCTTACGAGCTAAACAAAAGTTGTCTTCGCCCCAAACTGGAAAAGAACCAATTCCATTAGTTCGGAATAAAAGAAAGAGCAAACGTGAAAGAAAACTAGTGGAGCGCTTCAGCCCGGATCCTAAAATGAAGAAATATTAGAAGCAGAAAATTCAAGGGAGATTTTCAGCTTCGGGGGGAGGTGTTGTGATGGGATACCTGACTCCCCTCAAGGCTGATAAATGTACTAGTCTAAATATAAATATATACTAATATACTAAATATAAATATATACTAATATATATACTACAAACAGTAATATGTATGGTGGACTGTATTCGACGGTATTTGAGTGTATTATGTTAATCCTATTGGATTACCGGTAGTGCTATTGTTTTGTACAAGATATATACGTTGTAATGAACCATTCTCTTTTAAAGACCTTTCACTCTGGTTATTTTTGTTGTTATAACTTCTAATCAAGTTAAATCAATTATTATTAAATTAGTTTTAGGACTTTTAAAATAATTTTAATAGATGCTGTTATGTTACAAAAAAAATCTATAAACAGGCTCGTCAGCATTTCTCTGTAGAGGCGTCACAACCAACTGATAACACCTCCCTCTTGAAGGAGGCGGTAAGGCTTGGGAGCGTGCACTTTCTAAGACCGTTTTATTGTTAAATAATTCTTCCTTAAAATGAGTTTGCAAAGCCAGTTAAATTAAAAATAATATAAAGACAAAATTATAAAATAGTCTCTTTCTGCTCACTATATCTCCCTTTCTCTTTCTCTCTTTTTTCTTTCTCTTTCCCTCTCCAGCGACGAGTCAAATTACTACTATTTTTCTGCCTTCTTTTTTCTGCCTTAATATAAAAAGTGACAGCAAGAGAAGGCGGAAGAGGAAGAGGCGTAAATCAATCAACAAAATTGATTAGTGACAGTTAATAAACGCAGAGAATGAACTTCACTTTCGTTAGTGAGAGAAAGAGAGATCACAAAAATTAAGAGCGAGGGTAAAACAACATACAGTGAGAGAGAGGGGGAGAGTGATAGACAGCAATTTAGAGATGAATAGGTCGCTTGCTTAATTAATTGCAAATCATGGCTAATTAGTAAAGAATTAAAATGTATATTTTTTCAAACGTAACTCAATCACAGACGTCAAGTATATTGTAGCATGCATTTTGTATGATCAAAATATAAAGTGAAAACCCTAAGTAAACAAGCGTTGATTAAATCAGCTTTAGTATAATAATAGATATATCCAAACTTTATATATATATATATACAGGGTCCGCCATAAGTAACTGTATATTTTTTTTGTTTATAAGTTGGTGATACTTAAGCATTTTTTCTATTCTCTAGCAGAAAGCAGAAATCGTATATTTTTATAGCATCTTAAAACTTAAGGAACAAACAAATTCGAGCTGCCATTGTTCAAGTGCCGAAAGAGTAGCACATTGGGCTTTAATATATATTTTAATAAAAATCACGTTTTTTATGTTGAAAAAACTTAAGTGAACCCTTTGTTAGTTTCGTATTTCACCCATGTTACATTTATTATGTTAAAATAAAATTGTATAGTTACTTATGGCGGACCCTGTATATATATATATATATATATATATATATATATATATATATATATAAATGTGATACTTAGAAGGCAATACAATGCAGAGGTGTGACGGATAGACACAAGTTGGAGCAAATAAGACATATAATGGTGGAACAAATTAAATAGTTTCACCCTTAATACAATGTATACATACACACATATATATATATATATATATATTTATTTATTTATTATTTTTATTTTTTTCACAAACACAATCATATTGTGTAGATAAACAGATATATGTATATCTGTTTATCTACACAATGTTACAATGTTATGTAATACCTGTATCAAGATGGTCTGGTGGAAACTCCGGTTGATATAATATTTCGGGAACTCTTCACTTCTTCAGAACCGTGCTCAACTCAAGTTCAAATATATATATATATATATATATATATATATATATATATATATATATATATATATATATATATATATATATATATATGTGTGTGTGTGTGTGTGTGTGTGTGTGTATGTATATATTGTATTAAGGGTGAAACTATTTGTTCCACCATTATATGTCTTATTTGCTCCAACTTGTGTCTATCCGTCACACCTCTGCATTGTATTGCCTTCTAAGTATCACATTTCTATATACTAATAAACAATGCTTCAAGCAAACTACATAAACTTCTTATATATATATGTATATATGTATATATATATATATATATATATATATATATATATATATATATATATATATATAGAGAGAGAGAGAGAGAGAGAGAGAGAAAGAGATTGGAAGAGAGGGTTACATATAGCTAGGGGAGATAACTCATAACTTGTTAGTCTCTACAGTGTATTGTATAAGCAGTAAACAAAATCTACTAGTTAAAAATGAAAATAGCTATGCGCCCTCATTGTATTAACAGGAGTTAAGTTTGTAGTATGCCATATTATTTGCATCAAATTCCGAGGGACCCTTGTTTTAACTGTTTAAGAGACCTCTCTCTCCTTTGCCCACTAGAAACTTGATTGGACAATAATACTTTACACCTATGCAAATTACATTAGCCATCTCGTGGAGCTAACACAATACCGAAGATAAATTGAATACTAGTTATTGTTTAATATGTAATCATGTAAGCACAATTATTGCATCTGTTGAAGAGACATCACATAAGGGTCACAAATGTTGAAGATAGGACATTATCAAAAGCAAGAATGATAAAATTAATACATTTTTATTGACCACTTTTTAAGAAAATTAAAGACAAAGAGTTCTTATAACCTTGTTGAAGAGTTTGTTGGCTTTCATAAAGCCATTCTCTTAGGCCTTAGCGGTAAGTAGTTGGCTTTTCTAACTCTTATATGAGGAGTAGCAAAGATCCTCGTTCAGCGCTTTCTTTCGAGTTGCCACTCTGACAACCAGGTATCTAACCAGGTCCGCATTGCTTTACCAGGATCTTATTGCACCTTTTTTTTGCAACCTTTTGACGAGTTTCGTTGTGCAGACACACAGTCTGTCTGCTATGATCCTTCCTGCTATGATCCTTCCTGCTATGATCCTTCCTGCTATGATCCTTCCTGCTAGTCACTGCTTCCACCTTTACGTCACAATTCTCCAGCTCACATCTCACAGCCTTCAAGGTATCCAAGAAGCACTGAGCTGCAGATTTCCTCATTTTTAAATACAGTACGAATCATCATCATGTTTCAGGTCACTCTCGTCCAATATTCTGGTGCTTTCCAGTCATCCATGGTATCCAGCTCGCAAACCCACCGATAGGACACAGAAATTGCTATCTGTTGCACCTAACTACTATTACATACTTTAGATGGTTCTGAAATGAAAGAATATAAACAAATTATCAAAGTTGTCTATTCTGTTTAAATAAATAAATGGAAACATTTTCTATTTATCTGAACTATATTTATATCAAAACCTTACGCTTATTTGATTCAATATTATACATTTAATTCAATATTATACATTTAATTCAATATTATACATTTAATTCAATATTATACATTTCGATATTTTTAAATAAATAAATGCGAAACTTTTTTCTATTTATCTGAACTATATTTATATCAAAACCTTACGCTTATTTAATTCAATATTATACATTTAATTCAATATTATACATTTAATTCAATATTATACATTTAGATATTTTTGAATACCCTATATATACTGAATGGAACACTCCAAAACACACTTATTCAGATGCTTCACTTGCTTAATAATTGTATAAACAGTTTCCAATAAATTAATATTCTGTACGATTCATTTGTAATTTTATTCTCCTATTTTTTTTTATATATACAAATAGTTTTCTTAATATTATTATTGTCATTAGTAATATTAATTAAAGAGATTTAATGAAAAGAGTTTAAAATTTCGAATCATAACTTCTGTTAGATTATTTACACACGAGTACATTTGCACTTTAATTACTTTGGAATAATTAAAAAAAACAACAACTCTGCATTGAACTAACAAAGTTTTTTTTTTAATAATTGAATAGATACGTTTAATTTTTAAGCTAAAATTATTGTTGTTGTTGGTGGTGGTGATAATGATCATAATAACAACTATTACATTTTCGATGAAAAAGAAAAAAGAAAAGGCCCCTCTTCTGATCTTTTCAAATTACAAAAAACAAATTAATATTTAAAAAAGTATTCATTAAGGCTTTTTCTTTTTCTCTGTCTTCTAAATCAATAAATGCAAAACCCTTTTCCATTTATTTTATTTTAAAATTTCTAAGGCTTATTTAATTCAATTATATATTTAAATATTTTTAAATATTTTTAAATACCGTATATATACTGATCGGAACACTCCCAAACAAAGTTTTTCTTTTAATAATTAAATATATGCTTTATTTTAAAAACTAAATTTGTTGTTGCTGTTGTTGTTGACGACGACGACAACAATTACATTTGCCATAAAATAGAAAAAAGAAAAAAGAAAAACGAAAAAAGAAAAGCCCCCCCCCTCTTCTCATGGTTTTTTAATTGCACACAAGAAATCTTCATTAAATTTATTTTTCTGTTTTTAATAATAAAGGCGAAAAACACAAGTTAACCATTTTAAATTACCCAAGAATACATAATTGTTTTATTCAACTAACTCACGTTCTGCTTTTTCGTTTATTCCTTTCATTATATAACCAGTTTTTAATGGGGAATTCATTTTTATGCTTATACAAAATGAAATCTCTTGACTTTGAATATCGAAAAGACGATATAAAATAACCTTTTTGTTGTTTGTTTTTCCTAATTAAGAAAATTTGACTATGTTCATACACAGTAAATTTCTTCAACATTGGGATATATTAAATAACACCATGACAATCATCTTTTTTTTGTTTTTCACGAAATTACTAAAATGTGAAATGAAAATTGTTTCGTTGTTTTTCTGTAAAGAAGGCTACAGTTAGATTAATTGCTGCCCGGTGGGTGGGGAGTTTATTTGTTGCTTATATATATATATATATATATATATATATAGATTTAGATTTTTCACTTATAAAATAGATCATTCAGTGAAGACCGGGGTTGTTCCAATAAAAAACAAGCTCGATGATACTCGATTACAGAGTACAGAGCATTTATATGTGATTTTATGAAGGCTTACCAAAGCATTCCTTTCAAGACACCAATGATCACCATTAAAGATATTTTTTCTTACAAATACTATTTATTCAAATTAAATGTTTTTTCCTACACGTGTTTCACTACCAAGCAGTTACTTGCTTGGCAGATCATCAGGGAAATTAAATGTCTGGAATACTGGTTTCAACTGCCGACAAAACACAATGTGGCGTTGTAATAGTTGAGGTCACTTAAGAAAAGGAGAGGAAAAAAATAAAAATAAAAATAAAAATAAAAATAAAAGTCAAACTTAAAAAGCAAGGAATAACGGTGAGAAAAGAAAATCCTAGAAAAGTCTTAGAAAAGTAGCTTGTGCATTATTTCTTCCACCAAGCCAACAAGCAAGTAGTCGGTCCCAAATACATTCAATAAAACCACACAACCGGAACAATGTGCGATAATACACTTTCACGTTAGCTGAATAAATCCCCCCCCCCCCCACACAATAAAACAAAAGAACTAAATCATTCAAGATACCGCTCACAAGTTACCATTCCAATCCAATGATAGTATGGGAATTCTAAATCCAACTTCTCACAAAGAAAAGTCAACACAAATGTTCGTCCGAGTTCAAAGAGTCTTATTTCAATTGTTGATTTATTACCCTTCGAAACAAACACACGACGAGTTGAATGTCAATCCCGCAAAAAAAAAAAAAAAAAAAAAAAAAAAAAAAAAAAAAACCTTCCATCAAGAAAAAATCTTAATATAGAAACTATTTATTCAAAATACTGTTTCTAAAAATATTTATTATTAAACCTATTCCTTATAGAAATTAATCATCTAGTGTCTGGGACGTCATTTTACATTTTGTGAAAATATCCTTCATTTAATTAACTGCCGAATTGTTATCGTTTTGTTGTTTAACGAAGCGAAAAAAGCCTTTGTTTTTAAAAAAATTATTCATATATCAAAAATAAACTGTTATTATAAAAAGGCCTTCTACAAAAATCTAGTTATTATTTTAAATCATTTAAAGGAAATATTTTAAATGATTTAAAATAATAACTAGATTTTTATAATAACAGTTTATTTTTGATATATGAATAATTTTTTTAAAAACAAAGGCTTTTTTCGCTTCGTTAAACAACAAAACGATAACAATTCGGCAGTTAATTAAATGAAGGATATTTTCACAAAATGTAAAATGACGTCCCAGACACTAGATGATTAATTTCTATAAGGAATAGGTTTAATAATAAATATTTTTAGAAACAGTATTTTGAATAAATAGTTTCTATATTAAGATTTTTTCTTGATGGAAGGGTTTTTTTTTTTTTTTTTTTTTTTTTTGCGGGATTGACATTCAACTCGTCGTGTGTTTGTTTCGAAGGGTAATAAATCAACAATTGAAATAAGACTCTTTGAACTCGGACGAACATTTGTGTTGACTTTTCTTTGTGAGAAGTTGGATTTAGAATTCCCATACTATCATTGGATTGGAATGGTAACTTGTGAGCGGTATCTTGAATGATTTAGTTCTTTTGTTTTATTGTGTGGGGGGGGGGGGATTTATTCAGCTAACGTGAAAGTGTATTATCGCACATTGTTCCGGTTGTGTGGTTTTATTGAATGTATTTGGGACCGACTACTTGCTTGTTGGCTTGGTGGAAGAAATAATGCACAAGCTACTTTTCTAAGACTTTTCTAGGATTTTCTTTTCTCACCGTTATTCCTTGCTTTTTAAGTTTGACTTTTATTTTTATTTTTATTTTTATTTTTATTTTTTTCCTCTCCTTTTCTTAAGTGACCTCAACTATTACAACGCCACATTGTGTTTTGTCGGCAGTTGAAACCAGTATTCCAGACATTTAATTTCCCTGATGATCTGCCAAGCAAGTAACTGCTTGGTAGTGAAACACGTGTAGGAAAAAACATTTAATTTGAATAAATAGTATTTGTAAGAAAAAATATCTTTAATGGTGATCATTGGTGTCTTGAAAGGAATGCTTTGGTAAGCCTTCATAAAATCACACATATATATATATATATATATATATATATATATATATATATATATATATATATATATACACAGCAAATAAACTACACAGAAACGTTTGTGTTTCATCATCTGAAAGAATTCTTCAGACTATATGTGTAGATTTACATTCCACAATTCCTTTTATAAGCAAGCAGTGTCCACACCAAACCTAACCAATTAAAGTCATTAATTTTATTGCCTGTATTGACATCACTTCAAACAAACAAAAGCTGACTCTTATTATAATGGGGTCAGCTATGCTGACTTAACCAGAGGAACCACTTGATCCATTTGTTAACTATAACCTTGCCTTATTTTTGTACTGTTTATGCACTAATATATGAGATTTAAATTCTATATTAGTACAATTGGAGGAAAGTGTAGAGCAGGTGCTAGTGTAATTTCAAGAGTTATGAGTGGATCGAGTAAGTTCAAGGAACTTCTGCTATTACTAACCAGCAGAGCATTGCAACTCTCGACCAAAGGAAGAATCTATGAGACATCTGTACACAGTGTGATGATGTATGAAAGTGACACCTGGCCAGTGAGGGTAAAGGACATGTGTTACATTGAGAGACATGATATAAGAATGATGCAATAGATGTATAATGTGAGTGTTAAAGCCAGGCTAAGATCTGTTGACCTCAGAGGAATATTAAATCTGGACAGTATACAGATATGTGCAGAATATGAGATTTTGTTGCTATGGTTACATAGAAAGAATGGATGAGAATTCTTGGGTTAGTAGATGTAGAACAGCTGAGGTAGCAGGATCAGTTGTCAAGGGAAAGCCAAGGAAAACATGGGATGAAGTGATAAGGTTGGATTTGAGAGAAAGAGGGATAAATAAAGAGCTAGGCAGAGATAGGTTAGTTTAGAAGTCAATTTCTAAAATCTGTCCAACACATGCCAGCATGTAAAACAGACGTTAAACCGATGATGATGATGATGATGATGATGAGGAGGAGGAGGAGGAGGATACTCCTATAAAAGCTTTTTAATATTACCAGTTCTATTCAGTATAGACTTAGCAATAATACAATTAGTTTTTTCTTTAGTCCCTTTTTCTTTATTATGAAAGCCAATTTACTGTTCTGAAAAAGTTTACTTTTAGATGCACTTTATATTTTAAGTAGTTACGTTTTAAAAAGTTTATTCTTCATCTACAATTTGTTGTTACTTCGTTTCTACGGTTTAGTAATTGTTGATATCATTAAACTTTAAGATTTCTAGTTTCTCGCTCAGGCATGAACTACATGGATCGTCTAAAAATCTACAAACCTTAACCCACCTTAAGATTTTCCACTCAACTACTGGAAATAGTCTGTGATCTTTAAGTTCTTCAAAATGCTTAGATAGTTTTTATTATCAAATGTTCTTTTGTGATTATAAAATAATTTTCTTAGTCTTATGCGATTTAATATTTTTTTTTGTTTTCCATATATTTAAGCCTTGTAGATATGCTTCTTTTTACACAATTATTTTTCCCTCATTAATTTTTATCTGAATCATTATCATTTCGTTTACTTTTATTACTGCTTCTTCTTCTTTCTTGTGCCAGCTCCCTCAAAGCTGCAGCTCGGTCTTAGCAAGCCAGGTTCTCGTCTCGTCATCAAGGTCCGCTATGCCCTGCTCGCCATTGGGTGGTTTGAACAGCGGGCATTCCTCTATGACGTGTGTAACTGTCTGTTCTGGGTGGCCACATTCACAGGCAGCACCCTCTCTCAGACCCCAGTCTCTCATTGTGGCAGAAAAACGGCCCACACCAGTTCTCAGGCGGTTCAGATTGGTCCATTGCCTTCGTGGCAGCTCAGCCCCTGGTATGTCGTCTGGGTCGGTAATGAACCTGTGCAGTCGGTGTTGGTCAGCTTGCTGCCAATCTTCCCTCCAGCGGTTCTTGGTCCACATCTGCTTTGAGGTGGTGTCTGGGACGGTTTCCAGAAGCTGATGCGCGTGCTGGGAGAGTGCGTAGCGTGATTTGAGGCGTACTGGTGGAGGAGGTTTGCTCATGATGTCATGGAGCAGATGTCTCTTGTCGATCTTGGCCTTGCGTGACAGTGCCAGGACAGTCGCTTCTCGTCGGATAGCGGGTGGGGCAATACCGGAGAGTATCGGTAGTTGGTTCGCCGGCGTGGCGCGGAGTGTCCCAGAGACTGTGCGCATGGCGGTGTTTAGAGCTGCGTCCACTTTCTTGGTGTGGGTACTTCGGCACCAAACCGGGGCGCAGTACTCGGCCGCTGAGAAAACCAGTGCTTGGGTGGATATCCGCAGGGTCTTGGTTGCAGCTCCCCATGTAGTACCGGCCAGACGACGAATCAGTGCAGCACGTGATGTCACCTTTGCTGTCACCTTTTCGATATGTTGACGGTATGTCAGTGAGCGGTCGAGTTTCACGCCAAGGTACGTCGGGGTGGTGTCGAACAGGAGGGCGGTGTTGTTGACCATCACTTTAAGCTTGCGTTTGGCCTCGCGGTTGTTGAGGTGGAATACCGCGGACATGGTCTTGCCCACACTGAGTTTCAGCCGCCAGTTCTTGAGGTACCTGGACAAGGTCGTCATGTCCGCAGTGAGCCCAGCCTCGATAGTCTCCCATTTTTTTCCCGTCTGTAGGATGGCTAGGTCGTCGGCGTACCCGTATTTTTTGGCTGTTGTTGTCGGTATGTCGTAGATGTATATGTTGAAGAGCATCGGGGACAAAACCGAGCCTTGCGGGACGCCGTTCTTTAGTCTCCGTAGTCTGCTGCGTTGGCCGTCGCTGGTGTGGAGGGAGAAGCTACGATTACTCAGCATCTCCATGATGAAACTCACCAGGTGTCGATCTGGAATGGTTTGCAGCAGCTTAACATGGAGTCCACGTAACCAGATGGTGTCGTATGCAGCCGTGAGGTCAAGTAGGACAGTGCCGGCTTTTTCTCCTCTCTGGAAGGCGCTCTCGATGTCCTGGGTTAGCAAGGCGACTTGGTCTGTTGTTGACTTGCCACGACGGAAGCCGGCTTGTTCCTTAGGTAGTATGGTTTCCACAACCGGTTCGAGGCGCGCATATAGTAGCCGTTCCAGGAGTTTGTATGGGACACAGAGAAGCGAGATCGGGCGGTAGCTTTTGGGGTCATCGAGCGGCTTGTTTGGCTTGGCCAGAGCGATGATCTTTGCTCGGCGCCAGATCTTTGGCAGCCGCGATGTTCTGTAGCACACGGTGTAGAGTAGGCGTAGCCATTCTGTTGCTTTCCGTCCTTGGTGGATGACAAACTCCGGGTGGATGTTATCAGGTCCTGGAGCTTTATTCGACTTCAGGCGTTTGGTGGCTACTTCCATCTCTCTCATCGTAAACTCACCCGAGAGGTCAGCGTCGGCACTCGGTGAGATGTGGAGATCCCTCAGTTTGGTTGTGGTGTTTCTTGTGAAGTACTTGTCCGCATCTGGGAAGCTACCATTCTTCATGAGCTGTGCTGCGATGGAATTGGCAGTGATTGGGCAAGGAGATGGTTTACTTGCACGACCAGTGAGCTTGTTGATGGTCTGCCAGGCTCTCCGGCTCGAGTGAGTGAAGTCGATCGTCTCCACGGTTTCTTCCCATCTCTCTTGGCGCTTGGTGCTTAGTCTATCCAGAAGGCTGGTAGCTGCTGCTGCTCTCTCCTCACTATTTGTGGAGTCAGAGTGGCGGCGCAATAGATCTTCGCATTCCTCGTCCCAGCAAGGGATATAGTTGGTACGTCGTCCACGGGGAATGTGTTTCTTCGCAGCCTTTAGCAGCATCTCTGTGTAGGCTTCATAAGCATCGTCGGTGTTGTCGTCTCGAGGTGTTGGTAGAGCCTTAACTGATGTTTCGACCTCCTTCTTGTAGCCTTGCCAATCCGCTTTGCGGAAGTTCCATCTCCGGACTGGTCTTCCCCCTATTGGCTGGATCAAGGATGGTGTTGTGATCAGCGATGGACGATGTTGTGAGTGAGGGAACCGGTTCAGGATGCGTCTCTCCGGCAATGCTTGGTGCGGGAGGTTCTTAAAGAAGGCCAAGTCGGGGTTGGTCCCAGTGTTCCATCGTCCCGAGGTGAACGACGAAGGCTCCTTCGGGTCGTAGAGGAGTGTGGCATCTACAGCAGATGCCCATTCAGATAGAGCGATGCCGTCCTGGTTGGTGATGTTGTATCCCCAGTCGGTGTGGCGACTATTGAAATCACCAGCATAAATTGCAGGTGCCGGCACATCCGGGATGGTGTGCGGCTCCAAACGGGATGGAGGTGGCTTGTAGATGTTGACTATGCTATTCTCAGCCACCTTCGTACTGATCCACTCAACTGTGGCATCATTGGTCGACTGACTAGCAGGCCACCATGGTACATTGTTCTTCACGAACGTCGCGAGGCCATGATGTTTGCTGCTGGTGTAGCCAGCGAGCGTGAAGTCTGGGAGTTTAAGACTGGTGTCACTGACTTTGTGTGTCTCCTGGAGGAGGATGACGTTTGCCTCGGTGTTGGTGGCAATTTGAGCAAGGACACTGAGCTTTGGCATAGTTAGCCCTTCGATGTTGAGCTGCAGAATTGCTAGATGTTGACTTTCGACGACCGGAGTCGCCCGTTCTTCAACTTGTTCTTGCGGATCTATTTTTTTTAGTCGTCATCACTCGTCCATTTGTGAAACATCGAAACGTTTTCATATTCCTCATTTCTAATAACCGTTTTCAAACGATTTTTATTTTAAAATTTCAATTGCTGAAACAACACGAGAAAAACCCGTGTCTGACGTTCTTCAACTTGTTCTTGCGGATCTATTTTTTTTAGTCGTCATCACTCGTCCATTTGTGAAACATCGAAACGTTTTCATATTCCTCATTTCAAATAACCGTTTCCAACGATTTTTATTTTTAAATTTCAATTGCTGAAACAACACGAGAAACACCCGTGTCTGACGTTCTTCAACTTGTTCTTGCGGATCTATTTTTTTTAGTCGTCATCACTCGTCCATTTGTGAAACATCGAAACGTTTTCATATTCCTCATTTCAAATAACCGTTTCCAACGATTTTTATTTTTAAATTTCAATTGCTGAAACAACACGAGAAACACCCGTGTCTGACGTTCTTCAACTTGTTCTTGCGGATCTATTTTTTTTAGTCGTCATCACTCGTCCATTTGTGAAACATCGAAACGTTTTCATATTCCTCATTTCAAATAACCGTTTCCAACGATTTTTATTTTAAAATTTCAATTGCTGAAACAACACGAGAAACACCCGTGTCTGACGTTCTTCAACTTGTTCTTGCGGATCTATTTTTTTTAGTCGTCATCACTCGTCCATTTGTGAAACATCGAAACGTTTTCATATTCCTCATTTCAAATAACCGTTTCCAACGATTTTTATTTTTAAATTTCAATTGCTGAAACAACACGAGAAACACCCGTGTCTGACGTTCTTCAACTTGTTCTTGCGGATCTATTTTTTTTAGTCGTCATCACTCGTCCATTTGTGAAACATCGAAACGTTTTCATATTCCTCATTTCAAATAACCGTTTCCAACGATTTTTATTTTTAAATTTCAATTGCTGAAACAACACGAGAAACACCCGTGTCTGACGTTCTTCAACTTGTTCTTGCGGATCTATTTTTTTTAGTCGTCATCACTCGTCCATTTGTGAAACATCGAAACGTTTTCATATTCCTCATTTCAAATAACCGTTTCCAACGATTTTTATTTTTAAATTTCAATTGCTGAAACAACACGAGAAACACCCGTGTCTGACGTTCTTCAACTTGTTCTTGCGGATCTATTTTTTTTAGTCGTCATCACTCGTCCATTTGTGAAACATCGAAACGTTTTCATATTCCTCATTTCAAATAACCGTCTCCAACGATTTTTATTTTAAAATTTCAATTGCTGAAACAACACGAGAAACACCCGTGTCTGACGTTCTTCAACTTGTTCTTGCGGATCTATTTTTTTTTAGTCGTCATCACTCGTCCATTTGTGAAACATCGAAACGTTTTCATATTCCTCATTTCAAATAACCGTTTCCAACGATTTTTATTTTAAAATTTCAATTGCTGAAACAACACGAGAAACACCCGTGTCTGACGTTCTTCAACTTGTTCTTACGGATCTATTTTCCTTTGTCATCATCACTCGTCCATTTATGAAACATCGAAACGTTTTTCATATTCCTCATTTCAAATAACCGTTTCCAACGATTTTTATTTTAAAATTTCAATTGCTGAAACAACACGAGAAACACCCGTGTCTGACGTTTTTCAACTTGTTCTTGCGGATCTATTTTTTTTTAGTCGTCATCATATTCCTCATTTTTGAGGGGACGAAGACAGGCTCTACGTGCCCCCCTCGACTAGTAGCTGAAAGCAATACCACCTCTTACGAGTCAAGGAACGCTTACAGTGAAACTAATGTCTTCAACCAGCCACCCCTCTCCGCGACAGTACTCTCACCCATCCTTATTACTGCTGTTATTTACTCACTAGAAGTTCTCCTTCAGTGCATTTATAGTACTTGAAGATTTGAAGATTTCCGGTCACTTGGTGTAGCTGTCCACAACTACTAGGTAGTAGTGACCTTTCAAGGGTCCAGCATAATCAATGTACTGCCTCGTCAACAGAACGTCCGTTTTGGGCCACAGCTAAAATTTTACGGATGTTGCCTTTGCTGCAAGTTGGCAACTTGTAAACGCTTTTATAATTTTTTGATATCCTGGTCTATCCTAGGCCAATATATATAACTACGCACTGTTTTTCATCCTTGAAATACTTGGATGACCGATATGAAATCCATTCAGAATTTTATTTTGTAGTAGAGAAAGCATTACTACTACGAATAAGAGTACTTGATTGTATATCGACAAAAGTGACATTATAGATCGCTTTTTATATCTTTCATTCAGCCATACTTGCCTTTTTATTTCCCTAATGAATTCGTCGTTTTCTGCTCCTCTCTTGATAGCTTCCACAGTCACAGCTATTACCGTGTACTAAATAAATAATAAAAAAGAAACATTCAGAATCTCATAATCAGAAAGCTGTGAGTTCAATCCCTGTACAGGCAGTACATTTCCATTTTATTTTCAATCTGTTACGTCTGTATGTTTGTACGTTATCGGTTCAATTACAACTCAAAAAAATGAAGGAAGTACAAAGTAGAACCATGAACAGATTTATTTAACAAACACACTGATTAAATTGAAAGGTAGAAACCCGCTGAACGCGAGATGCTTGTTTGATCATGAGAGCCGTTCTGTTTACTTTTTCACTGTCCAGGCAGACGACTTCTTTGATCCAAGGGAAATAACTCGATTTTGTTTTGTTAGGTTGCCCTAACACAACCACACTCCAAAATTAAATTTCATATTATATAAATTGAATTTAGGCCAAAGACAAGAAAATGTTAAAATTTCTGTTAATAATGGGAAACGTTTAAAAAATATCTATATAATAAAGTCATGTGTGTCCGACTTACTTCAATAATCACGTATATAAATTTATTTTTATGAACAAAGAAAGGGGGAATCCATCTTAATCTTAATATTAACTGATAATAATAAAGAAAAGAAAGAATAATCACGTATGCAAATTTAATTTTTATGAACAAAGAAAGGGGGAATTCATCTTAATCTTAATATTAACTGATAATAATAAAGAAAAGAAAGAATAATCACGTATGCAAATTTAATTTTTATGAGCAAAGAAGACGAGGCTTAATCTTATTAACTGACACTAAAAATAGAGGAATAATTTACCTCGTGTGTGACAACAGTAACAAATCAATTGTTATTGATAAAAATGAATTATTTACCCCACTACCCCGGGCAACTCCGGGTAGCCGTGCAAGTTGTAAATAAGAGTGTTTTGTCAATAGTTATACAATTTCTTCATAAACTACTAATAAATAAATATATTTTCAAATATCTACATATACACTGATATACAACGTACCAACGTTGACCTAACATATCACAGATCGCCTAGTAAATCTTATAATTCTTTTCATGGAAATCGCTCCAGACAAGGCATGAAGGAACTTGATATAAATGGCTAAAAAAAAAACTACTTCAAGGTCAAAAACTAGCCAACGATAAGTGTTTGATGGATAGATTCCGGCCCAAAACAGCAATTCTTCCCCCTTTGTCAGAAACATCGCTCATAGAATGCGAGGACTAAAGGAGAAGTATGGACAGCGAGAGTTATGAGGCTGCCAAAAGTAAACTTACGGTCCACTTTCTGCTCTCCATAACATTTCAATTCAATAGTATTGACAAATTTAAATGAGAGGAATCATTGCTGAAAATACCTTCTTTTAATGGTAATCAAATGTTCATTAACAGAGTTTTCTATAATTTGTAATGAATGTCATTAACATTCCAAGAATTGTTTGGATTACTGAACTCATTTCGTCTTTTTGGTGGAACCAAAAGTGGTTTTATTTGATTCATTCGGCAGCTGTTTTTGGGATGCACACTCAATAAGCAAAGATCGTTAACTTTTGCGTTAGAAAAAAAAAAGGTTTTGACAAAAAGAGAAACGATAATTACTTTATTAGATGCAGCCATCGCCTCAGTTTCATGAGAAAAACATGGAGTATTATATTTGCTCAGAATACGACAGTACAGCAATTTAAAAGACAGACAAAGAAATATACACACAATGCTACACTCTGTCACACGCATATTCACACTGACAGAAAACAAACATATAGACTTCGAACATTTTACAAACACGAAAACATTTAACTTTTCTAACTCATACAAAATATATTTCATAGCTTTGTAAGTTTGTACATATATAAATATGCTGTGTTCGTTAACCATGTTTTATCTTATATCCATTTATAATAATAATCATTTTTGTCCATTTTTCTCATTTGCCACTCATAAAATACTAGGAGAAAGACCCGATGTTGCTCGGGACTGAATGATTAATATGTACTTCTTCACTATGCTCATAACTCAGTATTTTACTTTCTTTGTTTTTAATGCTTCCCATTTTACCCCCAAATATAGTCAGAAGAAACTGAAATGTTAGAAAACACTCTGAATTATGGTTTAAATGTTATTAAAAGCAGATATACGTATTTGAAGTTTTAACTGGGTTCTGTCTCCATAACTCACTTAGAGGTGGGGTCACATAGATATTCAGCACATAAGTAGTAACATTCGAGACAACTTACATTGTCTTTCCCGGAGAATTTTATACATATAATATAAATTTCATCAAAATAGGAAATATTTGACGTTTTAAAGGAGGTTAGGCCCTCATAGCTCCTTTAGGTCAGGAGGACACTTAGAAATTCGGGACCACTTTCATTGTCTTCCCCAGAAAATGTTGTACGTATGAATTGAATTTCATAAAAATAGTATATTTTTGAAGTTTTAAGGGGGTTATGTTCTCATAGCCACTTTAAGCTTGCACTTAAAGATTCGGGAACACTTTCATTGTCTTCCCCAGTAAATTTTACATAAGAATACACTTTTAGATTTTTTGTAGATTCTTCAACCTTTCTTTCTTTAGGGAACACAAAATCATAACACACACACATAGACGCACAGACACTGAGTTTGAAATATATAGATTTAATTGTTAGCACGGGTCTTCACACATTTCAAAGATGCGACCATCGTCTATATCCAATCCAAGCCAGGATCCACGCTATATATATATATATATATATATATATATATATATATATATATATATATATATATATATATATATATATATAATTGTACAGATGTGGGTAGCGAATATTCATTTAAACACCATTTTTTGAAAGAAACGGACGTCTCATAACGGTTGCGTTTTTTTTATAAAATTTACCAGGGATTTTTCCAGGGATCTAAGGAAAACATCCAACGTTCACTGTGTGTTAATTTATTATTATCCAAGCTTTCCACTTACATAAGTCATCATCAGGGTAGAGAGAATATCTTGTGGGCAGATCTGTACGAGTTGGAGGTCTGAAAAATTTATTTGACTTTTCAATTATAAATGTCAATTAACACGAGAATAACAATTTTACAAAATGGCGCACAGTCGAAAGTCGAAAGCTTGATTAATAATTTATTAACACAAGATGAGTTTTGGATATTTCTGTTTTTCTTCGTCTCAAGAAGTGAAAGAATTGTTAGATTCTTGGAGAGCTTGATAAATAAATGCAATCGTTATGAGTTGTGCGCTTCTTTCAGAAGCATTTGTTTATATATATTCAAAAGCTATTAGTCATTTATACATGGAGAGAGAGAGTGAGAGAGAGAGAGAGAGAGAGAGAGAGAAAGAGTGTGTGTGTGTGAGAGAGAGTGTATGTGTGAGAGAGAGAAAGAGAGAGTGTGTGTGTGAGAGAGAGAGAGAGAGAGGGAAAGGGAGAGAGAGAGAGAGTGTGTGTGTGTGTGAGAAGAGAGAAAGAGAGAGAGAGAGAGAGAGAGAGAGAGAGAGGATAAAACAAAAATAAACAATATGCGACCAACTCAGGAAGACAATAGTACAGGGTTGACTAACCGAGAAAATGGATCTTTCCGCTCTACTACACCCATACTTCCATACCCGTAATAAGATGTCAGTTTAAGATGGACTTATCTTCAAGGGCAAGTGAGTACTCATTCTCCTCAGTTCGCCGAGTGACATCAAGTGCTCAATTCACTCCTCACACATAGGCATAGATGGATGCCTACGCCGTGCTAGAGAATATGTTTTCTGGCCAGGAATGTCATTGGAGATACGTGAATACATCTCCACTTGCAAGAAAACAACCAAAAGAAACCAAAAATGCCACACGATATGGCAGAAAGTTGGCATCGATTTGTTTGAAAGTGAGAAGACTGTGGAATACCTCATAACTGTCGATTATTTCTGAAACTTTTGGGAGATAGATCGATTAAAAGACACAACGACCTTCACCATCATCTGCAAGTTTAAGGCACACTTTGCGAGATATGGGATTCCTTGCCAAGTGATCTCTGACGTTGGACCCTAGTTCACTTCATCAGCTTTTAAACACTTTTCAGAGAAATGGGACTTCGAACATCTCATGACAAGCTCAGGAAATCAGCAAGCTAATGAAAAGGCGGAATCCATTGTGAAAAATGCAAAACGCGTCATGCAGAAGAACAAAGACACTAGCACCGACCAGTTCTTGGCACTACTCGCCTTCAGGAATACCCCTACACAACACATGGGAAGCAGCCCTTGGTAGCGCCTGCTGAATCACCACATGATCTCAGTTCTGCCCATGAGAAGCAACCTGCTGAAACCCAGGTCCACAAACCATAAGGGAAAAAGATAAAATACTCCTCAAGCGTAAGCAATGCATTCAGGCAGAATACTAAAATCGTCGTACATACAACCTAACGGCATTGACCAAAGAAAAGTGACAGAGTATGGGAAAAGGGCGTTGTGAACCAACACGTAGATGAATGTCTCTACATGGTCGAGACACTCAGCGGAAGCTACCGACGCAACAGGCATCACCTGCGAAGATCCCCGGAGCAACCACAAACGACAGGATGCACACCCACTCGTCAGCTAGAACAACCACGGACAGCGATGGAGTACACACCAAATATTCAGCCCCCCCCCTCTACCTTCACCGACAGGACACAAGACACTTGCTCACCACACCAAGCCACCGTCGCTAGGGAATCTACCCAACCATTCAGATTTATATCCCTTGAACCACCACGTGGATAGCATTGATGAAAGGAAAACTAATAACCGTCCTCACAACAATGATTCACAGAAAATCATCATAGTCAAAATAATATTCAAAATGAATAAGGACTAGTTGATCTTGTTCAGGCGGTCATTCATATTGAAGGACATAAAGTTATTTTTCAGTCTCTATGATATTATAATAACATAATATTTAAAAACTGTGATTTTATTTCGAAAACGAAGAAGAATAAGAATATTAAAATATGCAAATGAAGAAGTTTGTAATATTTTGAAGCACAATGCATAAAAGAACAAATAAATGTTTATTTATTTATTTTTTGTTTTTGTTTTTTAAGTCAAGACTTAGACATTACAGGACAATGTTATAATGATAGGGTGATAGTTAATGGGACATAAAAAGTCTCTCTTGAATAAAGTTGTAACAAAGCCATTTAAGAATGTGTGCAAATAACACAGATGAGGACAACAGTCCGAAACCTGTAAATAAAGTTTTTTTTATTTATGTAGAAACGTAAATGCTTGGATTTAGAAAATAATAAAAGATCCTGTAAAAAAAAAAGGAAAAAAATATGTGATTATATTGAATTAGATGTTAGGGTTATTGAATGTAACGTGTGTGTAAACGTGATTCAGGCAACACTGTGTTTTATTAATTTGTGTCACGATAAAAACACCGGTTTTTGGTCAGCCACTCAACCAGTTTAGAGGAAGATTTTTTGTCAGTCAGCCTTGTAACCCCTTCCTTCTTTATTAGGCTCTTGAACGGTTACATTTTGGCGAGCCTGTTTAGAGTTCATTGGATCGAATGCTGGTAATGGGTTCTCTTCCAGACTTGGTTTGTCTGATAACTGACAAATAATAAAAGTAATTAAGAATATCCTTGGTAGAGGGTGAGGTCATAGTCCTTTTATGGTCAGCACTTTTCCGGGTGATCGTACAGGAGTCGAACTCAGGGATAACTCCTTGAGAGGCTTCTCCATCAGCACTCACTAAATGTTGGGGTATTCTCAAGTGCTATATTGTGCATGAATGTGTGTCCCTTAAGCTATATTTGGTGTGGGTGACGGGATCCGTCAATACCATGCTAATGTTTCGGCTTTTGATTCGATTATTTTGCCTTTGAATTCATCACCATCACCATCACCATCAGTTAAAAGACTACCTTGTTTTGAAGTGAATCTACCTTCCTGACCATTTTTGTTATTATGCTACTTAATCATCTTTCGTTCTGTTTAGCACCTTACAGCAATGCATGTGGTTCAAATTTCCCAAACGTTTGGGTTGTGGACGTGGTTGTATAATATTTAGCATCAAACGGCAAACAGGACATAAACAGGATCAAATACTCGAGTGACTATTGAATTTGTTAGCAATAGAAACCCACACATACAATTGTCCAAAAAAAATTGTTTTTATTATTCAATATATTGCTGATGTTTTATTGGTTTGTCTTTTCTTATTTCATGTATTTTCCACACATATTGGACACATTTTATGAGGTAAAAATAAAATGGCTTTGGTCCAGAAAAACAATGAAAATGCCACTTCAAACATAAGCGTGACAGACCAATGGAGCGATCGACTGATGAATGTCCAATAGACGAAGAATGCATGAACAGAAAAAAAATATAAACGCTATTTAAAACTGTGAAGTGTGACAGGCCAAATAAAATGTGTGAATTCATCAAAAAAATGTCTATACTGGAATTACTCGACTTTACTATGAAATTTCATCTCATTCAAATGAAAAGATAAATCAATGATGTGATTGGCTGCCAAAGGGTTTTTGACATTTTTCCAGCCAATCATATCTATTCTGAGATTTTGACCATTTCTGAACTATTTAAGGTTACAATATAGTGGAAACCCTGTTTTAAACATTTTCTAACGTAAATAACGTAACGCTTATAATATATTAGCTACCTGTATTTTGGCTATTTCTGAACTATTTAGGCTTACAATGCATGGAGTATTGTTTCCACATCTGGGTTGGTGCCCCAACCACTAGTCAACAAAAGAGCCTCTAATCTAATAGGCCCCACACTGTCTATGAAGCTCCAGCCCCTGTCCTATTGTCGCAATATTGCATCCTTGTGCTTGTTTTACAAGTACTTAAATGAACTTGCTGCACTTGTGCCCTCTCAACGTAAATATCCCTGATCAACCAGAGAATCAGCAAAATCCCACCCTTTGCTTTCTACTTATTTTCTCGAACTGCTTGCCTTTGGAATTTCCTCTCTGCTTCCTGTTTCCCCCGACTGTACAAACATGCAGAAATTTAAATGTAATGTGAACAAACATCTCGCTGCACAACTCCCCAATTAAGATTTCCCTGTAGCGACGAAGTTTACTCCCTGGAGTCCAAAATGAAAATGCTTAAACTCGTTTCTGCGCAGGTAGCTCGACACATACACTCACTTGAATTAATAAAAACCAATGCATTTCTCTGAATTTATCAAATTTGCTATTTTGATCCACCCCGAAAGCATAAAAGGACAGATTTTTCCTTAAACAAACATGTTGAGCCTAAAATCCACGACAGCTAACATTGAAATTTCGCTAGTTCCCCTCACCCCTCTGTCGGGTTTTGAGAAAGTTGGTAATGCATTTCACTACTCACACACACACAGTCATAAGCATACACACTTTGACTCTAAGGCACACACATACATTACGCATTAACTCTTTAACCCTATCGTCTGCTGATTGAAAACAATTGTATAAACTTATTCATTTTTATTCATTTTTAATACACTTAACATTTCTTACTGAACTTTATACAATGAAAACGAATGAACATTGACTTTTATTAACAACTTTCAATCAAATATCATTTTTGTAATTGAGTGGGGAAGTTTTGATTACGATTTTTCAGACCTGTGGACAATTCACAGTCCTTAAATTATCGACTCAGACTTCCTCGATATCTCGACTAATGAATCTGCAAGGACTCTCAAAATATGAACATTATGTTTTTCTATCTTTGTAAACTTCCATTTTAAACATATATGAAATATCTCTTTTGTAAACTTATGCTTTTGAACTCATCCCATCGTCGCAATGTTGCTTCCTTGTGCTTGTTTTACAAGTACTTCAATGGATTGTGCTCTGATGAGCTTGCTGCTCTGGTACCCCCACGACGTAAATTCACTAGACCAACCTGACAATCTGCCAAATCCCATCCATTCACTGTGGAAGTTACCAGATGCCGAAGAGCTTTCTACTCCAAAAGCTTCTTTCCTCGTGCTGCTGAACTCTGGAACTCCCTCCCTGCTCCCTGTTTTCCTGACGTTACTGACATGCAGAAATATAAAATTAATGTAAACAGACATCTCGCTGCGCAGCTCCCAATTTATTCTGCACCCGACTGCACGGGTCCACCCGCACTAAATCGCGCAAGTCAAACCAACGATTTTCAGAAATAATGGTAAAAAAGATCTTTTGAGGACTATCGGATGAAATATTTAACAGAATTTGATCTGCATATCAATATTGTATATGTTCTGTGCAATGTGTTTTTTTTTTCTGTTTATGGGTTTAATTGAGATTAAAAGAGGCAGAACGAACAAATAATAAAAAATAATGGTTATCTCTACTTCGCCCATTTATGAACGATTTAAGCCCATGATATTGTAGGTACTTTGCTTCGCTAACAAGTGACAATGAACAGGTCGAACCTAACACCTACTAAAAAACTAGCCAATCGGCATGTTAGACGCAAAGGAAAAAAACGTCTATAAAAGAATGGACTCAGACTCCCCAACAAGCGCTTACAAAGACACCCTGTCTCCACGTCAGATTGCACTGCATTTTCCCGCCAACAATTCGCACACTTCAAATCTCAGAATCTGTATTGAGGAAAATAGTACCAGTTTTATCTACGCACGCACAACTTGCAACAGCAAACAAAATACAGCATTTACTTCACATGCGAACGACGAAACGGCTTTCAGAATTTCACTTGAACAAACTAGACCTCCCTACATACTGTTATTCCAACTTAAAGTTTCCTCACCCAATACACTTCCCACTAGCAAACAGTAAGGAAAACAACATACATACACACAAACTCTGATACTATCATGAGCACAACTCGCACATACAGACACAATTATCTTCAACGCTTTATTTAAATAAATATCTTTGTTGAATTATACATACTTATCGTTTTTGCTGTTGTTTGATTAATATTGTTGTCATATTATCTTACGAGGTTGCAACATTACAATATAGTAGATATCGCTATTTGTTGCTGAAAAATGGCTATTTTTCGCACACAAAACGTCCTTTTTCTTTAAAACCGAAACATTAGAAATTCCTTTTTGTGATTAATTGTTGTATTTATGTGCAGTTCGATAAACGCACATATGGAAATACAATGCACAATTCTATTTCAACATTTAAAAATATCAATTCATTACTTATCTTTTGCACTTTTATTATGTTTTTTATTTTTAATTTTTAATTTTATTTGAATTTTTAATTTTAGATTTAAAATGTTTGATTTTAAATTTTAATTTTAATTTTAATTTTTTAATTAAAATTTTTTAAAAATGTCTTTATTTCTTTAAAATTTTATCTTTTATTTTTATTTTTTATCCCAACTATCGATAAATCGATATAACTTTAGTTTAAATATCTGAAACTTTTAAGCAGAAAATTATTTTTTCCAATATTTTAGGAATACCATTTTTTGGAAACTTATATAAAGGTATTGTTATGGTGCCGTACCTTTATGATGAACAGTGGACTCGTCCATTCCTAATAAAAGACTGGAAGCATTTAGGCTTCTTGTAGTAATTTGGAATGAACTCTAGTCTACCCTGCCAGTCAAGACTGATATACCACTTCTCTTGTTCTCTGTATATATCTTCTCTTCAATGTATATTGTTAACCTAATTCCGTGTTCTGTGTCTTTATTTCGGCCCCTATAAACAAGGTCACAGCAGGTATGTATAAAACTTTGGCGAATTATCAATTAACATTTTTTATAGTATCACGAGCAGTATAATGAAAACATTTAATAAAAGGTAACAAAAGAATTATATTTTTAATTGTTTTTTTTGTAAGATTGGTCGTCCATATACTAAACATTGATTTATTTATAAAATTCTAATCAAACTATACTAACTTTACATTTCATGATGACTTGCAATTTTATTTAATTACAATATTTTAGAAACATGCAAGTCTTCGAACTCAAGTAAATTTATTTAGCCATAAGCATATTTAAAGATTATGATCTATATAAAAATCAGTGTTTGTGGTTTTGTCTGCAAACAATTCTAACAAAAGAGTATTAAAATATGATATTGGTTGGGACTATCATGATGGTGATGAGGACCAGTATGTTGGCAACATTCACCGCTGAGATAGGCAGAAGATAAATTGGCAGATAAATCGCTTCTTCTTCTTCTTCTTCTTCTTCTTCTTCTTCTTCTTCTTCTTCTTCTTCTTCTTCTTCTTCTTCTTCTTCTTCTTCTAATATTTCGTAAATATGCCTTCTTCCAATTTATTGGCTTCCATTATCCATTCGTACCCCCCCAACTCTTTTATAAGAAAACACTTTGTCCCCCACGTTCAATCATCAGCAGAAACGATGCCCAAATGAAACCTGAGCACACTATTTTGTTCTGTTCGCCAAGTGTTCGGGTATCTACGTCACGACTCGGGAATCTTCGTGAATACTGACATTCTTTGTAGCGCTATTCTGCACGAGTACCAAAAAGCATCTTATTACTTTTTAAAGAATCCAATGTTCACTATGGTTACTCTAATAATCATGAACTTGTAGAATCTCTTGGAACGTATGGTTTCAGCATTAATCTCAAACCTACTTATTTTTATTTTTGTCCCTTTACTTAAAACGCTTCTAGAAACAATTACATAGAGTCGTGTTTAACCGTAACAACGTATTTAGAAACAAACGTTACTGCGAATGTGTCTTAATTTGACCAAAACTTTAATTCTGTTAACCTTCAACTCTTTTGAAAATCGCAATGATGTGAAAACTTCTGTTGCTTATAAAATGTATAATTTCTTAAATAAATGCTGAAAATTTGATTAAATTTGAATAAATTTTGGTGATTGAACACATTGGTTTCTGTACAAAGAGTAGTCTACTAAAGTGGGGACTCCTTCGTATAATGGATTGGGGTGAGAAACGGAATGGAAACTTGGGGTTCGATGGTGGCATCAAGAGTTTCTCTATGTTGTGAAGGGCTATTGCGTTACACGTTTTGCATTGTGCTTGAGTCTGGCGATACTTGTGTCTACCCATGGTTAAAACACAGTTGCTATCAACGGCCGCATGTGTGGAGTAAAGTGAAACTAATACTTTTTAATTTTCTGCAGATGAGTATTTTAGTCTCCATCATAGTTACTCCTTCAAAGAAGTATAATGCTCCCTTCATAGGCCCAAATCGTCAGATTATCTTTGGCAGTCCATGCTAAGATTTCACGAATACTTTCTGTGTGTATTCCGCCAGGGACTGACATTCCTCATACGTGGCTGCTGTAACCATGATCCTGCTCTATTTAATTGCCCCCAATTTTAGGTTCAGCTTGTAAATGGAATTAAATGATATGGCACTATTGATGATCTGTGTTACATCTTGTCTTGGTGTCGTAGAGTGCCGTAACCTATTATTTGGTTCAGCATTGAGTTTCCCAGGTAGGTATTTTATGTGGAATTTATACATCAATCTACCATTATGAATAGTTCTAGACATCGCAACATGAATATTCAATACGATTTTAACTCATATACTAGTTTCAATGTCTCTCATTCCACTAGGATGTGATATTGTTAGTGTTTTGAATTTTAGGGAAGTTCAGGATGGCTTCAATTATTCCTTTTTGTGGGTTTTATTCCATTTCAGTTAAAGTGTCGATATGGAGAATGCAGATGTTAATTGATCCCAGATAGATGTGCCCAAATTCCACGTGTGCTTTTGGAATTTATGTTGTTTCTATTGTCAGGATGGTAGTGGTTCCGGATGCTCCCCTCGGAACTTGCGTCCATTTCAAATGAGGTGAGACATGGATTTTTGTTTTTCCAAGTTCGCATTATGATTCAGTTTCCGTTATTGGCAATCCATTCTGCTGGGTCCCTTGGTGTGCACCATAGTTGTTAGAATGCAAAGTTCCTCTTTCATGATGGTAGTTGCCGACCTGTTTTCAGACTTCTTTTTGTGCTCGATTATCCCACAATTAAATCAGGCAGCCTTTATTCTTCATGAATTCGTTGGGTGTGAATTCTTTCCACATGCTCTACAAGGTTTGGCATATTGTGGAGTCCAAGAGGTCTTGGCTTTCTGGGATCGTCATTAATGGTCCGACCTCTGCATATTGGATGATGTGATGGGGTGTATGGTGTTATAGAGATAAAGTGTCAATTTATCTGTCATTTCTAAACTGTTTATCCTGTCAAACTTCTGCTGAAGAATTGTGAGGGTTTTGGCCTGTTGTTCGCCCCTCGTTATTTGGTATGATTCAGCATGTTACGACTTTTTAACCTGTTTGTATGATTCAGCATGTTACGACTTTTTAACCTGTTTGTATGATTCAGCATGTTACGACTTTTTAACCTGTTTGTATGATTCAGCATGTTACGACTTTTTAACCTGTTTGTATGATTCAGCATGTTACGACTTTTTAACCGGTTTGTATGATTCAGCATGTTACGACTTTTTAACCTGTTTGTATGATTCACCATGTTACGACTTTTTAAGCTGTTTGTATGATTCAGCATGTTACGACTTTTTAACCTGTTTGTATGATTCAGCATGTTACGACTTTTTAACCTGTTTGTATGATTCAGCATGTTACGACTTTTTAACCGGTTTGTATGATTCAGCATGTTACGACTTTTTAACCTGTTTGTATGATTCAGCATGTTACGACTTTTTAACCTGTTTGTATGATTCAGCATGTTACGACTTTTTAACCTGTTTGTATGATTCAGCATGTTACGACTTTTTAACCTGTTTGTATGATTCAGCATGTTACGACTTTTTAACCTGTTTGTATGATTCAGCATGTTACGACTTTTTAACCTGTTTGTATGATTCAGCATGTTACGACTTTTTAACCTGTTTGTATGATTCAGCATGTTACGACTTTTTAACCGGTTTGTATGATTCAGCATGTTACGACTTTTTAACCTGTTTGTATGATTCACCATGTTACGACTTTTTAAGCTGTTTGTATGATTCAGCATGTTACGACTTTTTAACCTGTTTGTATGATTCAGCATGTTACGACTTTTTAACCTGTTTGTATGATTCAGCATGTTACGACTTTTTAACCGGTTTGTATGATTCAGCATGTTACGACTTTTTAACCTGTTTGTATGATTCAGCATGTTACGACTTTTTAACCTGTTTGTATGATTCAGCATGTTACGACTTTTTAACCTGTTTGTATGATTCAGCATGTTACGACTTTTTAACCTGTTTGTATGATTCAGCATGTTACGACTTTTTAACCTGTTTGTATGATTCAGCATGTTACGACTTTTTAACCGGTTTGTATGATTCAGCATGTTACGACTTTTTAACCTGTTTGTATGATTCAGCATGTTACGACTTTTTAACCTGTTTGTATGATTCAGCATGTTACGACTTTTTAACCTGTTTGTATGATTCAGCATGTTACGACTTTTTAACCGGTTTGTATGATTCAGCATGTTACGACTTTTTAACCTGTTTGTATGATTCACCATGTTACGACTTTTTAAGCTGTTTGTATGATTCAGCATGTTACGACTTTTTAACCTGTTTGTATGATTCAGCATGTTACGACTTTTTAACCTGTTTGTATGATTCAGCATGTTACGACTTTTTAACCGGTTTGTATGATTCAGCATGTTACGACTTTTTAAGCTGTTTGTATGATTCAGCATGTTACGACTTTTTAACCTGTTTGTATGATTCAGCATGTTACGACTTTTTAACCTGTTTGTATGATTCAGCATGTTACGACTTTTTAACCTGTTTGTATGATTCAGCATGTTACGACTTTTTAACCGGTTTGTATGATTCAGCATGTTACGACTTTTTAACCGGTTTGTATGATTCAGCATGTTACGACTTTTTAACCTGTTTGTATGATTCAGCATGTTACGACTTTTTAACCTGTTTGTATGATTCAGCATGTTACGACTTTTTAACCGGTTTGTATGATTCAGCATGTTACGACTTTTTAACCGGTTTGTATGATTCAGCATGTTACGACTTTTTAACCTGTTTGTATGATTCAGCATGTTACGACTTTTTAACCTGTTTGTATGATTCAGCATGTTACGACTTTTTAACCGGTTTGTATGATTCAGCATGTTACGACTTTTTAACCGGTTTGTATGATTCAGCATGTTACGACTTTTTAACCTGTTTGTATGATTCAGCATGTTACGACTTTTTAACCTGTTTGTATGATTCAGCATGTTACGACTTTTTAACCGGTTTGTATGATTCAGCATGTTACGACTTTTTAACCTGTTTGTATGATTCAGCATGTTACGATTTTTTAACCTGTTTGTATGATTCAGCATGTTACGACTTTTTAAGCTGTTTGTATGATTCAGCATGTTACGACTTTTTAAGCTGTTTGTATGATTCAGCATGTTACGACTTTTTAACCTGTTTGTATGATTCAGCATGTTACGACTTTTTAACCTGTTTGTATGATTCAGCATGTTACGACTTTTTAACCTGTTTGTATGATTCAGCATGTTACGACTTTTTAACCTGTTTGTATGATTCAGCATGTTACGACTTTTTAACCTGTTTGTATGATTCAGCATGTTACGACTTTTTAACCTGTTTGTATGATTCAGCATGTTACGACTTTTTAACCGGTTTGTATGATTCAGCATGTTACGACTTTTTAACCTGTTTGTATGATTCACCATGTTACGACTTTTTAAGCTGTTTGTATGATTCAGCATGTTACGACTTTTTAAGCTGTTTGTATGATTCAGCATGTTACGACTTTTTAACTTGTTTGTATGATTCAGCATGTTACGACTTTTTAACCTGTTTGTATGATTTAGCATGTTACGACTTTTTAACCTGTTTGTATGATTCAGCATGTTACGACTTTTTAACCTGTTTGTATGATTCGGCATGTTACGACTTTTTAACCTGTTTGTATGATTCGGCATGTTACGACTTTTTAACCTGTTTGTATGATTCGGCATGTTACGACTTTTTAACCTGTTTGTATGATTCAGCATGTTACGACTTTTTAACCTGTTTGATTCTGTTATTCACATCAGGTATTCACAAAAGGGACTACGTGGAGGTTGCCAACATGCACTGTGTGAGTGACGTTATGGAACACAAAATACAGCATATCCAATCCACCACTGCTAACCTTAACCCCCTCCTCATTCTTTTCACCCTATTGTGCATGGAATCAAATGTCTGAGTATGGAACAACTCGACCCCTTTCGCGATCAATAATCCTGATTCTAAAAGAAAAACAAGCTTTACAAAAATCCATGTACGATTTATACAACAAAAGAGTTGAAATGTCTGTTCCACTTATGGATATTATTTTCCATTAATATCTCCACAAAGGCAAATTATACTATCGATATTATGTGAACGTTGTCACATTCAAGAACATATATTTATAGGCCTAACTTTTCTTTCGACACGCGTAGATGAGAATATCCTTGTCTATATTTGGATGTATCGTTTTCTTTCTTCGTTTTTATTGGAGAAAGCGATATTGTTTCAAGTAGAGAATCGAGTTATATTTTCTTTCTAAAAATAATCTCAAAGATATTTAGACAAAAAGCGATTTATGTTTGGACACAATAGCATTTACATTTCAACAAGCTATAGCCAGAGATGGCATCGGATACATTCTTAGGTTGGTGGTGTACGCCCCCCCCCAAAAAAAAAAGCCACTCCTTTCTGTAATGCAACCATATTTGGTATAATGAAACTGCCTGACTTTTCCACCAAGTTTCAGTTATGAATGCCCAACAGTCTTCATTTTATTGCCGTTCAAAAATATTATGCAGAGATCACTTTGGTAATCGTCTCACAAGTAGAAGGTGTGATCATGAATGGGCTTCACATTCACCGGCACCTTAACCCTGCAGATTTTTATCTGTGAGGTTATGCCTATCGAAATAATCCTCAGAATATTCCTCAACTACAGATGAACATCACAGCCCCAAATCAGGACAGAGCCAAGAGAGGAGTGTGTGTGAGTTATTGACAATTTTGAACGTCGTATCTAGGCATGCTTATCATTGAACGATGATAAAACAAAGACTGTTGGATATTCATGACTAAACGTTGGTGGACAAGTCAGATACAGATTGAAGTTTCTTTATACAAAATATGATTGGATTGCAGATAGGATTGTAAATTTTATTAACGATTCCATGAGTGGCATTTTTCTGGGGTCAACCTCCATAGGAAGATTAAATCTAGACAGTATATGCATATAAGCATGAAATGAGATATTTTTGCTCACATTAACAACGTGGGATCCAATAATTAAGAAAGAAAGTGTAGATAATATCAAAATTCGAAATAATAATAATAATAATAATATTTGCAACTAATAAACATAACACTTACAGTATGAGTTATCATGATCATCATGATGATCATCATTTTAACGTTTGTTTTACATGCTGGCATGTGTTGGACGGCTTTTAGAAATTAATTTCCAAACTAAACTATTTCTTGCCAAATCTTTATTTATCTCTCTTTCTCTCAAATCCATCCTTATCACTTCGTCCCATGTTTTCCTTTGCCTTCCTCCGTGAACTTATCCTGCTACCTCAACTGTTCTACATCTACTAACCTAATAACTCTTATCCATTCTTTCAATGTGACCATATCAACAAAATCTCCTGTTGTGTGCACATCTCCCTATACTGTCTAGATTTAATCTTCCTATAAGGTCATCAGATCTAAGCCTGTCTTTAAGACTCACATTGCACATCCATCGTATCATTCTCATATCATTTCTCTCTGTGCAACGCATGCCCCCAACCCTCACTGGCTAGGTTTCACTTCTATACATCATTACATTACGTACACATGCCTGATAGACTCTTCCCTCGGTCGACAGTGGTAACGCTCTGCTGGGTAGTAATGGTAGAAGTGCCATGAACTTACTCCACCCACTCCTAATTCTTGCAATCACACGAGCACCTGCTCCTCCCTGTGCTCCAATGGTATCACCAAGATAACAAAACTTCTGAACAACCTCAATAGCCTCACCATCCAAATACATAAAGAATCATAGACGACAAATAAGGTTTATAAATCCTAAAAATCTTCTCAGGTTATCCTTACTAAACCAACTGGCTAATTGAATACGACTATCAACCTCTGATGAGCAACAATACATTTTTTCAACAAATAAAAATACATTTTTTCAACAAATAAAAATACATTTTTTCAACAAATAAAAATACATTTTTTCAACAAATAAAAAAAAACACTAATCATTTCTTCCTCATCAAAATGTCACCTTTGTCTTCCATCTTGAATCTCAGACCTCCTTGTCTAAAAAATTATCGTCATCTTTTTCCCAGCACAATCATTGTGACACTTTCCGGGCGAGCAAATAATAATTGAGAAAAAATATAGAAGCCGTTCGATGAGTGTGAAAATTAATGTCCGCAATTATTTCCGATGAGCAGTCATTTTCGAAAAAGACTGCGATGCATAGGATTGTTACGAGTTTGTTGAGATGAAAACAGGCCACATTAAGCCATCCATTATTTCTCCATTCCGAGAAAAACAACTTTCTATTTCGTTTGTACTTTTATATTCGCTTTCCTCTCTCAACTTCTATCACCTCCTACTTTCCTGAAGCATGCTGGTTACTCTCGCTACTATCCTCTAGGCCACATGAACTCAGATGGAAAGGATGAAAAAAGAAACCGACATGCATAAATATGCAAACGAACCTACATACATACGTCTTCTATTTGATTTCATAAATTTTCATTTCTTCACTAAGAGTTCTCACACACGTCATTATCAGTGATTGCTCACCGAAACAACAGCCGGTGTTCCCTGGAGTTTGAGTGACAACAAGTCTCCCTAGATTTCCAGTACTTTCTGCTCCTTTCAATAACCATTGCAAATCACTTTGCATTTTCGCAACAGCCTTTACCAGTATTCCAGTATTGTCTGTACTAACATGCAGAAATGTAAGTGGAGGTCTGGATAGTGCTCTGCCTTCTCGCTCTTTCCATCCTCCATGACCGACTATTTTTGTGTCACCAAAATATGCTGGTCACACCACATGTGTTTTTTCGGTGCGTCAGATTATGTGATTTTTTTATCTACTTTTGGTAGTTTCAGTTTCCTTGGTTTTGTGTAATGTTTCGTCTGTCTTTTTGGTTGTGTTTACACAATGTTATTTTATTTCAACTTATCTGTGATTGGTCGCCATTATCTGGTTATGTGAATTGGTTTCTGTACTCGAAGGGTTTTCTTAGTATTTTAGATGTGTTCATCATGTGTGCTTTGTATGGTGTCAAACCTTTTGTTTTACTCATATTCACCCCAAATAAGGGCCACATTGATACTGAGACGTAAGAGGCTACTGTGAATTAAGGACCATGCCTACAGGGACACTCTCAGAAGGAAGCTGAGCAGCAAGATGTTTGTTTGCAGTACATTTAATTTCTGCATGTTGGTACAGTCAGGGTAGCAGGAAACAGGGAGGAAATTTCACAGGCTAGCAGTTCGAGAGAAGAAACTATTAGAGTAGAAGGCTTTCCGGCAATGAAGGGGTGGGATTTTGTTGCTTGTTGGTTTAAAATTTTTTTTTTTTAACATGATTCACCCCAAACAAGGCAGGCCGCCACTGTAAACGTAAGGGGCTACTAAGAAAAAGGAAAAGGGGAGAAGGATTGGTGGTTCAGCTTAAATTGGGATCTGAGCAGCGAGATGTCTGTTTACATTAGTTTTAAATTTCTGCATGTCAGTACTGTCGGGGAAACAGGGGGCAGGGAGGGAGTTCCAGAGGCCAGCAGCACGAGGAAAGAAGCTATTTGAGTAGAATGCTCTCCGGCATCTGGGGAACTCCACAGTGGATGAATGAGATTTAGTAGAATGTCGAGTTAGTCTAGTGAATTTACGTCGAGGGGGCACCAGAGTAGCCAACTCATCGGAGCATAATCCATTGAAGTATTTGTTAAACAAACATAAGGATGCTACATTGCGGTGATGGGACAGGGGCTCGAGCTTAGCTGACAGTGAGGGACCTATTAGGTTGACGACTCTTTTTTGGACTTTGTCAAGGAGGGAGAGACTAGTAGATGATGCACCAGCCCAGATGTGGCAACAATACTCCATGCATGGGCGAATGGTGGCTTTGTAGAGATACAGGATAATGTCAGGTGTAAGGAGTCCACTAGCATGGTAGAGGGAGTCAACCTTCTTTGCGGCAGCCTTGGCAATGTCTTCAATGTATGTGTTCCAATTCATGTTACCTGTGAAGGTTAGGCCAAGGAGTTTGAATGATGAACTCTCAGGTAGGGTGTTATTTGCCATGACAATCGGTGGTTGGAGAGGCTTCTTGTAGTTGTTGAAGGAAAGGAGCTTAGTCTTTGCGGCATTAAAAGTCACCAACCATTTATGGCCCCAATCCACTACAGCCTGGAGGTCATTTTCTAAAGATTCAGCCATTGCCTCAGATATGATCGCGTCTGTTTTGCCAACATGACGAGAGTAAAGCGTGGCGTCGTCAGCAAATAAACCAATCTCAGACACTATGTCATCAGGGAGATCGTTTATATAGATCAGGAACAACAAAGGTCCAAGAATAGATCCCTGGGGCACACTAGCATTTATGTCATGTTGCTTAGATGAACGGCCATCGAGGACAACCTGGATTTTTCTTTTGTTTAGGAAGGATCTAATTATATTAAGTAGTTGCCCAGTAATACCGTATGAGCGTATTTTCAGGAGAAGCCCTTTATGCCATACCTTGTCAAAGGCCTTGGATATATCAAGCGCTACTGCCCTAGCTTCACCTGCCTTGTCGAGTGTATGATACATGCGTTCAGAGATGACCGTTAGGATGTCTGCAGTAGATCGTGCTTGTCTAAATCCATACTGGCGGTCAGATAGAAGTTTAGCATTGACTAAGTGACGTACTATCGCTAGATTGATTAAGGATTCAAAGATTTTGGCAAAGATCGGCAGTAGACTGATTGGGCGGTAGTTCTGAGGGTCGGTTCTATTCCCAGAACTCTTGTAGACTGGTACTACAGAGGCAATTTTCCAGCTATCGGGGAAGCAAGATTCGGCTAGGCATTTATTGTAGAGTTTGGAGAGGACAGGGGCCAGTTCAGCAGAGCATTTCTTTATTACTACTACAGGTATAAGATCAGGCCCACAAGCTTTAGAGGTGTCAAGGTTTTTTATGATGTCTCTGACCTGGGATGGAGTGATGACCAGGTTATCAAGTGTGGCTTCGGTCCGCAATGGTAATTCAGGGAGAGGGTGGTTACCTGAGTCTAAAGTAGAATTAGAAGCGAAACGCTGTGCAAGTAGTTCAGCCTAATCAGTGGCCGTGCAAACGACATCATTGTGGTTTGAAAGTGGGGGAATCGTAGATTGACCATTATTCACTACACTATTATAGATTTTCCAGAAATCGCGAGTACCTAGTTTCTGTGACTGGATGCGTTTTTTTGTTAACTCATTATACCTTCTCTTCGCTTCGCCTATCACGGCCTTGCAATTATTTCTTGACTCTATAAATTTATGCCTATTAGTAGCTGACTTATGGCGGCCGAATTTACGGAATGCTTGTTGCCTCTCAGAAATGGCAGCTGCACATTCCGAAGTGAACCATTGAGGAGAGTGGGGCTTGCTAAAGAATTTTCGCATGGGGACATAGGCTTCAATGCCTGCTTTGACCCATTCAGTTAATTTGTTTGCACACTGGTTGGCAGGGAGTGAGAAGGTTTACCTCCATGGGGCGTCACTGATGGGATCTCTGATTGACTCAAAATCAGCTTGCTCGTAGTATCTTGTTGTTTTGAGCAACGGTTCATCAGCTTTTGGACGACTTTTTAGCGTGATATGTATCATTAGCAATGTGATCAGCATTCCCGAGTGGGCTATGAGCTTTCATCACACAAGCCTCGGGTATTGAGGTCAAGAAGAGGTCTAGAAGTGAGGCTTGTTGGTCCACACAATTGGGGATCCGGGTCGGAAAATCAACAGTCTGAGAGAGGGAGTGAGCTAAGGAGAAATTATACGTAGAGTTGCCGGCTGCGTCAGTAAGGCTGGAGAATCCCAACCAGTCACGGTGGTGGGCATTAAAATCCCCAAATACATGTATCTGGGCATTCGAGTCAATTAAGAGTGTTCTATCTATGCTTTCAGAGACAGAGTTTAGCAGAGTACAGTCCTGGGTCGACGGGGAGCGGTATAGGAAATATAAGTAACTAACGTTGTGATGTAAAGTCAATCTAAAGCACATGTAGTCGTAGTCATCTGATTCTAACCTATGTTCTCTAGTCAGGGGGAGGGTGTTTCGAACATAAACTCCTAGCCCGTGCATGTGTTTGTCAGAGTCTTTACGGTAGAGTGGGAGGTAGTCAGTCATGTCAAAGTGGTGAGAAGAGATTGAGGATTGGAGGTTAGTTTCACTAAGAGCTAGGATATCCGGGGAGTTTGTCAGGAGAAAGGTTTCTACGTCGTTGATGTTGGTTCTAAGTCCCCGGATATTTGAGAATGCAAGCCTCAAGAGGGGAGGCGAAAGTGTTTTTTGGGTGTCTGGTTTAGGTTTGATTTTATTTCTTTGTAATGGCATGTTTGATTTGATTATAGAGTGGATTGGCCAAGGTGGGTACTTGTTTGGTGCCAATAAGCTCACACAACCAGTCCATTAGTCACGACCTGGTCCATGGGGGTTGTGGCCTCGGGAAAGCCCACCGGAGATAATTGCAGGGTCCCTTTCCATGCGCGACATGGCACATACAACTACCCACGGTATTATGCAACTGATGATGGAGCAGCCGTTCTTGGCGCTACCCAAGAGTTTGGGCTCCTGCCTTGTCAGTCGGAAACAGCAGCCAGGCAAGCTGTCTAACCTGTACCCTCAACCTGTCGGAACAAGAGAGACCCAGACTGGTCATGTAAGACTTACTAACGAAAAAAACTTTCCCCAAGTTGCCCAAATAGAGAGAAAGACAACGGCGTTCATTGTCCTAGTAATGAAACAAGGCTAGTCGAGAGTATTTACTTGAGAGGGCACCAGTGCCATAAGTTCGTCGGTGCACATTCCATTAAAGTACTTGTAAAACAACATGCACAAGGATGCAACATTGCGGCGATAAGATTAGGGTTGGAGCTTGAACAGTGCAGGACCTATTAGATTGGAGACTCTTTTTTTAACGCTGTCAAATATATATAGAGAGAGTAGTGGTTAATGTGCCAGCCAGTATGTGGCAGCAATACTCCATGCATCAACGAATGGTATCTTTGTAGAGATATATATATATGTACGTGTCAGAAGTTTTCTAGCAGAGTAGAGGGAGCCCACTTTCTTTGTAGCAGCCTTCTCCATGTTTTCTATGTATTTGTTCAAATTCATGTTACCTGTGAATATTAGACCGAGGAGTTTGAATCAGCTAGAGTACTATTAACCATGGCAATCGGTGGTTGAAAAGGTTTTTAGTAAATGTCGTCATTCATTTACGTCCCTATTCCACTATAGACTGGAGGTCACTTCCTAAGGTTTCAGACATTGACTTGTATATGTGTGCATTCGTTTTTCCCACATGTCTGGAATAGAGCGTGGTGTCATCAGCAAATATATCTCTGACACAATTTCATCAGGGAGGTCGTTTATGAATATCAGGAATAATAAAGGTCCAAGGATCGACCTTTGAGGCACACCTGCATTAATGTCATGTTTTTTTAGTGTACGGCTATCGTAAAAGACCTGAATTTTTTTTTGTCCAAGAACGATCTATGATATTAAGTATTCGTCCAGTAATCCCGTACGATTGAATTTTCATGAGAAGACCTTCATAGAACACTTTGTCAAAGTCTTCGGCTATATCGAGGGCTATCGCCATAGCTTCCCCTGTCTTGTCCAGTGCATAGTATATGCGTTCAGAGATGATGGTTAGGATATCCGCAGTAGAACGGGTTTGCCTAAATCCATACTGACGGTCAAAAAGAAGTTTAGCATTTACCAGGTGGTGGACTAGCACTATTTTGATTAACGATTCGAAAATTTTAGCGAAGAGAGGGAGGAGACTAATGGGGCGATAATTGAACGAGTCAGTTCTTTCACCAGAATTCTTGAATACTGGTACCACAGAGGCAATATTCCAGCTATCAGGGAAGCAAGATTCGGCAAATCATTTTTGTAGAGTTTGAAGAGAACAGGGACTAGCTCAGCATAGCTCAGTATAGCAGGGATAAGATCAGCCCCACACGCCTTAGAGGTGTCTAAGTTTTTTATGATATCACGGACATGGGAAGGCGTGATTATCAGATAATCGAGTGTAGCTTCTGTTCACAAAAGGGAAAATGGGAGGGAGTGATTTGTGGGGTCTAAGGTGGAGTTGGAAGCGAACCACCAAACAAGCAGTTCAGCCTTCTCAGTCGTTATGCAAGTGATATCATAGTTGTTAGATAGTGGGGAAATTGTTGATTGACCATTATTCAACACACTATTATGAATTTTCCATAAATCGTGAGTTCCTAATTTCTGTGACTCACTGCGTTTTCTGGTCATTTTGGTATATCTTTTCTTCACTCTTACAATGATTTCTAGCTTATATAAATTTTTGCCTATTTGTATCTGACTTATGCCAGCTGAATGCTTTCTGCTTTTGCGCAATGGCAGCTGCACAGATTGAAGTGAACCATTGGGGAAAGTGGAGCTTTCTATAGAATTTCCGTGTGGGAACATGTGATTCAGTTGCCTCATTTACTAGAAATCAAGTCAGAAATTATTGTGCTAGACAATAAAAATCGCCAAATACATGTATTTGGGCGCTAGTATCTAAAGTGAGTGCTGCATTAATACTGTCAGAAACACGACCGAGCAGGGTACAGTCCTGGGCCGAAGGAGAACAGTAGAACAAATATAAGCAATTAACTAACACTGTATTGCAAGGTTAGTCTAAAGCACATGAAGGTCTGATCGTCTGATCCTAGATTATGCCCTCTGGTCAATGGGATGGTGTTACGAATATAGACTCCAAGTGTAGGTTAGTTTCACTTAGTGCTAGGATTCTATAACTTTCATTTTTTCACACTTTTCATTTTATGGCTCTGGTTTATATTTGGATCATTTGTCTGTATGGTCAAAGTGCATCTCATGGCATAATTCCCGGTGAATCACCTTATCAACCCAATCATGTCTCTTTTTGTATTTCTTTGAGCGAGTTTGCTGCATTCACTTATGATGTGATTTACCGATTCGTCCCTTTGTCTACAGAGTCTACATTTACTGCTTATTTGAGTTTTGTCTATCTTGACTTTTTAATTTTTTCCTTTTCATTTGTTGCTTTGTACAGTTGTCAATAGCAATTCCGTTTCTCTGTTAAAATGTCCTTTTCTTAGCCATGCCCATGCGTTTTTGTGCACCATTTATTTGGTCAGTCTTATAAATTGTCCATGTAGTTGCTCCTCTTTCCATTTTGCTTTCTCACTTTTTGGTTTCCAGTTTCGCTGCTCTTTGTATTATTCATTTCATAATGTTTTTTTGCAGCAGTAATCAGCCTTTCTGTATTTTGCCTTATATATTTCTAGTTTTTTTATCTCATAATTTACAGTCTTGTATACTTACGAGCCCTCTTCCCCATTCTTTCTTTTTGACATAGAGTCGGTCAATATCATGCGTTGGGTGCTATGCACTGTGCATAGACATTAGTTTCCTAGTATCATTTTTTTTACCAAAATAACCAGGTTCAGCATTAAATAACGCGAAAGATGTTGATATGCCGTAAAACCAAATAACCAAACCACAAAAGCTTACATATTTAACAAAAATGAAAAATACTAGAAAGTAAACTTAACGGATCGAAAGTAACTCAATTTTGCTATGATATTAACCTACCACAGTGTTAAGCTGTTTCGATACGGAATTCATTATGCTTTCATCCAGTTAAAGTATACGGAAACTATTTCTTAAGATTAGAGATTCGCTCAGGGTAGGTAACTCTGGTTTAAGGGGTGCAACTTCACCTACCGGAACACCCAATACATAGCAAATGTTATTTTGGAACTCTTTGCCTTAACACACACACACACACACACACACACATACATACATACATATATATATATATATATATATATATATATATATATATATATATATATATGTATCACACGCAAAAAGACCCACATCTATTTATGCAATTTACTTAACCGCCAACATCAAAATAAGACCACTAGAGAGGACAATCTGAAAAAACAAACAAACAATAATCTTTTATATTTACAGCAATTATTATAGTGAAGAGAGATAAAATGGGACAACACTTCGTGCGTGTTCGTGTCTTGATACAATCACACAAATGTGTAGGAACAAAATTCTGAACGAATTTCCGAAAGAAGATAATCTTTCCTCGTTAGATTTAAGCCATGTTTTCTTAACGTCCCTTTTCAAAAGAATAAAACCACTTCAAAGAGAAAAACGAAAAGAAAAAAGAGCATACAGCTGTATGCAATCCGTTCCTTTGATGTTATCTCTGATTCATTCGATGCAGATGTCAGTCAATACTAATGTAAATTCTCTGTTTAATATCACAGCTTCCATTGATTTTTCTCGAGAGAAACCCATTGGCGCATACGGCAACAACGTCGAAACATTCAGTGGAAAATGCCGATAACCGCTTCATCTCGGCTTCGGCAACAAAGCTAACACTGTTGAATTACGCGGTAATGGTTGGTTTCATTCACGTAATTCTATGATAGTTGCAAATACAAAGCATGCGCAAAATAACGTACTATTTTCTTTTTTGTAAATCTTTTTCTTACAATCCATGTTACGTTTATTATCGGCGTTTTTAATGAATGAAACTGCGCAAAGGCATTGAATTTAAGACTGTTAGTTTTGATGTGAAGTGCTTTACTTTGGTATAATTCGTTCTCATTAAAATAAAATAAAACTGATTTCCAACGAGCCATTCAATCTTTTCTCATAGTTATAATGCTAAGAAATATATGTGACCCAATGCAATACTTTTAATGCAATAAGATTTTCTCTATAAAATGCATTCATGGGATTGTTGCATATCTACCACTGTATAAGAAAGAACAAAGTACATTTATTTGTAAATATGTACCCGACGAATAAGGGAAGGGAGAACTTAATTCTATTTCCATAATAAGACGTTTTCTTTTTTTACTTTCTGAATTCTATACTGATTTATACGTTTTTTCTCTCTTTGCCTTTTTCTTTTTTAAACTTTCCAGTCTGAGACGTTTTCTTTCTTATTAAAGTCAGTTTTCTGGATGAATTCGTTTACAATGTCGATGTGAGCGATGATTGTTCTCTTTCGATTTCAGTTTTAACCATTTCACTTCCGCTAATGTCTTTGATGTTAAAAAGTCCGGCGTCATTTTTTATGTCTACTCCCCCCCTCCAAGTAATCGAAGGATGAAAATGAAAAAACAAAACAAAACACAGTTAACAGTTGTTTTTTTTTCCTTTAGGTCATCAGAAATGACTCACGGTTTTTTCCGACTCAAGATAGTTCTGTCCCTAAGTGAAATACAAAAAGCATTAGAAATACTTACATTTGAGAGCAAATCGAAAGTCAGACAACCCTGCCTTCTGAAATGAATGCAGTGGGGTCAAGGAAAAGAGAAGGGGGCAGGGTAAAAAGCTCATAAGAGTGAAGAATAGTGGATAGCATGGCAAGTTCCTGACTAAAAAAGAGGATAAGAAAGTAGAGATCAGGAGTTAAAGCGACGGGAGGGGTAAGTATGTGTATGCCTGGAAATGTACTTATGTGTACTGGAGGGGAATGGGGAGAAGGGCATTTATATTTTGTTTTGTTTGTGGGCGTATATACAGGGTGTTTAAAAACAAATTTTATATTTAAAAAATATTTTTTAATTTCAGAACCATTCCATGTATTTAAAAGCGATAAAATGAAACGGATAGTGTTTCTGTGTACTATTGTTGGGTTTGAGATCTGGAAACCATGGACAACTGGAAAACACCGGAATATTTGAAGAGAGTGACATGCATCACGACGATTTGCGACAGATTAAAAAAAAAATCGGAAATCTTCGCTGCAGCTCATCGCCCCTTGAATACCTTAAAGACCGTGAAATGCGAGCTGGAGAATTGCGACAGAGATGTGGAGGGATAATAGAAGACGTTCTGACTGTGTTCGCACCACGAAATTCGTCGAGAAACTGCAAAAAGATGCAGCAAGATCCAGACAAGGCAATAGGAACCTTCATGAAAGAGATGGGCGTCGAAGTAGTGATTATGAAGAAAGAGCTGAACGATGATATTTGTTACTTCTCATACAAGAGTCGCAAGGGCTAACTTCTCACTGCAAGGGCCAAGACGAGAAACCCCTCTCCTCAACAATGTCAAATAGACAGTCGAGCCGGACATGCTCTGTTTCTTTTCAGAATCCGTTTCGCTATGCGTAGAACAACACAAGTTCTGTACGTCATGAAGACCAAGTACCCTCCAACTGTAATGGTCATTGACGCACTACACATTCGAAAAGCGACTCAGATTCAATTCAGATGGCTATATTCAGTTTCTATTCACTGTTGAGTGGAGAGAGTGACTGCGATAAATCCATACGTGTGTCACATATCCGGAAAAGCCCAGAAGTGATTATATCTAACAGGAATCGGCTCAATGGATGGCATACTGAACCCCGGGTGCTGACAATGAGCCTTAACAGAATACCGTCTTTGTGAATCTTAGGAAGGCCGTATAGGTATGGGAGAAAAACAGACAATAAGAAACCCCATATATGAACTTGAGAGGCGACCCCTGGTGGCCGGTTTGTGAAATAATAAAAAATAATATTAATTTTAGTTCGCCATTTTCAAGAACTCTATTCACACCACATAGAAGGCTTGAAGAAGGGAATGGTTCCCGAAAATTTCTTACAGTCTATACCCCCAAAACAACAATAAAAACTGAAATTGGGGTTTACTTTACTTTACTTTGCTTTTAAAATCGTCCAATACATTCGGTACGAAATTGTAAGTTGAACGTTTATTTATTTTTACTTCATTCGCAGTTTTTTATTCACTATTATTATACTTTTTTTTTCAACTTATGATTTTCTGTTGACTGATTACACCCCCCATATATATATATATATATATATATATATATATATATATATATATATATATATATATATATATATATATCCTAAACTAATGAACGGATCATTAATAATTTTAGAATATATATTTTAGGCAACACGGTGAGTAACATGGGCGCATTATTTTTTGTTTTATAAATTTATAAATTTTAACACTTAAGGCGTGCATATATATATATATATATATATATATATATATATATATATATAGTCTTGGAAGTTTCTCAACAATTAAAACTATATTAAAAAAAAACAAAAAAAAAAACTTAAGTCCCAAGTCGTTCAGTGGAAAATCACTCATGTAAGTCAATTTAACTTTTACAGTTATTATATTAGTTTGCTTCTAACATTATTTAAGGGATCATCAGTTGTTTACCATGAAAAACTGTTTCGGGAATTTAAAAACAAGACAGTATTTAATTTCATGACTTCCTAGCAGAGTTGATCAAACCCCACTTCCCTTAAAAGACAAAAACATAAACGTTCCGTTAAGTTTTGTTCTGTATAAATGTTTTGCTAACTTATATTAGTTATTAAAAAAAAAAAAGAAAGTCCTCCTTACCTGTGTTGTTCGTCTGTCTAATAAAATTTATCCGTTACTTACAAAAATGTTGCTGCATTTTAAAGTGTGTAGACGAATCCATTACACTACTTTTTAGGTGATTAATGTATTTTTAGTTTTAGTTTTATATTAAAAATATAAAAAATATCAACATATCAAAATATTAAAAAAAAAAAAAAAAAAATTTTAAAATTATATATATATACATATATATACTTTTAGTCATTTTTTATCCCCCTCCTCCTTCTCCGCCTCCTCCTCTTTTGTTGAATTCCTTGTCATCAATTTCAAATAAATACTAATCCTCCTTGTCAACTCACAGCGTTCATAAGCTTAATTGCCGATTTTTTCTCTTTCTTCTTCTTATATATAGTAAAATATAAATAGAAAAGTTTTCAAAAAGAATAATGTGTCTACGTTACTCAACGTGTTGCCGAGAATATATATTCCAAATGATGATTGGTTTATTAGTTTAGGAGTTTATCAGGCATAATGAAACATCGATATAAACGTATACATATACCTAACATTATATATATATATATATATATATATATATATATATACATATATATATATATATATATATATATATATATATATATATATATATATATATATATATATATATATATAGAGAGAGAGAGAGAGAGAGAGAGAGAGAGAGAGTAAGAGAGGGGGAATAGAAAGGTGGTGATAATAAGTAGAGGTACATAATAAATATAGTAAAAGATGACAAATGAATAGCGAGGGATGGAAATGGTAAGAAACTAAGATCGAGAGTATTTAAAGAGTATCCGCGGATAAAAGCGATTTTTCTTTTCATTCATCGTCGTGCGGTGATAAAAAAAAGCACTCGAAACGTTTCCGGCGATAAAAATATGAACGAAAAAAAAGAAAGAAAAGAAAACGCAAAAAGAAAAGAAGGTTAGTCAGCATCAAATATGTAAGATCGGTTATCGATCTGACATATTTGAGTAGAAAAAGTGATGGGAGGAGGCGAGAGAAAGAGAACGGTTGTCGAAGTAAGGGAGTGAAAGAGAGCCTCGAGCTACAGAAACGACTGAATGAAGAGAGATATCAATTATATGTTTTACTGTGTATTTTCCGCATTTGGCTTGCAGTTGTTGCGCTCACAGTCTCGACCTCAATTGCAAGCAACGGAATTGCAATCTCCGTTGGATTCACTACCCTATCCCCTTCTCCTCCCGACTGCACAGTGCCACCCGCCACAACCACCCGGGCTTTGTCAAACTGCACGGAGTTCGAATGCATTTCTTTTGTCACTCTTCATCGCTACTTTTGATTTTTGCTTCACGAGTTTCTATTGTGGCCATTGTGTGTGTATCAGCACAAAAGAAACGATTGTATACTCAAGAAATGGAGAGTGAATGAGACAGCGATAGAGAGGTAATAAGAAACTGATAGAGATAGATAGGTAGATGGATGAGATTATTAAAAACTGAAGGAGATAGATAGATAGATGGATGAGATTATTGTAAACTGAAGCAAATAGATAGATAGATAGATGAGATTATTGTAAACTCAAGGTGATAGATAGATAGATAGATAGATGAGATTATTGTAAACTGAATGAGATAGATAGAAAGATAGATGAGATTATTGTAAACTGAATGAGATAGATAGATAGATAGATGAGATTATTGTAAACTGAAAGAGGTAGATAGATGGATAAGATTATTGTAAACTCAAGGTGATAGATAGATAGATCGATAGATGGATGAGATTATTGTAAACTGAAAGAGGTAGATAGATAGATAGATGAGATTATTGTAAACTGAATGAGATAGATAGGTAGATGGATGAGATTATTGTAAACTGAATAAGATAGATAGGTAGATGGATGAGATTATCGTATACTGAATGAGATAGATAGGTAGATGGATGAGATTATTGTAAACTGAATGAGATAGATAGGTAGATGGATGAGATTATTGTATACTGAATGAGATAGATAGGTAGATGGATGAGATTATTGTAAACTGAATGAGATAGATAGGTAGGTAGATGAGATTATTGTAAACTGAATGAGATAGATAGGTAAATGGATGGGATTATTGTAAACTAGAGGATATAGATAGATGGATAGATGAGATTATTGTAAACTGAATGAGATAGATAGGTAGATAGATAGATAGATGAGATTATTGTAAACTGAAAGAGGTAGAAAGATAAATAGATGAGATTATTGTAAACTGAAGGAGATAGATAGATTAAATTATTGTAAACTCAAGGTGATAGATAGATATATAGATAGATTAGATTATTGTAAACTCAAGGTGATAGATAGATAGATAGATCGATAGATGGATGAGATTATTGTAAACTGAAAGAGGTAGATAGATAGATAGATGAGATTATTGTAAACTGAATGAGATAGATAGGTAGATGGATGAGATTATTGTAAACTGAATAAGATAGATAGGTAGATGGATGAGATTATTGTATACTGAATGAGATAGATAGGTAAATGGATGGGATTATTGTAAACTAGAGGATATAGATAGATGGATAGATGAGATTATTGTAAACTGAATGTGATAGATAAGGAGATAGATGAGATTATTGTAAACTGAATGAGATAGATAGGTAGATAGATAGATAGATGAGATTATTGTAAACTGAAAGAGATAGATAGATAGATTCAATTATGGTAAACTCAAGGTGATAGATAGATAGATAGATTAGATTATTGTAAACTCAAGGTGATAGATAGATAGATAGATAGATAGATAGATAGATAGATAGATAAGATTATTGTAAACTGAAAGAGATAGATAGGAAGATAGATGAGATTATTGTAAACTGAATGAGATAGATAAGTAGATGGATGAGATTATTGTAAACTGAAGCAGATAGATAGATAGATGGATGAGATTATTGTAAACTGAAGGATATAGATAGGTAGATGGATGAGCTTATTGTAAACTGAAGCAGATAGATAGATGGATAGATGAGATTATTGTAAACTGAAGGAGATAGATAGGTAGATAGATGAGATTATTGTAAACTGAAGGAGATAGATAGGTAGATAGATGAGATTATTGTAAACTGAATGAGATAGATAGGTAGATAGATGAGATTATTGTAAACTGAATGAGATAGATAGGTAGATAGATGAGATTATTGTAAGCTGAATGAGATAGATAGATAGATAGATAGATAGATGAGATTATTGTAAACTGAATGAGATAGATAGGTAGATTGATGAGATTATTGTAAACTGAATGAGATAGATAGATAGATAGATGAGATAATTGTAAACTGAATGAGATAGATAGATAGATAGATGAGATTATTGTAAACTGAATGAGATAGATAGGTAGATGGATGAGATTATTGTAAACTGAATGAGATAGATTGGTAGATGGATGAGATTATTGTAAACTGAATGAGATAGATAGATAGATAGATGAGATTATTGTGAACTGAATGAGATAGATAGATAGATAGATGAGATTATTGTAAACTGAATGAGATAGATAGGTAGATAGATGAGATTATTGTAAACTGAATGAGATAGATAGGTAGATGGATGAGATTATTGTAAACTGAATGAGATAGATAGATAGATAGATAGATGAGATTATTGTAAACTGAATGAGATAGATAGGTAGATAGATGAGATTATTGTAAACTGAATGAGATAGATAGATAGGTAGATAGATGAGATTATTGTAAACTGAATAAGATAGATAGGTAGATGGATGAGATTATTGTAAACTGAATGAGATAGATAGATAGATAGATGAGATTATTGTGAACTGAATGAGATAGATAGATAGATAGATGAGATTATTGTAAACTGAATGAGATAGATAGGTAGATAGATGAGATTATTGTAAACTGAATGAGATAGATAGGTAGATAGATGAGATTATTGTAAACTGAATGAGATAGATAGATAGATAGATGAGATTATTGTAAACTGAATGAGATAGATAGGTAGATAGATGAGATTATTGTAAACTGAATGAGATAGATAGATAGGTAGATAGATGAGATTATTGTAAACTGAATAAGATAGATAGGTAGATTGATGAGATTATTGTAAACTGAATGAGATAGATAGATAGATGAGATTATTGTGAACTGAATGAGATAGATAGATAGATAGATGAGATTATTGTAAACTGAATGAGATAGATAGGTAGATAGATGAGATTATTGTAAACTGAATGAGATAGATAGGTAGATGGATGAGATTATTGTAAACTGAATGAGATAGATAGATAGATAGATGAGATTATTGTAAACTGAATGAGATAGATAGGTAGATAGATGAGATTATTGTAAACTGAATGAGATAGATAGATAGGTAGATAGATGAGATTATTGTAAACTGAATAAGATAGATAGGTAGATGGATGAGATTATTGTAAACTGAATGAGATAGATAGATAGATAGATGAGATTATTGTAAACTGAATGAGATAGATTGGTAGATAGATGAGATTATTGTAAACTGAATGAGATAGATAGGTAGATGGATGAGATTATTGTAAACTGAAGGATATAGATTGATGGATAGATGAGATTATTGTATACTGAATGAGATAGATAGGTAGATAGATGAGATTATTGTAAACTGAAGGAGATAGGTAGGTAGATAGATGAGATTATTGTGAACTGAATGAGGTAGATAGATAGATAGATGAGATTATTGTAAACTGAATGAGATAGATAGGTAGATGGATGAGATTATTGTAAACTGAATAAGATAGATAGGTAGATGGATGAGATTATTGTATACTGAATGAGATATATAGGTAGATGGATGAGATTATTGTAAACTGAATAAGATAGATAGGTAGATGGATGAGATTATTGTATACTGAATGAGATAGATAGGTAGATGGATGAGATTATTGTAAACTGAATGAGATAGATAGGTAGATAGATGAGATTATTGTAAACTGAATGAGATAGATAGGTAAATGGATGGGATTATTGTAAACTAGAGGATATAGATAGATGGATAGATGAGATTATTGTAAACTGAATGAGATAGATAGGTAGATAGATAGATAGATGAGATTATTGTAAACTGAAAGAGGTAGAAAGATAAATAGATGAGATTATTGTAAACTGAAGGAGATAGATAGATAGATTAAATTATTGTAAACTCAAGGTGATAGATAGATATATAGATAGATTAGATTATTGTAAACTCAAGGTGATAGATAGATAGATAGATCGATAGATGGATGAGATTATTGTAAACTGAAAGAGGTAGATAGATAGATAGATGAGATTATTGTAAACTGAATGAGATAGATAGGTAGATGGATGAGATTATTGTAAACTGAATAAGATAGATAGGTAGATGGATGAGATTATTGTATACTGAATGAGATAGATAGGTAAATGGATGGGATTATTGTAAACTAGAGGATATAGATAGATGGATAGATGAGATTATTGTAAACTGAATGTGATAGATAAGGAGATAGATGGGATTATTGTAAACTGAATGAGATAGATAGGTAGATAGATAGATAGATGAGATTATTGTAAACTGAAAGAGGTAGATAGATAAATAGATGAGATTATTGTAAACTGAAAGAGATAGATAGATAGATTCAATTATGGTAAACTCAAGGTGATAGATAGATAGATAGATTAGATTATTGTAAACTCAAGGTGATAGATAGATATATAGATAGATAGATAGATAGATAGATAGATAAGATTATTGTAAACTGAAAGAGATAGATAGGAAGATAGATGAGATTATTGTAAACTGAATGAGATAGATAAGTAGATGGATGAGATTATTGTAAACTGAAGCAGATAGATAGATAGATGGATGAGATTATTGTAAACTGAAGGATATAGATAGGTAGATGGATGAGCTTATTGTAAACTGAAGCAGATAGATAGATGGATAGATGAGATTATTGTATACTGAATGAGATAGATAGGTAGATAGATGAGATTATTGTAAACTGAATGAGATAGATAGGTAGATAGATGAGATTATTGTAAGCTGAATGAGATAGATAGATAGATAGATAGATAGATGAGATTATTGTAAACTGAATGAGATAGATAGGTAGATTGATGAGATTATTGTAAACTGAATGAGATAGATAGATAGATAGATGAGATAATTGTAAACTGAATGAGATAGATAGATAGATAGATGAGATTATTGTAAACTGAATGAGATAGATAGGTAGATGGATGAGATTATTGTAAACTGAATGAGATAGATTGGTAGATGGATGAGATTATTGTAAACTGAATGAGATAGATAGATAGATAGATGAGATTATTGTAAACTGAATGAGATAGATAGGTAGATAGATGAGATTATTGTAAACTGAATGAGATAGATAGGTAGATGGATGAGATTATTGTAAACTGAATGAGATAGATAGATAGATAGATAGATGAGATTATTGTAAACTGAATGAGATAGATAGGTAGATAGATGAGATTATTGTAAACTGAATGAGATAGATAGATAGGTAGATAGATGAGATTATTGTAAACTGAATAAGATAGATAGGTAGATGGATGAGATTATTGTAAACTGAATGAGATAGATAGATAGATAGATGAGATTATTGTAAACTGAATGAGATAGATTGGTAGATAGATGAGATTATTGTAAACTGAATGAGATAGATAGGTAGATGGATGAGATTATTGTAAACTGAAGGATATAGATAGGTAGATGGATGAGCTTATTGTAAACTGAGACAGATAGATTGATGGATAGATGAGATTATTGTATACTGAATGAGATAGATAGGTAGATAGATGAGATTATTGTGAACTGAATGAGATAGATAGGTAGGTAGATGAGATTATTGTAAACTGAATGAGATAGATAGGTAGATAGATGAGATTATTGTAAGCTGAATGAGATATATAGGTAGATGGATGAGATTATTGTAAACTGAATGAGATAGATAGATAGATAGATAGATAGATAGATGAAATTATTGTAAACTGAATGAGATAGATAGGTAGATGTATGAGATTATTGTAAACTGAAGCAGATAGATAGATAGATAGATGAAGTTATTGTAAACTGAATGAGATAGATAGATAGATGGATGAGATTATTGTAAACTGAATGAGATAGATAGGTAGATAGATGAGATTATTGTAAACTTAATGAGATAGATAGGTAAATGGATGGGATTATTGTAAACTAGAGGATATAGATAGATGGATAGATGAGATTATTGTAAACTGAATGAGATAGATAGGTAGATAGATAGATAGATGATATTATTGTAACTGAAAGAGGTTGATAGATAAATAGATGAGATTATTGTAAACTGAAGGAGATAGATAGATAGATAGATAGATAGATAGATAGATAGATAGATGAGATTATTGTAAACTCAAGGTAATAGATAGATGGATAGATAGATGAGATTATTGTAAACTGAATGAGATAGATAGAAAGATAGATGAGATTATTGTAAACTGAATGAGATAGATAGATAGGTAGATAGATGAGATTATTGTAAACTGAATGAGATAGATAGATAGGTAGATAGATGAGATTATTGTAAACTGAATGAGATAGATAGATAGGTAGATAGATGAGATTATTGTAAACTGAATAAGATAGATAGGTAGATGGATGAGATTATTGTAAACTGAATGAGATAGATAGATAGATAGATGAGATTATTGTAAACTGAATGAGATAGATTGGTAGATAGATGAGATTATTGTAAACTGAATGAGATAGATAGGTAGATGGATGAGATTATTGTAAAATGAAGGATATAGATAGGTAGATGGATGAGCTTATTGTAAACTGAAGCAGATAGATTGATGGATAGATGAGATTATTGTATACTGAATGAGATAGATAGGTAGATAGATGAGATTATTGTAAACTGAAGGAGATAGGTAGGTAGATAGATGAGATTATTGTGAACTGAATGAGATAGATAGGTAGGTAGATGAGATTATTGTAAACTGAATGAGATAGATAGGTAGATAAATGAGATTATTGTAAGCTGAATGAGATATATAGGTAGATGGATGAGATTATTGTAAACTGAATGAGATAGATAGATAGATAGATAGATGAGATTATTGTAAACTGAATGAGATAGATAGGTAGATGTATGAGATTATTGTAAACTGAAGCAGATAGATAGATAGATAGATGAGATTATTGTAAACTTAATGAGATAGATAGGTAAATGGATGGGATTATTGTAAACTAGAGGATATAGATAGATGGATAGATGAGATTATTGTAAACTGAATGAGATAGATAGGTAGATAGATAAATAGATGAGATTATTGTAAACTGAAGGAGATAGATAGATAGATTAAATTATTGTAAACTCAATGTGATAGATAGATAGATAGATAGATTAGATTATTGTAAACTCAAGGTGATAGATATCTAGATAGATAGATAGATAGATAGATAGATAGATGGATAAATGAGATTATTGTAAACTGAAAGAGATAGATAGGAAGATAGATGAGATTATTGAAAACTGAAGCAGATAGATAGATGGATAAGATTATTGTAAACCGAATGAGATAGATAGATGGATGAGATTATTGTAAACTGAATGAGATAGACAGGTAGATAGATGAGATTCTTGTAAACTGAATGAGATAGATAGGTAGATATATGAGATTATTGTAAACTGAAGGAGATAGATAGGTAGATGGATGAGATTATTGTAAACTGAAGCAGATAGATAGATAGATAGATAAGATTATTGTAAACTCAAGGTAATAGATAGATAGATAGATAGATGAGATTATTGTAAACTGAATGAGATAGATAGATAGATAGATTAGATTATTATAAACTGAAAGAGGTAGATAGATGGATTAGATTATTGTAAACTGAAAGAGATGGATTAGATTACTGTAAACTCAAGGTGATAAATAGATAGATAGATCGATAGATGGATGAGATTATTGTAAACTGAAAGAGGTAGATAGATAGATAGATAAGATTATTGTAAACTGAATGATATAGATAGGTAGATGGATGAGATTATTGTAAACTGAATAAGATAGATAGGTAGATGGATGAGAGTATTGTATACTGAATGAGATAGATAGGTAAATGGATGAGATTATTGTAAACTGAATGAGATAGATAGGTAGATGGATGAGATTATTGTAAACTGAATAAGATAGATAGGTAGATGGATGAGATTATTGTAAACTGAATGAGATAGATAGGTAGATAGATGAGATTATTGTAAACTGAAGCAGATAGATAGATAGGTAAATGGATGAAGTTATTGTAAACTGAATGAGATAGATGGGTAGATGGATGAGATTATTGTAAACTGAAGCAGATAGATAGATAGGTAAATGGATGAGATTCTTGTAAACTGAAGGATATAGATAGATGGATAGATGAGATTATTGTAAACTGAATGAGATAGATGGGTAGATAGATGAGATTATTGTAAACTGAAGGATATAGATAGGTAAATGGATGAGATTATTGTAAACTGAATGAGATAGATAGGTAGATGGATGAGATTATTGTAAACTGAATGAGATAGATAGGTAGATGAATAAGATTATTGTAAACTGAATGAGATAGATCGATAGATAGATGAGATTATTGTAAACTGAATGAGATAGATAGGTAGATGGATGAGATTATTTAAACTGAAGGATATAGATAGATGGATAGATGAGATTATTGTAAACTGAATGAGATAGATATGTAGATGGATGAGATTATTGTAAACTGAAAGATATAGATAGATGGATAGATGAGATTATTGTAAACTGAATGAGATAGATATGTAAATGGATGAGATTATTGTAAACTGAAGGATATAGATAGATGGATAGATGAGATTATTGTAAACTGAATGAGATAGATAGGTAGATGGATGAGATTATTGTAAACTGAATGAGATAGATAGGTAGATGGATGAGATTATTGTAAACTGAATGAGATAGATAGGTAGATGAATGAGATTATTGTAAACTGAATGAGATAGATAGATAGATGGATAGATGAGATTATTGTAAACTGAATAAGATAGATATGTAGATGGATGAAATTATTGTAAACTGAAGGATATAGATAGATGGATAGATGAGATTATTGTAAACCGAATGAGATAGATAGGTAAATGGATGAGATTATTGTAAACTGAAGGATATAGATAGATGGATAGATGAGATTATTGTAAACTAAAGGAGATAGATAGGTAGATGGATGAGATTATTGTAAACTGAATGATATAGATAGGTAGATTGATGAAATTATTGTAAACTGTAGCAGATAGATAGATAGGTAAATGGATGAAGTTATTGTAAACTGAATAAGATAGATAGGTAGATGGATGAGATTATTGTAAACTGAAGCAGATAGATAGATGGATAGATGAGATTATTGTAAACTGAATGAGATAGAGAGGTAGATGGATGAGATTATTGTAAACTGAAGGAGATAGATAGGTAGATGGATGAGATTATTGTAAATTAAAGGAGATAGATAGGCAGATGGATGAGATTATTGTAAACTGAATGAGATATATAGGTAGATGGATGAGATTATTGTAAACTGAATGAGATAGATAGGTAAATGGATGAGATTATTGTAAACTGAAGGAGATAGATAGGTAGATGGATGAGATTATTGTAAACTGAATGAGATAGATAAGTAGATAGATGAGATTATTGTAAACTGAAGCAGATAGATAGATAGGTAAATGGATGAAGTTATTGTAAACTGAATGAGATAGATAGGTAGATGGATGAGATTATTGTAAACTGAAGCAGATAGATAGGTAGATGGATGAGATTATTGTAAACTGAAGGAGATAGATAGGTAGATGGATGAGATTATTGTAAACTGAAGGAGATAGATAGGTAGATGGATGAGATTATTGTAAACTGAAGCAGATAGATAGGTAGATGGATGAGATTATTGTAAACTGAATGAGATAGAGAGGTAGATGGATGAGATTATTGTAAACTGAAGGAGATAGATAGGTAGATGGATGAGATTATTGTAAATTAAAGGAGATAGATAGGTAGATGGATGAGATTATTGTAAACTGAATGAGATATATAGGTAGATGGATGAGATTACGGTAAACTGAATGAGATAGATAGGTAAATGGATGAGATTATTGTAAACTGAAGGAGATAGATAGGTAGATGGATGAGATTATTGTAAACTGAATGAGATAGATAAGTAGATAGATGAGATTATTGTAAACTGAAGCAGATAGATAGATAGGTAAATGGATGAAGTTATTGTAAACTGAATGAGATAGATAGGTAGATGGATGAGATTATTGTAAACTGAAGCAGATAGATAGGTAGATGGATGAGATTATTGTAAACTGAAGGAGATAGATAGGTAGATGGATGAGATTATTGTAAACTGAAGGAGATAGATAGGTAGATGGATGAGATTATTGTAAACTGAAGCAGATAGATAGGTAGATGGATGAGATTATTGTAAACTGAATGAGATAAAGAGGTAGATGGATGAGATTATTGTAAACTGAAGGAGATAGATAGGTAGATGGATGAGATTATTGTAAATTAAAGGAGATAGATAGGTAGATGGATGAGATTATTGTAAACTGAATGAGATAGATAGGTAAATGGATGAGATTATTGTAAACTGAAGGAGATAGATAGGTAGATGGATGAGATTATTGTAAACTGAATGAGATAGATAAGTAGATAGATGAGATTATTGTAAACTGAAGCAGATAGATAGATAGGTAAATGGATGAAGTTATTGTAAACTGAATGAGATAGATAGGTAGATGGATGAGATTATTGTAAACTGAAGCAGATAGATAGGTAGATGGATGAGATTATTGTAAACTGAAGGAGATAGATAGGTAGATGGATGAGATTATTGTAAACTGAAGGAGATAGATAGGTAGATGGATGAGATTATTGTAAACTGAAGCAGATAGATAGGTAGATGGATGAGATTATTGTTAATTAAAGGAGATAGATAGGTAGATGGATGAGATTATTGTAAACTGAATGAGATATATAGGTAGATGGATGAGATTATTGTAAACTGAATGAGATAGATAGGTAAATGGATGAGATTATTGTAAACTGAAGGAGATAGATAGGTAGATGGATGAGATTATTGTAAACTGAATGAGGTAGATAAGTAGATAGATGAGATTATTGTAAACTGAAGCAGATAGATAGATAGGTAAATGGATGAAATTCTTGTAAACTGAAAGATATAGATAGATGAGATTATTGTAAACTGAATGAGATAGATGGGTAGATAGATGAGATTATTGTAAACTGAAGGATATAGATAGGTAAATGGATGAGATTATTGTAAACTGAAGCAGATAGATTGATGGATAGATAAGATTATTGTATACTTAATGAGATAGATAGGTAAATAGATGAGATTATTGTAAACTGAATGAGATAGATTGGTAGATTGATGAGATTATTGTAAACTGAAGGAGATAGATAGATGGATAGATGAGATTATTGTAAACTGATTGAGATAGATAGGTAGATAGATGAGATTATTGTAAACTGAATGAGATAGATAGGTAGATCGATGAGATTATTGTAAACTGAAGGAGATAGATAGATGGATAGATGAGATTATTGTAAACTAGAGGAGATAGATAGGTAGAATGGTAGATGGATGGGATTATTGTAAACTGAAGGATATAGATAGATAGATAGATTAGATTATTGTAAACTCAAGGTGATAGATAGATAGATAGATAGATAGATAGATAGATGAGATTATTGTAAACTGAATGAGATAGATAGGTAGATAGATGAGATTATTGTAAACTGAATGAGATAGATAGATAGATGGATGGGATTATTGTAAACTGAAGGATATAGATAGATGGATAGATGAGATTATTGTAAACTGAATGAGATAGATAGGTAGATAGATGAGATTATTGTAAACTAAAGGAGATAGATAGATAGATGGATGGGATTATTGTAAACTGAAGGATATAGATAGATGGATAGATGAGATTATTGTAAACTGAATGAGATAGATAGGTAGATAGATGAGATTATTGTAAACTGAATGAGATAGATAGGTAGATAGATATATAGATGAGATTATTGTAAACTGAAAGAGGTAGATAGATAAATAGATGAGATTATTGTAAACTCAAAGTGATAGATAGATAGATAGATGGATTAGATTATTGTAAACTCAATGGGGATAGATAGATAGATAGATAGATAGATAGATAGATAGATAGATAGATAGATAGATAGATAGATAGATGAGATTATTGTAAACTGAAAGAGGTAGATAGATAGATGGATTAGATTAGGGTAAACTGAAGGTGATAGATAGATAGAAAGATTATTGTAAACTCAAGGTGATAGATAGATAGATAGATGGATGAGATTATTGTAAACTGAATGAGATAGATAGATGGATGAGATTATTGTAAACTGAAAGAGATAGATAGGTAGATAGATGAGAGTATTGTAAACTGAATGAGATAGATAGATAGATGAGATTATTGTAAACTGAATGCGATAGATAGATAGATAGATAGATTAGATTGTTGTAAACTGAAGGAGATTGATTGATAGATAGATGGATGAGATTATTGTAAACTGAAGGAGATAGATAGATAGATAGATGAGATTATTGTAAACTGAAGGAGATAGATAGATAGATAGATAGATAGATAGATAGGCAGATAGATAGATAGATAGATGAGATTATTGTTAACTGAAGGGGATAGATAGATAAGTAGTTGGATGAGATTATTGTAAACTGAAGGAGATAGATAGATAGATAGATAGATAGATGAGATTATTGTAAACTGAAGGATATAGATAGATAGATGTATGAGATTATTGTAAACTGAATGAGATATATAGATAGATAGATGAAATTATTGTAAACTGAAGGAGATAGATAGATGAAATTATTGTAAACTGAATGAGATAGATTGATAGATGAGATTATTGTAAACTGAATGAGATAGACAGATAGATAAATGAGATTATTGTAAACTGAAGGAGATAGATAGATAGATTGATAAGATTATTGTAAACTGAAGGAGATAGATAGATAGATGAGATTATTGTAAACTGAAGGAGATAGATAGATAGATGGATGAGATTATTGTAAATTTAATGAGATAGATAGATAGATAGATGAGATTATTGAAAACTGAAGGAGATAGATAGATAGAGGGATGAGATTATTGTAAACTGAAGGAGATAAATAGATAGATCGATGAGATTATTGTAAACTGAAGGAGATAGATAAAATGAGATGGAATCTGAATGGGGCAGATAGACAGAAACTTAATAAGATATATAGATATAAACTGAGAGATAGATATATGGATGGAAACCGAATGAGATACGTAGATGAATAAACACCGCTTTAGTTTTTGAGATATATTGACAGTGATAGGTATGTGAAATCATTTTCTAGCCTGCTAAGCCACTGCCTTTCATCCCTTTCCCATATTTGCGTCATTCTTTCAGTGTTTTCTTTTTCTTTCACCTTCCTTTTTGTCCTTTACCTTTTTTTCCACTTCGTTTCGCCCACAAGAAAGAAGAAATCGATACTACAGAAAACGATGGTTCACAATTTATTCGCAGAAACAAGTCACATGACCAAATTACAATAAAATAATTATCAAATGTTAATTAACCAATCGAAAAGATTCCCGCGTTAGTCAACATAAGTCTAGAAACCGACTGATTGATAAGATAAAACTCACAAGCTTGTTCACCACAGAGAGAGTTGTTTCGGCTGTGATCAGAGCGTTGACACACCACTAAAGAGCACACGACACAGATGTACGATGTGAAATAACCAACATCACATAATTGCGCACACACGCAACTACTAAGATGAGAATACTCACACACGTCAGAACTCACACAAAAACAACAATGAACACTCGCAAAGCAATGAACAGAGCTGAAAGGGAAAAGATTACGAAATACCAAGGTCATGTACGACATGAAAAGAAACTGGAATTTTAGGAAAATCTTCATCATCCCAGTAATTATAGGAGCAACAGGACTAATGAAAAAGAATTTCAAAAGCTATCTGGCGAGTATACCCGGTGAACCGAGTGCAAGAGAAATACAAACAATTGCACTTAAAGGGAGGTTAGAATCTTAAAAAGATCTCTAGGCTGGGGTGTCTGAAATAGCCGGTGAATGTCTGGCATCCGGTAGGATGCCCCATCCCCGCAAAAACAGATAGATAAGATAATACAAAAAAAAAGAGAAAAGAACTTTGTGTTTTTTCTTTATTGAACTTTGGCACTTTATTGTTGATTACTCTTTGAGCCACCCATTAACAACTGTAAGTCAAACCCCATTTTAGTTCATGGATTGTCTTCATATGTTTAAAAGCGATCTTTAATGATCATACAACACTAGTATTTAGATTCCATTCCCATGTTATACCTCATCTTTATTTTGTTCATTGCATGTGTTTACTCTTTAAGAAGACTTAGCGTGGCAATATATATATATATATGGGAAAATTAAAAAAGGAAAACCAAAAAATGGATGGTTTTTATGTGTACATCAACGTTTCGTCTTTATTTATAAGACTTCATCAGGATGATAAAATAGAGAAAAAATGTCATGCAAGTACAGATACATGTAGGGTAGACATATTGGGAAAAATAGAATGAAATAGTGGCCAACTGCTGGGTGGACGTCCGTATTTGTTGGAGAAATAGAAATGAATGTAGAAAAGAATGAGTGGGGAAAAATGGAAGGATGGGGTGAGCCAGGACTACTGTGGCTGGTGGTAAGAGAAAGAGGTGGGGGATGAGCAGGGGTAAAGTGGATGGCAGAGAGGGAGGTGAGGAAGAGGGGGGGATGGGAGGTGTTTGACCAGATGGCTGCGGTTCAAGATTGAAGGGGAAAAAGTAAGTTGATAAGAACCTTATTTGTAATAAGGGAAAAGAAACCATTTTTCTTTTAATATAAAAATATATTTATTTTACTGAAGACATTATTAAAACCAAAGTGGGATCGCAGCAACATGTGTGCGTATCGTCCGAATTCAAAAACCAGTCTCCCCTTTGCAAATCTCTTAACGAGAGAGAGAAAGAGAAGGGGGAAGAGTGAGAGAGAAGGAGAGAGGGACAAAGGGAGAGAAAAAGAGAGAAAGAGGGAATACAGGCACAATCAGTGTACGCCTTGTCTAATGTTTATATTTTTGATTTTCATAACCGATTTCTCGAACGACAAGTCTGATCCCTTGTGACCCCCATCACATGCGTCTGTCATTGAATTGGTTTGCCATTTATATTTCACCCGTCAGGATCAAGTATGATTCTCTTCTCATTCTGACTTTGATATAAGAAATATAAACAATTCAATTTTAGTTACAATCTCTTTGTTGAACTTTTAAGCTTTCCCGAAATTTCAGCGCAAGTTTGGCACAAGGCCCACGAATATTACGCATATTATGGGGAGCACTTAGCTCCCCAAAAGCTCATTGTGCCACAACAGCATCTAAAACAAAAAATAGAAGCCGACTAAAGGCTACAAAAAGTTGTAGCAGAACAAAAAAGAAGCCGACAAAAAGCTTCTAGAACAAAACAAAAAAGCCGACGAAAAGCTTCTAGAACAGAAAAGATTGAAGTATTAATGCAAACAATATTGGTTAGGCGTCAAAGTAACGAAAACGATAATGATTTCTCGCAGAATGCCGTTTGGAGTGCAATTGACAATTTCACTTATTCCTCAGACGAGGATAAAACCTTTGCTTCGTATTTTAGAAGATATGAGGATCTATACAAAATAGATTGTGAAAATTAGCCAGACTCTAAAAAGGTTCGCCTACTGCTCCGAAAATTAGGCACCACGATATTAAGTTTGTGGAATTTATTTTTCCCCGAAAAAACGAGCGACTTGACTTTTGCTGAAGCTGTTAATCTTTTAACCGAATTATTTAGCCCCAATACTTCTTTGTTTCACACACGCTGGAAATGTTTGAACCTGGTAAAAAAGACAACAAAGATTATTCAACGTTCACATCAATCGTCAATAAACACTGTGACGATTTCAAATAAGTCGAACTTAGTGCTGATAAGTTAAATGCTTAATTTTCGTACAAGGATTGGTATCAGACGGAGGGTTAAAAATAAATTAGAAAGTGAACCGAACTTAACACTACTGAAGACTGCCAGAGATTTATAAGTTTTAAACAGGATTCGAATGACATCGAAGAGTCGGGCATTGCACACATTAGAAAAGTACGTCAAAAATCGAAATTCAACTCTCTCTCCAAAACAATTCAAAACAAAAAAGGGATTTTCACGCCTCTACACAAACAAGCCAGCCCTATAAAACACATAATAAATTACTGCTGAGCCCTGTTTTTGGTGTGGACGTAACAGATTGCCCATATCGTTTTAAAATCTGTCTAACATGTGTAAAAGTCGGGCATAAAAGTTCACATTGCAGAACGAATAAAGGAATTAAAACTCGGGTTAAATCCACGAAGACGAACAAACATGGCGGCAGAATTATAAGAAAATATGTTCAGGTAAAAATCCTAAATAAAAACGTAAAATTACAATTGGTTCGATTTAAGCCTTGTCGATTATCAACATACATACATGGAGAAGATTGGGAAAAACCGATCATGCTAAGAACTAACGAAATAGCCAGAACAGTGAAATAATTACCGACATTACTTTAAACAGAACTACGAAAAAAGTAAAAATCTACATGCTAAAAACACCAATATTTATTTGGCACAGACCTATTGCAGCTATTCAATCTCTGGGGGTTACCAACCAAGATTTTTATCCAGAAAATAAAAAATCTGACGATCGAGTCAGAAAAACGAAAAAAAAAAAGGAATTTGATTTCAACCATTAAAAATCGTATTGAATGGACACAAAATAAATTGTCGACAGAAATCAATTCACATAAGGACACAAAATTCACGTTGCAAATAGCTAACACTAAACTGAAAGAAATTAAGTTACATTCTTTGGATAATCAATAGAAAGTTAAAGAGATTGAATTCATGGTTCCAAGGCTGGAATCGATAAAGTTGCAAATAAAAGACGATAAAAGATGAATGTCAAAGCAAAGAAGATATTTTTTCAAAATTTAAAGATGGGCTCCAAAATCAGAAGTCTAGAATAAAACAAAACTGGAGGACATAAGATCTGAATTTGATAGAGGTCTACGGAGATACCTAAATCAAATTAGGGAACGACTAGTGGAAGACACTGACAGCACGCCCCAGGAGGAAGTTATGGTTACCAGATACAACACTTTCGACATACAGCTACCTTAAGCAGCCTCAGAATTGACTCTTGAGGGGGTAAGGCTTGGTGGGGGGAGGTTATGGTACCTTACCTATAACGGACTTTGGACTCTTTCATTCACCATAAATGCTGGAAGCAACTCCTCCTCAGTGTGGAATCAACCCAAGTCTATACTGGCAGTCAAGACTGACGTACGAACACTCTTGCTTCTCTGTTGTATTATATTTTTTTCAAATATACTTGTTTTATCTAAACCCCGAGTTCGTGTGTTCATTCCGATCATTTTACAGGATCACAACAATAACAATGATACATTAAATAGATCAGGCTACAGTGAAACCGTTTATAAATGATGATGCAGTTAACCAAAATAAACTTATATATATATATATATATATATATAAATGTTATATCATATAATATGGTATTTAGAAAAATATAAATGTAGTTAATGATAGAAACCTAGTAATTATAAATGATAATAAAGTTGCCGGAAGTCATATGATAAATAATCATGATATAAATAGTAAAGAAAATGTTAATTGAAGAAATAAAAAAATGAAGAGAATAAATCCAAATAGTAAAAATAATAACAGCAATAATAATGATAATGGTAATAATAGTGATAATGACAATAAGAAAAATAGAAGAGGAAAACAATTGGGTTCATCCCACATATTGGAATGTCGAGAATACCTAGTAACTCAATAAAGTCAAGTCCCATTAAATTATGTCATGAGTTAGCTATGCATACGGTACCCGACACTGTTTTGTCCTTCATTTTAATGGTAGCGGGTAATTGACCCGTGATGTGAATACAGTCACCAGAAGCACTTTGTGCTACCTGACTTGTTGGTGTCAATGAAGACTGACCTATGGTTTCCTATAGTTTTTGCGATACAAGTGTAATATCGGAGGCAGTATCCACCTGCAGCTGAACAAGTTGACCATTCAATTGTACTGCAACATATTTTCGGTTTGATTTTTGATTTGGAAGAAAAGTTGCTACCAGAATGTTTGTGTTTGTTTTGTGATGTTGGCGGTGCCTGTTATGTGAGATTTGTCTATTATTGTTGGTTTAGTTTTTGTCCTTGAAAGGTGCAAAATCCCTATTTATGTTCCAGTCGATTGCAGCTGCGACAGCAGTGTGTCTTGAATGCACAGTTTCGTACAAAATGCCAGCTGCCACAGTTCCAGAAAGCGGTTGGGGGCTTGACAGATGTTGACTCGGTCAGGTGGGTCGAAGTTGTTTTGGGACTGCATCAACCGTAGATGCTGTTACTTGTTGCACCATAGTTGAATCATGCTTTAGATTCACGAGACGCTGGTATTCCACGGCGACTTGTTGCAATGGAATTTCTGGGGTCTGCTCTATTTTTGACAAAATCCGTGTGCGAATGTCTGCCTCGCCTGCCGATCTCAAACCAAATACTAAAATTAAACATTTGAATTGAGCGTCCGTGATGGAATATATTTTAAAACGTTCGCATACTCTGTTCACACTGCCTCAGACTCAGACTTTATTATGCTGAGACAATTGAAACGCATATTAAATAACGAAATCTGCTCACCGAATATATGCCTCAGAGTCTCCACCGTGCCGTCGAAGTTGTAGTCACGTGGGTGTTTATGTAGTATGTAGTTTGCAAGGAACCCCTTATCTGTAGAACATTATTTTTTCTGGGGTTCAATCTCCCAGCATGAACCATTGCTTAAAAAGATACTAACTTTTCTCAAGGAGAAATCAAATTCTGGTTGGTCAAAAACTCTAAATTAGACACATTTCCAATTTCTTGTGTGGCCTCTTTTCTCATAGATATATATTTCTCACTTGCAACAAGTCTGTCATTTGCATGCATCTCAACTATGCAACCGACTAGTGCATGTCTACAATTATAACATTAAAAATAATAGTAATTCACTTACTATTTACTAGTATGGTTAACTAGTATCGTTTTCCGGGTAAAACAAAACAGAAGAGTGTGTAACAAGTGTGTGTAACTTCTTCTTTTATAACTTCTCCATCTCTCTCTTTACCTCTATCTATCTATCTATCTATCTATCTATCTATCTATCTATCTATCTATCTATCTATCTATCTATCTATCTCCATCTACCTCCTTCCTTCCCTTCTCTCTCTTCTCCTCATCTATTCCCCACTTCCCCCTTTCCTTCTCTCTCTCTACCTCTATCTAACCATCTATTTATCGCTCTAAATGTCGACTCCAACAAATAATTTTTTTTCAACCCCCAAAAGAATGAATAGTACACAAAATGTGTCCATATTTAGTTTGAGGTAATACTGAAAAAAGAATAAATCAGCTTTGTGTGCGTGTCTTGTGTAGTTTAGGAATATTAGCTGAATAGACACATTTAACAGAACGATTAGAGAGCTGGTTCTCCCCCACATTTTACAGCCCTTTTACCAGACTTGAGGTTACCCTTTTTGGGGAGAGAAGTAAAAATCGACAATTGTGTTTTCCCACACAGAATGTGACTACGGAAAAAGTTTCTGTCAATCAGACTGGAGCAGCTTCAACTTGACAATTTGTTGTGAAGTCGAGGGCCCTCAATGCATTTTAAGGGTCACAGAGTTGACTCAAATTAACCTGTCATCTGCGAGAGTGGAAATTGAGAGTGCCGGTGACATTGTCTGTGTTTCTCTTTCTTTTAAAGCATCTCTGTCTCTTTCTCTCTCCTTATCGATGGTTTATCAGAGCTAGATATTTTTCAGTCTGGTATTTGCTTGCGTGCACAACGGCACGTGTTAACGTCAGCTCACCGACTCTTTAAAAAATGTTAATTCTTTGGCAAAAATAAAATGTATTTTTGATATATAAAATGGTTTGGTTCCTCATTACAAGTCTTTATTTTAAGAAGCCGATGGTCCTATCAGATGATCTATTTTCAGGAGAGAATTAATGAACCCAGCCGTACAATCAATGACGCCTTCTAAACCATCGAAAAAAGTACCCGCCCGGGTATAATCACTTTCTTATTAAAGGAATGTGACTATTGTTACTCCGGGAGCTAGTGTGGTACCATGCGAAGACTATAAGAAGCCTTCTACAGACGTCTCCACGGCGCGGACACACGTAGATACTCTCCTCGGCAAACTGATAGTACCACACACAGACATCAGGCAATTGTCATTTATATAACAGATGATCATATTCGTAGTAATACTAATTAAAATATAATTTCTTCCGCACTTATACTTACAAAACACCTCTTAACTTACAATATCTCATAATACGGCACAAATAGTTATACTTATTAATTAGCCGATTTCAAATAGTTTCTTCTACGCGTAGACGCGCGCGTGAGATTTTCTTCTATTTCGTTGAATATAGAGAAGACAAATTCATGCGAGGAATGGAAGAGGGTTTTGCGAATAACAATAATATAAATAGGTTTCTTTTGATGTTCGAGACATAAATAAACCAAGCGATGAAAACAAAAAATACAACAAACCTGCAGGAACAAGAGTGGGTATACACTGACAGGAATTTCTTGGGTTAGATTTAAAAAAAACTATCATTACTTCTTTTACGCAATTACACAACAACGATATGCTAATTTCATGTAATAAGTTTTTTTTTTACTATCGTGGGGTCTGCCTCCATGACAACCATAAAGTACAAATAATTGAATAGTTCAAGGTTAGGACCAGGAGTTTATTGGGATACTCTACTTTCCGACACAACGCCGGGACACGGGTCCGCTAGCACACACACACACACACACACACACACACACACACACACACACACACACACACACACACACACACACATATATATATATAAATATATATATATATATATTTATCTAAGTATTTGGTGAATAGAGCATGGTGACTGGTGTTATCTCGCTTCTTTTAAACCTTGTTATTTTCCTCGAGGGTGCGCAGCTTATATATTTGAGAAGATGTTTGACTTCTATTTTTAAGCGGTCAATTCATATCACGCATTTGTTTATTATTTTTTTGTTTTTTCTTATGTGTTTATTTAATTTATTATTTATTTAGTGTTCCTTAAATTGTTTTCATTGTGTTGTATTTATTCCTACATTATTTGTTTACTAGCGGAACCTGTGCTCCGGCGTTGCCCGATAAAATTGCGGAAGCCAAGAAACTCCTGTTCCAACACTCGACCTTATATCACGCTACATCTTCGTTAATGGTAAAGAAAGTGAAACCGGGCGGATTTGCAGTGTCGGGTTGTGAACACAGACGTCGCTGGACACACAATGAGTGTTAACGTAACGCATGCCTTAGTGTATAAAAAGAATGAAAGAAAAAGAAAAATTCACCCTCGAAAGGAATAGAAACATTATGTTTTGTGGGAGTTTTAAAAAAACTCACATTCGAAAGAAATCAAACCCTCCGATCGTAACAATTTCTTCCCACTCTCTCTTAATTAGTTCGTAGTATATAATATTGTATTCAACTGTACTTACTGTTATTATGTATTTTTGTATTGTAGCTATATCGCAACGATATTAGCAGTTATGATATTTCGTAAATAGCTAAAATAGGTAATTTATGAAAGCTTTTGTGAACTGTTTTTGTTCTAACAAATAGTACATTACGTAGAGCACCGAAAGATTAAGGTATGGCATAATCTAAGTACCGACATTAATTACAGATATTATTAAAGTGTGGTTACGCAGCGAAAAATTTGTAAACAAATCTGCTGTTAGTATGATAGCACTGTTTTTATTTATTGAGGAAATTATACTGCCGTTATCAAGACGTCGACACATTAGAAAGTTATTTCTGTTATTAATTAAAGTGTTAATGCAAGAAGGCAGGGATTATAGACTGCTACATCTGTAATAGGTAATACGACCGTGAAAGACTGTTTATGAAAACATTTCCCCCAAAGTTAATGAGCTGTGAAAGAATATTGAATAAAAGGTTTACATATATTCATACCAAATTCTGAATTTCTTATAGAATGTTGTAATGAAATGTAAAGGTAATGTACGGAAGCTGCTCTCATAGCATCCTTGTGAGGATACTTAAGGATTTAGGACTACTTCCATTGTCTTCCTCGAAAAACTTTATACATATGATTTAAATTTCATAAAAAATAGGATATATTTGAAGTTTTATGGGTCTTCTGTCCCCATAGCTCCTTTAAGGGGCACTTAGAGATTCGGGACCACTTCCATTGTATTCCGCGGAAAATTTTACATGTAATATACTTTTAGTTTTTATGTAGATTCGTTTACCTTTCTTTCTATAGGGAACACACAGATACATTGACCTTTATACTAAGAGTATTAAATTATTTAGCAGGCTTTCTTTAAATAATGTTATTCCTTTTCTTTTACTTGTTTGAATGTCCAAGATCGAAAGCACATGATTTATTAATGAGAGTTTTTAATTATAAAATTTTTAAAAACACATGCGTTTTACTTATTTAGGCAATAAGCAGAAGTAATGACAAAATAATTGGTCGTAATTTTTATGACACGGCAACACAAATATACATAACACCCACTCTAAACACTAATATACATAACACCCACTCTAAACACTAATATACATATCACCCACTAAAAACACTGATATACATAAACCCACCCTAAACACTAATAACATATCACCCACTCAAAACACTAATGTACATAACACCCACTCTAAACACAAATATACATATCACCCACTCAAAACACTGATATACATAACACCCACTCTAAACATTAATATACATAGCACCCACTCTATACGCTAATATACATATCACCCACTAAAAACACTAATATACATAACAGCCACTCTAAACACTAACATACATATCACCCGCTCTAAACACTAATATATATATAACACCCACTCTAAACACTAATATACATATCACTCACTCTAAACATTAATATACAAAACACCCACTCTAAAAACTAATATATATATCACCCACTCAAAACACTGATATACATAACACCCACTCGAAACACTAACATACATAACGCCCACTCTAAACATTAATATACATAACACCCACTCAAAACACTAATATACATAACACCCACTCTACACACTAATATACATAACACCCACTCTAAACATTAATATACATAACACCCACTCTAAACACTAATATACTTATTACCCACTCTAAACATAAATATACATATCACTCACTCTAAACACTAACATGCGTAACCCCCACTCTAAACACTAATATATAACACACACTCTAAACACTAATATACATATCAGCCACTCTAAACACTAATATACATATCACCCACTCTAACACTAATATACATATCACCCACTCTAAACACTAATATACATATCACCCACTCTAAACACTAATATACATATCACTCACTCTGAACACTAATATGCATAACAGCCACTCTAAACACTAATAAACAAATCAGCAACTCTAAACACATATATACATATCACTCACTCTGAACATAAATATATATATATCACCCACTATCAACACTAATACACATATAACTCACCCGAAACACTAATGTACATATAACACACTGTAAACATTAATATACATATAACCACTCAAAACATTTATATATATATCACCCACTCTAAACGCTAACATACATATCACCCAATCTAAACGCTAATATACATATCAGCTACTCTAAACACTGATATACATATTACCCACTCTAAACACTGATATACATATCACTGACTCTAAACACTAATATACATATCACTCACTCTAAACACTAATATACATATCACTCACTCTAAACATCAATGTACATACAACCTACTCTAAACATTAATATACATATACCCCACTCTAAACACTAATATACATATCACCCACTCTAAACGCTAACATACATATCAGCTACTCTAAACACTAATATACATATTACCCACTCATAAAACTGATATACATATCACTCACTCTAAACATCAATGTACATACAACCTACTCTAAACATTAATATACATATAACCCACTCTAAACACTAATATACATATCACCCACTCTAAACACTAATATTACATATTACCCACTCTAAAAACTGATATACATATCACTGACTCTAAACACTAATATACATATCACCCACTCTAAATATCGATATACGTATCATCCACTCTGAACACTTATATACATATCATCACCTCTAAACGCTAATATGGATGTCACCTACTCTACACACTAATATACATATCACCCACTCTAAACACTGATATACATATAACTCAGCTTAAACATAATAAACATATCACTTACTCTAAACACTAATATACATATCACCCACTCTAAACACTAATATACATATCACTCACTCTAAACGCTC
>OY744527.1:137769509-137877009 GCA_963556195.1 Sepiola atlantica | reverse complement strand
AGCGAACGCTCCCCCCCTCTCTCTCTCTCTATCTCTCACACACACATGTCAATATAAAAATATATAGTAATACAATAAATCCAACACTAAGTTCATATGGTGATTGCCACGTTTTTACAGAAATAGGCCATTCCTACCAGATTGCAATTTTTGCTTGTGGACGCGCAAATGGCTCGGCAACCCCGATTTATTTTTGCAAGTTTTTCTGCCGATATGACATACGAAACAATTGGCTTCCGTTTGTACATAGCTATATTCTACCCCCACTTTGCACTTGCGTAGTTGGTTTCCACCATGAGATCTCATATTGCTCAGCAGACCAGCTCTTGACAGACAGGCTCTGCCACATGAACCACACACATAATAAGACTGAGATGTGTCTGAGCCAGGCCTACGTAAACTAAGGCCTGTGGACTAGAAAATTACGTCATGCTGTATAGTTGTAAACGAGAACTGGCGAACAGTCAGACTATGGGCATTTTTACCCCTCCCTTTACTTAAAAATTCATAAAAAATCAGGAAATCAACCAATCTTAATGACATTTTCAGTATTTATTAAGTAACGATCACGGAATATAATCGTTTGTTGCAGCTCTGGACACCGTTTTTGTAGAACACACCAGGTTGGTCCTCCAACCACGTCGTAACTTCAGAAATCAAGGTTGCATTATCTGGGAAACGCTTTCCTTTCAAAAACAACTTCATGGCTGGGAAGAGATGAAAGTCAGAGGGTGAAAGGTCAAGAGAGTAAGGGGGATGGGGGTAGGATTTCATAGTAACACGACCGTGCTTCTGATCTGGCGACCTGCGAGTTGTGGACCGGAGCGTTGTCCTGCAGGAAGAGGATACCTTTGCTGATCTTGCCCCGCCTCTTGATTTTGATAGCTTCTCTTAATTTCATCAAAAGTGAAGCGTAATAGACTCCTGTAATTGTGGTACTCTTTGCCAGGAAATCTGTCATCACTACTCCGTCCTGGTCCCAGAAGACTGTGAGCATGACCTTGCCAGCAGAGGGCTGCACCCTTGCCTTCTTTGGAGGTGGTGAGTCCAAGTCCTTTCACTGCATTGACTGAGCTTTGGTCTCTGGATCATAATGATGGACCCATGTTTCATCCTGTGCAATCAGTCTTTTGAAAAACTTTGACTCATCTTTTTGGCACATCTCCAAATTCATCCTCGAGCACTCGACGCGTTCTTGCTCCTGGAAAGGTGTGAGCAACCTGGGAATCCATCTGGCAGACACCTTATGCATATGTAAATGGTCATGAATGATAGTTTCCACAGACCCTGTACTGATCTTGACCTCTTGGGCTATTTGGCGAATAGTAATGCGTCGATCTTTCAAAATGGCAGCCTCAACTTGACGGACAGATGCCTCATCAATAGCAGAAGAGGAACGACCAGGTCTGGGAGCTGTTTTCACAGACTTCCGGCCATGTTTGAATTCACAATGCCAGCGTTTTACAAGGTCATATGATGAGGCATCATCATCATGTTTCTTTAATTTCATCAAAGTCTTCTTTGGTGTGCGTCCTTTCAAATACCAAAAACAGATCACTGCGCGACACTCAACTTGCTCCATTTCACACCTGACTCAGTTCAAGCACCTGTAAATCAGAAACCACAATTATTTCAGAGCTGGTTTTTGCAACATAAACCATACACATATAAATCATTACACATGTAAAATTTCATCTAGATCAGACAATTTACTCAGAAAATTTCGGAGTTATTTGCCAGCCGAAGTTGAAGACGAATACATCTTTCTTCGTCTACTACCAACGTACATTTAAACTTATATCAGCGGTTTATCGACATCTCTTGATGACTTATTCTTAAGATAAGTAAAGGCGGCTCTCTGCCAACCCTTTCTACACACATTTATCAAAGAACTGCTGCCTTTTGATGGTACACACATCACATCGCAGCATCTCACATTTCAATAATACGTCAATCATCATCTTTCCTCGTGGATTCTTTTATGAAATAAATGTTTGTCAGCTTTATATATCCTTGTTTGTGTTTCCTTTACTGTGCACCGTGTTTCGTGTTTCTTTATAAGTTCTAACCTGACAGACACCTTCCCACGTCAATGACCCATCATATCCTAAATTGACGACGCCATTGTTCAGACCTAAATAAAAATTAATTTAGTCACGAACGTGTTAAAGCTTTTGGGACCGAAAAACGTCGGCTGTTCGCTACGAGGTCGTGACAGTGTGCTTAAAGTACATAGAACAAAATCCCCAGAGAAACAATTGTTAATTTACTCGACTATAATATATATATATATATATATATATATATATATAGTCTTGGAAGTTTCTCAACCATTAAAACTATTTTACCCCCCCCCCCAAAAAAAAACTTTTAGTCCCAAGTCGTTCAGTGGAAAATCACTCATGTAAGTCAATTTATTTTTTACAGTTATTATATTAGAATAATGTTAGACTTTGCGGCAGCATGTCACGTAAAAAAAGAAGAAAGAAATGTTTGTATTTTTCCTAAAGAAGACGTTTGAAGTCGAAAATTTGGATTTGAATAAATAATACATTTTTTTACAAAATCTGCATCGTGTTTGGTTTCTAACAATTTCAAATTTTCAAAATATCGATGCTGTAGTAAAATTATATATATATATATATATATATATATATATATATATATATATATGGAGAAATTTAAACTGAGTATTCACATACGTTTGTAAGAGCATAATATATTTGTTACATATGATACTATGCAGTAATATTTTGAATATCTATTGATCCATGTGTCTTTAGTAGGTATGGAAAAGCTTGCTCGTTAGGCTAAAGAATGTCAAATGTTCAATAGATTAAGCAACTGATGAATGGACCAACCTACTACAAATAGGGTCATTTCGACTCACACGGACTTTCGTGAAAATGACCAGGCTGATAAGTATGATTCTATACGATCAACCGAATCAAAATTACCACCAAAAGTGTGACATTCACCTTTCCGTGGCCCTGTAGTTGATCTAGATATCCCAAACTTTAATCAAGTGACAGCATGACCGATATATTGACTTAGTTTAGTAACGATTAATCAATCGATGTGGATGCTAGGTTATACCCAACCAATCGACCGCGACCGAAAGCATAAAGCATAACGTCTTTGGCGGAGGTAAATGCAAAATGAAACAAAGATTTATCGCATTATTTGGATTGCATTCACAGTTAAATTTAAATATCTAAAAAGTTATAGAATATTAAATCAATTCTTTATCAGCAAAATCGAATTGCAATCCAAGTGTTTTTTTCTTACATTCTGTGTTAACATTAACAGTTGCTTTTGTTTACTGCAAAAATATGAAGAAATAAATGTTAAATTTATTTGTTATATTATTTATTCTAATTTGTTACTTAATTTCTTATATTCCGACACGTTGATGAACTCCTCATGTCTGGAATCCTGGCTATTTCCGAATATATACTTTTATATTGTATTAACGTTGATACTTTGATAATTTTTTAATCTTCCTTTCATATTTATTCATTTTTTTTTATGGAAATCACTCCAAACAAGGCATGAAGACACTTGATGTAAGAAGCTAACAAGAACACATATGATTATTGCAAAGACAGGAGATGCCTATTGCCTTAGTCTTGAAAAGACCAAGAAGGAAAACAGTCAGCAGGAAGAGAGTTCAACAATCCTGCAGTTCTTGGAAAGAAGTTACTGGAATAGGAAGCTGTATTACAATGAGGTATCAAAACAGCGAATTGATGGAGACCACTAGACCAACGAATAATACTAACTGGAACAAAAGAAGCGGGGAATAGATAACATAGTTCCGAAAAACACATGTCATAATACTATTTATAGAAAAGACTGAGACTAGCAACATCACGTCTGTGAGAAAAAGGGTGTAGAGAAGAAGAAAGGGTGGGCCAATCAAATTACAGATGCGTTTCTGAACCTTATCAAGAACCCTCAAATGGGGCAGAGATTCACCAGCCCAAATATGACAACAGTACTCCATACATGGTCTGATTGTGGATTTGTTGAGATAGAGAATAGCCTCAGTTGTGAGAAAGTGTTTAGGGCGATAAGGAGAACCGACTTCTTTACGATAAGCAGACTGAGCAATGGATATGATGATAGAGAAAGACCAAGAAGTTTCAGAGTCTCCTCAAGAGCAGAGCCACCCATGAGAATCTCAGGAAGAAAAGGGACACACCTACAATTGAAAGCCACGAGCTGAGTCCTTACAGGATTAAACGAAACAAGCTATTTCGTACCGCAATCTACAACTGAACCCAGGTCAACTTCTAGATCAGCTGCATATTTCAACTGATCCGAGGAAGATAAACGAGAAGCAACACCAGAATAGAGAGTGGTATCATCAGCATAGATGTTAATTTTCTAAATAATATTCTCTAAAAGATCATTTATATAGAGAAGAAACAGTGTAGGGCTTAGAATAGAGCTTTGAGGAACACCAACATTGATAGGAAAAGAGAATGAAGAGACACCGTCCAAAATTACTCGCAAGCTTCAATCAGAAAGAAAAGATCTAATAATGTCAGGAACCTCATCACCAATACGATAACCCTTCAGTTTTCTTTAAATTTATCCATAGTGACGCACGGTTTTAAGGAAGGATTGTATAGCGTCTAATTTAGTTATTCTCAAGCAATTATTTCATATTGCTTTTTCTGTTGGTTGGTTGTGTTCTTTTGTGATATACCAATCTTTTATTTCGATAAAAAGTTGTTTCAATAAAAATCCGTTCTGATTTCAATATATTTAAATAGTTATTCAAGTGATGAACACAAGTTAATATTTACATATTAACTTGTGTTCATCACTTTGATAAGGTTGGTATTTTTTCATTTGTCAAATCTTTAAATCATTTCAGAGAGACACACGGCTTTTAGGAAAGGATAGTACAACGTCTACTTGTGTATTTTCAAACTTATAGATTTCAAGAACTTGAAGCATAAAAATATTTACAAAAGAACGAATGGATTCGGCGTTAAATAATCCAAAACGTGTTGACATGCTCTAAAAGTATTCATCTTACTCAAAGCGAATCCTTTTTTCAGATCCGATAAAATCAAGCGGCCTATTGTTCACGTAAGACTGATTTGTATCGATCGTTTTCTTTTAAATAGTTCGATATGAATCGTGCGATTATTTTTATTGTTTAGTGAAATATCACGTGATACATGGCAACACCTGGCAAGCAGAACTCGTTTTGTTTAGAAAAGTTTTGGCTTCCGGTTCACGCTATGGCTTCCGGTTCATGTTTTTGGCTTACGGTTCACGTTTTGTCTTACGGTTCACGTTTTGGGTCGAAAAAGTTTGTTATTACTAACTTAATCAACTAACTTAAGTCCAAATAGAATGCACCATTATCCAGTCGTAGTTCAGCAGTAATATGAATGATTAACTTCATTATCCACTGTGTTTTCTTTCTGTCTCGGCGATATCTGTTCGTTTCAAAATCAATGCAAAGTTTGTAAACATTTTAAGATGCCACAAGATTTTAGTTATTTTTTTATTCTTATAAAAAATATACTTACCAAAGTACTTACAATACTAAGATAGGGTGGCGTTATGATCTATTCTTTTATTGGCCCCTAAATGCGAAAGCTGTTTTAAGACACCTCCTTCAGCCTTCAGCCTTCAGCCTTCAGCCTTCAGCCTTCAGCCGATGTGTATTCTCTCAGTCGTATTAGTAGCAACGGAGAGGATATACGATAGTAGTTATTTCGATCGTAACACACAGAAAATACACGATAAAAAAAACCTTAGTTTAGGGATTGAATTATGTTTGATAACAGTTCCGTTTTAATTGTTATAATTAACCGTAATTCATAAGTAACCGAACAAGTCACACATCTCCCACTTAGCTATCCATGTATTTCTCTCACTACTTTTTTTCTCTATGTTCATTCAACCACTTCTTAATATTTTTTAAATGTCTCTGCGACATTTAGAGAAAGAGTTACTTGCCCTTTCCAGCATTTCCATCTAGTTTACACAAGTGTCTGTACGAAAAACAAACACCTAAATTAGATAACAAAATAATAAGTTTATTTTCATATTACCCATAAAGATAATATTGAAGAAAATAGTTTTATAAATTTTAATCTTGCATAAAAAATGTCTTAACAGATATGTCCCTATTTATGGCTTTTCGAATGAAGTGAAAGTAGAATAACTAGTGGTAGTAGTTATTATCAAAAAGATACGTATATATATATATATATATATATATATATATATATATATATATATATATATATATATATATATATGTGTGTATGTATGTGTGTATATATATATATGTATGTATGTGTATATATATATATGTATGTATGTGTATATATATATATACACATACATACATACATACATATATATATATATATATATATATATATATATATATATATATATATATATATATATATATGCTGGATAGCCGCCGTGTTTGCTATTTAGATGTTAATTTACTTCCCATTTCTAAACAATGCGCGTTATCAGGGTTCGGACCGTGTGATTGGCAAGAAATTGTCTTCTCCCATACTGACGATTGCAGGTTTGGTATGAAACATATGTGTATATGGGTTTATTTTGAAAATAATATTTATTTATAAATAATATATATATATATATGTATAAAGTAGACTCGATTTCCCCTCTTCAAATCAGTTAGAGTAGATAATAAAAATAATGCATCAAACGCATCGAAACACATCACGTCATTCGACTACATATGTTCGACCTTGTTTTCAGAAATTTAAACTTATTTTTAAAACCTAAACTAAAAACATTATTTTAGTCCCCCCTGTAAGCCTCTCCCAACTAAGTAAACCAAAGAAAGGGTAGCAAATTATATTCCCGCTAAGAAGTAAGTCTTCTTACAAAATCAATATCATCGTCGCTCATAGCCGATATATTTCGCAAAGAACAAATCACGTACATACCGGTTTCAGAATTCGCAAACCAGCCAATAAGCGATCATTAAACAACATTCATAAAACCACGCAACGTTCTGATATTTTCATAACTTTGACATAAGTTAATAAAATATACATTACCCGTAAGCACTTACATATTTTATTCAAACCTCATTTATACAAGTACAAAAAAAAATTCCGTTTAAGACTCGAATTAAAAAAGAACTGCCACTCAAAAGCCTCACACTTTTGCAACTGTATTGATGTAAAAGAAGATAAGAGGGATACACTTCCACTTAGCAGTAGGCAGCGACAGTTTTCTTACACCTCTCACACCCGTTATGATTACAAGGTAAGTAAGAGGGAACAAAATAATATTTCGTAATTTGATATGTGTATATGTCTATATGTTTTTAGGTACAATTGTCTTGTTCTTCTACGATCTCTCACATTTTAACTATCAACTTTACTTGCTGCTTCACGAGAACCGACAAAAATACGGTCACTGAATGAGAAATCCTTCAACACGTGGTTATTTCTATTATTATATATAAGACTTCTTAAATCTTTCTCAATTTAGAACTATCCACTTTACTGGGCTTTTCACGGGAGCTAAGTTAGACCCTATGTAAGATCTTAATGTGGTGAAAATCCACCAACGTTTATCATATTTTCTAAAGTAACAACATGAAAAAAATATCGCAGTCTAGAAGGATTGCTTTCAATGACCGAGGAAAGAATAGATCACAGATCGAACAAATATCCGGGCCCAGCAGAAGTACACTTTCCCATAATCAGTCAGTGAATGAGATATCCTTCTACACTGTGGCAATTTCTGTTTTTGTTACACTCGGAGGTAATCATTTTCGTGGGTACATGGATTTTCCACAATTCAAAAGAGACATTTTTTCTTAACTTAAAACTATCCGTTGTGACCTATTTGCGTTTTGTCGGCTGTTTACACATTTCTGTTCATTCCTTCATATTTCTCCCGAGCAACGCCGGGCGACGGGTACTGCTAGTATATATATATATATAACAGAATGAAAATAGATTTATGGCAAGTAAGCGAAGGAAATCAGGCTAAATGCTTTCTCCCGGGATTTAAACATAGACGTTTTTGTGTAGCTTACTTTCCACTACTACTCACATTCAGCACTTTTAAAGAAAATACTAAAAAATATATACGCAAAATATTATATTACTTGATAATGTTATATGTGTATATAAATTAAATAGTAATAAATTATATATATATAGTATGATAATATACTTATGGCAAGTAAACTACACAGAAACATTTATGTTTCATTCCAGGAGAAAATGATCAAGCTACTTGTCTACATAATATATATATATATATATATATATATATATATATATATATATATATATATATATATATATCAAGGGAGGCGCGATAGCGCTCTATCCCTTAATAGACTTTAAAACGACCTATGCTAGAAATCTCATTTCTTTGATCAGTCATAACTCAAAAACCAATAAACCAAATTAGTTAAAACTTTGCACAAAATGTTCATTTGATAGGTTCTATAAGTGTGTAAAATTTCAGCATCATTAGTCAAGGCAACCCAGAGATCCAGAAAGGCCAGGAGTGATTTTGTGGTATCCGTGTGTACGTACGTACATACGTGTGTGCCACCCTGTATCTCATCAACTATTTGATGGAGTCAGCTGATTTTTGGCAGAGATAGAGGTTCTAGGGTCTAGTTGATGGCATTTTAATTTCAGTTTACCATATACCTTAGTTTTCCAGAAAATTTTAAAAAAACATAAAAATTACTATTGTCTTGCGGCATAGCCTTTACAAAAGTAGTGACATTCCATGGTAAATGCCAGTATACTGAAATCGTATGCCCTTAATAGGGTTAAGATGAAAATTCATATACACTAAATGTACAAAAGAAAGGAAATTCCCAAATTTATACACTTTTATTGTCATTAAGGGTATGACTACATATCAACCAAACCATTTCATTATCACATCACTACAGTATAAATCTCTATGCATGAGTGGATGAAGTGTGTGAGGTGCGCTGAAGAAAAATTCCTACCAGTAAAATACATAGCCCTGTTGTGCTCGCATACCCTTAATGACAATAAAAGTGTAAAAGTTTGGGAATTTCCTTGCTTTTGTACATTTAGTGTATATGAATTTTCATCTTAACCCTATTAAGGGCATACGATTTCAGTACACTGGCATTTATCATGGAATATATATATATATATATATATATATATATATATATATATATATATATATATATAAGTATTTTTATTTAAAAGTTGTACATTAGAGTGCATGTTGGGAACACCAGGGTTTCGTCGGTCTGGTTATTCTGGGTAGAAGCGGTTTTTTTAGTAGGCGAAGACTCCAAGAAAAAGATGAATTATACTAGCTCTTGCAGAACCTACAATCGAACACTTTATTGGTTCTTTTTCAACATATACATTCTCTCTCTCTCTCTCTCTCCCCCTCTCTCTCTCTCTCTCTCTCTCTCTCTCTCTCTCTCTCTCTATATATATATATATATATATATATATATATATATATATATATATATCTATATATACAACCCTCCCGCTGTCTCATATTTTCTGTGCTACTATATATCTGATTCACCAAAATTATACACAAAAATAACTGCACGAAACGCCTAAAATTATTGAAGCAATCTATATTTAAAATAAAAGATAAACTCACATAAACAAAACCGGATTTTTCTCATTAGAAAATAAGATAAACTTAATAAATAAATAAATAAATAAATAAAAATAAATGTAGACTATTTTTCAGGATAAACGGGTTCTTCTGTAACAAAAAAGTCTAATTTTCATAAATAAATGGTTGTACGCAAGTGTTTGAAGTAGCAGCGACAGTGAATATTGTTTTAGCGTATCACCTCTTCGTTGGACAAAGCTCAAATCAGCAGTTTCTTTCAATCAATCAAAACGCGTGTAGTATAAAAACCCAAAACACAACGTTTTTCCCTCTTTCCGTTTTTCATAGACACCACACTTTCGAACGGCCCTCTACAAATAGCACACACACGAGGAAAGGCTTTCACGAACTATTAAACATGTCCAGAGCATATCCACTCTGCTAAACGAACGTATACACACGAGTTCATACACACACACACACACACACACTCTCTCACTGGCAAAACAGGCACGCTAATATACACACACATCTTTATGCCTGTCACATTTACACACACCAACTGAAACAAACATGTGTGCTCAATTTCTCTTGACAGACAAACCAACTCTTCTTTCATCAGAACGTTCTCGGGACACTCTAAACTCTCAATCTGTACCAACTCTTCATTAAATTGTCTTAACAAAATTTGTCAGAAGTATTGTATATCTTTATATTAGTATGATTGCTCCTTCATAATTAATAATTTAAAGGTTACCTTTGCACTTGAGTGGAAACAAATAAAATCACATCTCTAAATAGCGAAATCTAAGTTATGGACATTATATGCAGACAAATAAAGATCTTGATATGACTATGTTAAATATCGTGACACTCAGCGGAATTTTCATAGGTATTGTTAGTTAAACTTAATACGTTTGCGAATTTACAATGTTATGTGAATCCTGAGTAAATTTCTATTTTATGTGCAAAATGTAGGGAAAAAGGGTCGTAGATTTCTGAATAAGACACCTAGATAAGTCAGGACTACTTCCTAGAGAGGCGGGACTACTTCCATTATGTTCATGGAAAAGTTTACACGTGTATAAACCTTTATATTTTAGGTCCACTCTCTAGTCTGTCTTTTTATAAACGGGCAGTCACACACAGACGCTCTCTTTTATTATATAGAAGATAGAAGATATATGCATAGATCTAGATATATAGATAGATCTAGATATATAGATAGCGATAAATAGAGAGAGACTGAGAGAGAGAGAGAGAGAGAGAGAGAGAGAGAGAGAGAGAGCGATAGATAGATAGATAGATAGATAGATAGATAGATAGATAGATAGATAGATAGATAGACAGACAAACAAACGGAGAGGCGTTACGTACTGAATATAACAAAATTCTTCACTTACATTTTATAATGTTACAAAAAGAAAAAAAAAATTCTTTGATTTCAATATTATTTTTATTTTTAAATCGAGGCGGGGTACAATCGAAACCGCACACTCGATGTTTTAAGTACGATACTTTCCCAACTAAACAATTCGGACATTTGTTAAGTCAATATTTAAAATAAAACTGATAAGAAAAATCGGATATACGTATTTGAAGTTTTAAGAAGGTTCTGCCCCCGTGGGTGACTTAGTAGTGGGGGCACGTAGATATTCGTCACATAGAAGGTAACGTAGAGATTCAGGACCACTTCCAAATTTTATACATAGGATTTAAATTTCATCAAAATAGCATATATTTGATGTTTCTGCCATTTGATTGGCTAACTGATCTCTTGTGTCTTAAAATTGCGTAGGCTGACCTTTTGAGGCATATCCTCCTCCTGTCTGGTAAACTTCCGGACTTCTTACATTTGAACTGTCTACGATATATTTTCATCTTAACATAGAGGAACATGTGCCAACAAGTCACCTTTTATAATGTTTACGTTTATGGGGGGAAATATGTGAATATAACAGCGCTAACTGAAATGAACATATCTCCTCAAATTCTCCTTACAGATCAAACAACTTCTCTTCACTTAGAACGTTTTAGGACTCTCTTAACTTTCGTATTCTACCAACTCTTTATTTTTCGTTGAAATATTTGAATCTGCTTAATGGAAATACATTTGAAATGTATGAAGACCGAAGACGTATTTACCGAGAGAGAAATGAACAATAAAGTAACGTTTAGTTTAGTCAAAATACTATGGATAATAAAAAAGGTGTCAATACAGAAGTTGTATTATATCCATAAAGATAAACAGACAATTAAAAACATTTATTTTATTCACAATGGGTAGAGTTTTCAAACAGTTATGTAGTTATCTAAAAAAAAAGAGGAACCTCATGGTGATGTCACACAGTTCAAGGGGATCCCTCTCTGTATCTATTGATAAAGATTTAGCCATACTCACGAGGCGAGGCCGATTCCGGTGAGTGAATTCGGACTTTTCCTTCTAAACTATGCAAGACTCTTATATGATGTACATCGGTGGATATAAACATCGCTTATTGCATTGTGGGAAATAAAGTTAATTTGGATCCGCCAGGCGGGTCTGAAAAGTGACATTTACAATTATGAATGGTACCTTCATTTTATGCAAATTATGAGCTGAGTTTACAAATAAAGCAAATATTTCCGGACTAAAGCCGTATTTACTGAGATAGAAATAAACAACGAATAGAATATTGATTTTATTCGAATCGCTACGTGTGTTCAAAAATTGTCCATCTATCAACCCGTAAGAATTCTACCTTGATTAACTTACAAACACACCTGGCGTTTGTATGAATATCCATCTGGGTTTCATTTCGTTTTCATTAATTATAGTTTTTGTATGTGTACAAATTCCCACGTTCGGCTTTTTTATGTGTGCATCTTGTCAACATCGAATGGTGGAAATAAGAAAAAAAGTTACAAGACGAGAAAATATGAAAAATCAATAATCAATATTTTCATGAATAATAGACACATGTGTCAGACGCAGAAAAAAATGAGACCCTGTGAATTGGAATCGTTGGAAATAGCAGTTATATATGTTGACTATTCTAATGCATAAACAGAGGAAACTGAATTTTTTTACGCGTTTACAAGTAATGCTTGGCTTAAATAGTCAGGATTCAGCCTTTTTTCACAGCATTCAAATCTTATCTATTAAATTCTTTTAAAAGTTTTATTTTCATTTTTTTATTTCATTTAAAAAAAAAAAATTCTCCAATAAGTCGTTCAGTTTAGTATATTTTATTTAGTTTTCTATTTTCATTTTTTTATTTTCATTTTAATTTTTATTTTTTTAAATTTCACACAAATAAGTCGTTGTGTTTAATATATTTTATTTAGTTTTTATTTTCATTTTTTTAATTTTTATTTTTAATTTCTTTTTTTTTAATTTCACTCAAATAAGTCGTTGAGTTTAGTATATTTTATTTAGTTTTTTATTTTCATTTTTTATTTTCATTTTTAATTTCTTTTTTTTAATTTCACTCAAATAAGTCGTTGCGTTTAGTATATTTTATTTAGTTTTTATTTTCATTTTTTATTTTCATTTTTATTTTTTTAAATTTCACACAAATAAGTCGTTGCGTTTAATATATTTTATTAATTTTTTTATTTTCATTTTTTTTTTTTTTTTTTTTAAATTTCACTCAAATAAGTCGTTCAGTTTAGTATATTTTATTTAGTTTTTTATTTTCATTTTTTTATTTTCATTTTTTTATTTTTATTTTTTTAAATTTCACACAAATAAGTCATTGAGTTTAGTATATTTATACTATATAATATTACCTATTCATGGGTTTTTCCTTTCTCAAGATAATCAATGAACAAAATACCTTACGCATCTCAAAATAGGAAGCCAAAACCTTGCCTACTGATATTTTCGGCTTTGGTCGCTTTGTACGACTTTAACTTGTTTCTGTTAACCCAGGTGGCTGCCGGTTGCTGATTCATGTTTTATTTATTATCACATATTGACGCAAAACACAGCCTTTTTGTTGCGTTTAAACAGTTGAAAACAACGTTCTAAATCGTCGACGCGTTGTTGTTTTTGATCGACTGTGAGCAAACGTGGCACCCACTTTAAACACAGCTTTCTCATTGACAAATGTTCATGAAAAATGGTGATTACGATACCTTCTGATATCTTCAACCCCTCTGCTATCTCAAGTAAATTCAATTTACGATCGGCCAAATCGAGTTCATGGATATTTTTGGTGTTTTCCGAGACAACTGCCGAACTTGGTACACCTGAGGGTACAGCATCATTTGTGTCTGTACGACCGCGTTTAAAAGTCAGCATAAGACCACATCTTAGCCGTTGAAGTCATTGATTGACTTGAATAATATTTTGTCTCATCAGAAAGCAATGCTTTATCAACTCACGGAATTCAGATTTTTTTTCAATTTTAACTGTAATTTGTAAACTAATTATCCGATTCGTCTCAAATTTTGATGGTAGCATTTGAAGGTAAGTACTTTATACAAATCACATGGATTTTTTAAATTAGTAGAGCTATCTATATTTCAGGGCCGGGACTTATTGAGTGATGTGTTTGGCATGGTCTTGAACTTTTGACGAGCTGGTATTTAGCCTAATTTCATAGTATTTCCATTTTCCCTATTAAATGCTTAAGTTTAAAAAAAATTCCTTTTTCTTCTTTAACATTTAAAATTATACTGGGATTTTGAAATTGCGTGCGTCACCGATTTGTTGTTTTCATCATGACTAAGGTTTTCTTTTGTAACACACGTCTTTGGGGAAACTGCTTCCTGATTTGGGAGCAAAGACCACCAGGCGCACTTTCTTACAATAATTATGCAATTAATTCGAACAAAACGTTATTATTCTAGAATATGTCAATAATTAAATTAAAATTAACCCTCATCGACCGCCATTATGATCGTTTTGTAGTAGAAGAGAGAGAGAGAGAGAGAGAGAGAGAGAGAGAGAAAGAGAGAGAGAGAGTCAGCTATATTAAGACCATTACTTATTATATTACAATTTTCATTAGACCATATTTAACGCGTGTTCTTAGCTATGTTGCTTCTCCAAGATTGAACGAGAGGCTTCGCGCAGAACTCTATTTCTGTCGCTCATCTGACGTCATATCTGCTCATATATCATCAACTTTCTTATCTCATCATCCTGGCTCTTACAGTCAGGGTAAACCATTGACGCCTTCTGACATCTGCCTACAAAGTTTCTTGTCTAATCGCTAATATGTACAAGCTAATATTATATATATATATATATATATATATATATATATATATATATATATATATATATATATATATATATATATATATATATATACATATATTGGCCAACCTACCAATTCTAATATATTTAACAAACTAAAATAAGTAGTTGAGTCTAACAACGCAAAATGCATATATTTTCTTTATTTTCATTGGCCTTAAGATTGTGGCAAAGTGTACGGCATAATCACGTTGACACAAGATAACCGAAGTTGAACTACGTTGAGCCTGGTCAGTACCAGATGGGTGACGCCTTGAGGATAGCAGGCGCTGTATGTGAGAGGAGGGCGACATCCCCGTGCAAAATAAAACAAACAACAAAAAAAGAAATAACATCATTTCTTCTGACCAGGATGTAAATATGACTGGGGACCGCTTGTGAATTTAATATTCCCTAGAAACTTTGAAGGAAGCCGGATTAACTCGTCCAGGGTGAATGTCGTACTAGGGTAATCAAGTAACTGAGCCAATCCTTAAACATCGTAAATTATGGCTTTTTTTGACAGGACTTCATAAAAAAAGGCAGAACAATAAAGATAAAAGTACTAGAGGAAACATCTTTTTTAAATTTAAAATCTGTTTTATTTCATTCTTGATGGATGAATCTATTGTACTTCACAAAAATAGACAAAAAAGAGAACATGTGAATTGACTTAGCGGATTCCATAGTCCACATAGGTATCCATTGCGCCATCTGAAGATATCAATAACCAATGAAGGAATGTTCATTTTATTAAAAATAAAATATTTAGAATGTTCAAAAAATATCCAGATAGTAGTTTTATCTAGTAAGACAGAAATGGACGATTTATTTCAAAATGCGAGGGATATTATTGGGTCGAAAATTAGGTTCGCTGGGAGTTTTCCGCTGATGGTGCTTACCGATTAGTAAATGTGACTGCTGTTAACAAAATGAGAAACATTCAAGTCTCAACTACAAAAACTACCGGAAAATTGTATTTGAGCCGACGCGCACTTCCACCTGATAGGATTGACGAATTAAGACAACTGTGACACTAGACATTTTATGGTTTTATATCTAACGTCTGTTTATTTCCATTCATTCTTGATGAATGTACACATTGGTCCGAAAATCTTGTTACTCCTACCAAAACGTAAAAATAATATAGGAACAAGTAATACAACAATACAAAACACCTCTCCTGGATTCAGTAACAACAATAAGAACACTAGAACATAAAGAACAATAGAAAAGAACATGTAATGAGTTCAGTTTATTTACTTTCATTGACAATGTATTACACATCAAGAAGATGTGACGCCATGAACTGTGTGATAATTTACGAAACTGTGATTGTTCATTTTTGGTAACAAGACTTTCGCACCCCCGTATTCTATTCTGCGAGCTCAAATAATAAAAATAAATAAACAAAAACAAAAAAAACAAACATGCAAATTGACAACTTGATCAGTACACAAAAGAAAAAGAAATAGCTATGAATATCTGAATTTAAATATGAATTCTGGCGCGACTTTCAAGGCCTACGGACGTTTGTCCGCTGCTGTCCTTCTGAGTATGCTTTACAAACCCTCTCAGGTTTTGTCTGTGAAGTTATTACTTATGATGGAGTCACTCAATTCTAAAATACTTGTAAAAGAACCAAACAACTTTGCCGTATATTTTCTCCGCGCTGTGTGTCGTCTCCGGAGACAAATTCAATGTAAGTGAAATTTAGATATTCTGTGTTATCGCTTATATTTTCATTTTTATTCCCTCTCAACACGTGTGTTCGATTCTACCTTCCGATTAAAAAAAGGAAATCTAAGAATATATTTTTCCCTTTTTTAATACAAAAAAATGTAAGTGAAGAATTTTGGTATATTTAGTACGTAACCCTAACCACTCTATCTCTCTGTCTTCCCCCTCTCTCTTTCTCGGTATAGATATATCTAGATATATCTATACCGTCTATATCTTCTATGTAATAAGAAAGAATGTCCCTGTTTTAGTGTGTGCCCGCTTATAGATAGACAGACTTGAGAGTGTACCTAAAATATAAAGATTTATCCACATGTGGAACTTTCCTAGGAACAAATAAAATATCCTGACTTTCTAGGTGCCTTTTTAAAGAAGCTACGCCCCTTTTCCAGCGTTATTTTAAAGACGACTAAACCAATGTCCCAATCAGTATCAGACTAGAAATTTCAAGTGTGCGGTTTCGATTCTATTCCCCGATTTTGCTCTTTTAATAAAATCATAAGAAGTCAAAGTTAAATTATTCACTTTTTTTACAGCATGATACAATGTAAGTGAAGAATTTTCGTATATTTAGTATGTAACGCCTTTTTGTCTGTCTGCCCCTCTTACCTTCTCACTATCTCTCGATGTATCTATATCTATCTATATCGTCTATATAATAAAAAAGAACGTGTGTGTGTGTCTGTCCGTTAACATAAATACAGACTAGAGAGTGTACTTAATGTATAAAGGTTTATACACATGTAGAATTCTCCGAGGTAATTAATGGAAGTAGTCCTGACTCTTTAGGGGCCTTTTAAAGGAAGCTACGGCCCTTTTCCAATATTTTGCACATAAAATAGGAATTTATTTATGAGTGTTATTTTAAAATACTACTTAATAAATGTCTGAATTGCTCAGATTGGAAACATCGATTCTGCACTCCGATTAAGAAAAAATAAAAGTATATGAAATTAAAGAATATCTACACACACACACACACACATATATATAAATATTTTTATTTTTTGGTACAGAAAAATTAGTACAACATTAGTACCGTCGGTTTCAAGTTCAGAAAGACTTAACCATCCGGTTCTCTTCAGCTTATGTTGTCATCTGTTTCAGAAATGTGAATTCACGTGTTATTCTCGTTTCGATGCGTTATTTGCTTTAGAGTGTTATGTATATTTGTTTAAAATTAGTGTTAGGGAGGTTTAATGAGGTTTGAAATTATTTGCATGATTTCTAGACAACATCGCGTTTTCTGAAATGTGAAGGAAATAGATCAGCGTCTGATCATTAGGAACACATTTGCTAGTAAATTGAATTAACTAATGAGCAGTGTTCCATACGTCATAAAGAGGTTTCTCCGCTACTACTCACAGGAAGCCATCATTTGTGAACTTTAATTTCACAAACGATATGCACTGAGGAATCGGAGATCAAATTTTCCGCGATTTAATTTACCGATTTTCGGATATGAAATTGGTTCTGTTCAGATAAACGCGTCGTTGGAATTGCAGGAATTCATAGTTATTAGACTTGATGAAAATGACCATTTTTATTCCTGGAAATACTTTCGCAATTTGATCAGCTCTTCACGGAATCGAAAGTTCCACGTCTAAATAAAAATCGGTCATTGGATCGTTTCAATTTCCTGGCTTTAATAACATCGGTACTGTCGAGAGGTTAACGGCTCGTAATTGGATACAGAGAAATTGTTTGCGTTTTATAAGGACTGCGCAGATTGACGGATATCCCTTGTGGCTTACTAATAAATAATAGTTCAAGTAGAGATATCAGGATAACAGCAATAACAGCAATAAAAAAACTAATAACAGCAAAATTAAAAACGAAAATTAAGAATCTATAAAATCAAAAGCATGTCATGAAAATTACAAAAAGAAAAGAAACATTATAAAGATAAAGACGCTAAAGTAAAAGTAATATAAATATAAACAGATAAATATAAAAGTATACAATACTGCTACTACTATTAATAAAAAGATACAAATAGAAAAAATAATGTAAAATAAAAATAAAAAGATACAATTAAAAGGTAAGAATAAAAAGATAAAATAAAGATATAAAAATGAAGAAGATAAAATAAAAAGATAAAATTCAAAAGATAAAAATTAAAACAAAAATAAGAATGTAAAATAAAAAAAGATAAAAATTAAAAATAAAAATATAAAAATGAAAAAAAATGAAAAAAAAATGAAAATAAAAATGTCTAAGCATTTTTCATTCTCTCCGGTAAAATATTTAAGAGAACTTGATTCGTATATAGTTTTCGTAAGATTGCAGACATTTCTTATAAAAGTTTAAATGGGATTATCGATCGAAAATAAGAGATTTCCCAAAACGATAACAATAAAATAAAAAAAATAAAAATAGATAATAGAAATGAAAAAGATTAATACAAAAATAAAAATACTATTACTACTTTACATCTTGGAATAGAGAAGCTTACTGTATGGGAAGGCAGGTTGACTATAGGAAAGACTATTAGCGCGGGAAGGACCGACCAAGTTTACAAGACTTACAACCCTACTAGCTTGTGAAAACAATTGACACCAACGGAAAGTATGCAAGAATCAGCCAAGGCAGTGTATATACTCGGATCGTAAAACACGCAGTAAATCCCCCCATGACGCAAACATGAGTGGGGAGATGAATTCTACAGCATTGGCAGACATGAGTCCACCAATAGAAGTTATTATGGATAGTGTAAACGTTACATTAACTAATTCGTAGATCTAACAGCAGGGGCCTCGCACCAGTCAAGGGGTGGGGTGGAGGTGAGCATGAAATCTGTAGAGAAGTAGGCCACGGCTATCGTAAGAAGAAGGCCTGTCAACTGAGTCGAAATTTTCTGGTGACGTTATTGATGGTGGTAGTAAGAACCACCATCAATGATCACCGGAAATTATCGAAACGCTTAACGCGCATGCGCCCATTTGTAATCAGAGCAAGTAATCAGACAAACAGACTCAGTTCCATTGGAAATCATTGTTAGCTTGCTCCTGCTATTGTGACTTTATTCCCCTGCCAAGAAAACGGCTACCTCCCTAAGGATTCACTTGGAAATCATTTGTAACTTTTTTCAAACTTATTTCCTAAAAATGATCACATTTTCAGAGTCCTTGGAGTGTCAGCATGAAAAAACAAACATTATTTGGTTATTGGGTGACTGTTTATATTGGAACCAGATGATTCTCAGCGTTTCCAAGATAAGCCGTTAAAATGCGCTGGAATCCTTCTCATTGGTAGGGAATTCTCGAGTTCACAACTACATGTGAGCTAATGTTTTTTTCTATTTCGGGACTTCACGTTGCGATTGTGCGGACATAGCGATTGATTTAAGTGCGTCCCATTTCCACAAGAAATGAAAAGGAAAGAAGAGCAAGGAGTAAGCCGAACAAAAGGAGAGAGAGAGAGAGAGAGATAGATAGATAGAGAGAGAGAATAATTATTTATTAATATACAAGTTCTCATTGAAGCTCATCAGTCGAATCAGTGGCGATTAGTGAACGTCACAAGGCCTTGTAGTGTTTAGTAATGACATCACACCCACATTAAGCTCGGTCTTGCGTCACGTCCAGCCCCTGTGGAGAGTAAGAATGTAAAAATGTCGTCACTTATTTTAATCAACAAACGTAGAAGACAAAGATACTTCGAGCGAAATAGAAACAGTTTAAAGAACACAACTAAAAAATCACCCCACAGCTAATTGAGGTTGATTCGTGAATCTCATCTAAATTATATAATGTAGAGTAAAGTCAGTTGGCAGTACAGTGGAACAGCAATACTGAAACTAGGGATGAGAACGTTATTAACCTATTGTTAAATATTGAACGGGTAGATCAGCGAATTTATATTTTAGTTAAGACTGGGTTAGCATGTGGTTTGGCAGGAGAAAGATCAACTCGCTGTTCCGGTGTGAATATTAACTAAGGGTGGGAAAATATTATGTGGCGGATATTATGTCACGTGTCACACACAAAGAGAGAGAGAGAGAGAGAGAGAGAGAGAGAGAGAGAGAGAGAGAGAGAAAGAGAGAGAGAGATGGGTAAGGGGGGTAAATATTTAGTCAGACTGAGTTAGAAGCTTGAGGCGATCAATCGTGATAAGCAACAAGTTAAGAATCGATAATAAACGAAGTGAGGGATCAGGCCTCAGAATATGCAGCTCAGATTTTCTCCTCCCTGGCGAGGCAACACCAGCAACCAAATAAAATTATCCTTCTACAGATTCAAGTTCGAATTCAATATCTTTCTTTTGTGTTTTTTTGTGCCGACTTTTGATTTCAGAGACGCGTGGGACCGTGAGCGTCCGAGCGCGAAGAGAAAAAAGTAAGGTATGATTTAATTGAAGAGTTGGTGATAAATGGACTGTAGTTCCTCCCTGGAGTATTGGGAGAATGTTACACTATGTCAAATACTGAATGGCCTTGTGCCAGACAAGAATGGTCTGAATACCAGATATTTTAGGTAAAGTCAAATTTTTCTAACTCTTGCTGAACCGAATAGCTGATTGCGGATAAGTAATTATCACGCTATTAGGAGTAAAAGACAATACCATTAAGTAATACAACAGGAAGTAGTGCCAAAAGAACAGGACATAGAAGACGACAGACGTATGTAGACGGTTTTATCACCTTCCTAGCAATCTTTATTTTCATGAAAAACGTATCTGTATAAAAAGTTAAAATAAAAACTATACTTATTTAAAATTAAAATGTCGTCACTTATTTTTATCAGAGACACAGAAGACCAGAGAGATAACAACCCAAGAAACAAATTAACTACACACAAATAATAAAATGAAAACATATTTTCTTTAACCAACCGTGGAATATTTACGAGTTTCTTTAGTTAATGTCATTTATGGAAATATATTTCTTTAAAAGGTTTTATTAACACAGCATTTAAAGTTAAATACACACACAAACACACACACGTATATATATATATATATATATATATATATATATATATATATATATATATATATATATATATATATTGTTTGTATTTAGAGATCATTCTTTCATTTAAGCAAACGTTGCTAAACATAACAGAATTCGTCTGCTTGATTATACATTTTAGATTTTTTCAAATTTTCAAATAATCTTTTTGGACCCCCCCCCCCCCCAAAAAAAAAGTTCTATAAATATCACTGGCACTTTCAATTCTTTGTCGACTCATCCTCAGGTGACAAAAGCAAATGAACAAAAAGTTGGAGAAAAGAAGAGAATCACAAAAAGCAGCCGAGAACGCATATATTAAATCGTTAGATGTCAAAAGAACAAACCGGTGCAATTCCAAAAAAACGTTTACAATTCAAATTCTTGGACGCCAGAATTAGCGTCACAAGATAAATTGTATTTACGTTAAACATTTTAAAATGCGTTTATTCGTTTCATATGTAGGTTACTGGGTTTTAATAAAGATAGCTTCGAGTATTTTTAATTTAAAAAAATAGTTTCAGAATGTATTGTTTTCGTGTTATTAACTTAAATTTGTCTCAAATATAAGGGGTCAGTTATGTTTTTTAAATACTGGTAAATTGAGCTAGAGTTTACCAGGTGCATGGTGAGCCTGCGAAAAAGGGTAGTGGTAGTAAAACCAATTTAGCTATTACTATTATTATTGTTATTATTGTTATTATTGTTATCATTATTATTTTAGGAGGTGCATTCTCCCAAAAAGGAATTTGAACTTATAAATTACATTGGTTCTTTATAATGTTTTATGTTTAGTGAGAAGTTGTTTATTACTACAAGATTTATCATATCCCAAATTACTACTCCCATAATATTCATTAACAAATCCAGAAATGAACTCATCAGCCTTATCTACCCAGAAAATATAGCGTAAAGTCCACACAAGAACTATTACAAATCCTTCAAGTCAAATAAAACGGATAATAAAATCATTGCTTCGTTTGATCTAAAAAGCTTATTCACTAATGAACCTGTAAAGGAAACAATTGATATAATTCTCAAAAATATATACAATAACTCATCTCTTCCTCCAGTTAAAATCAATAAAAATACTAAAAAAGTTATTATTAATTTTAACCACTGAAGTACCTTTTTATGACTTCAAAGGAAACATGAACACTTAAATTGACCAAATGTGACAACAATACTCCATGCATGGGCGGATGGTGGTGGCTTTGTAGAGATATAGGATACTGGCAGGTGTGAGAAGTTTTCTGGTACGGTAGAGGGAGCCCACTTTCTTAACAGCAGCCTTGACAATGTCTTCTATGTATTAGTTAGACCAAGGGGGTTGAACGTTAGACTCTCAGGTAGGGTGTTATTTGCCATGTCAATCTGTGATGTATTTGTCATGTTTTGTGTGCTGGAATGGAGATAGATGACAGGGTGTGAAGGATAACACCGAGAAGGAGAAGAGCGGGGGGGGGGGGAGACAAAGTGAAATGAGAGTGAGTCGAACTGGGGGGGGGGAGACAAAGTGAAATGAGAGTGGGTCGAACTGGGGGGGGAGACAAAGTGAAATGAGAGTGGGTCGAACTGGGGGGGGGAGACAAAGTGAAATGAGAGTGGGTCGAACTGGGGGGGATATTCTCATTGATCACTGGGCAACAATGTTTTACTTTTTAAATGTTGTCTAGATTTCTACAACTGATTTACAACATTTTTGCACCGCTGACTCAGCAAATGGCATCCGTTTCTCTCCATCAGGTCAGGTTTTTGTGTTAAGTTGATCTTGTGACAAAATCGATTACATTTTTGTGGCATTATCAGCTGATTTTTGTCAACGCATATCATCTTAAATATGTTTTTTAAGAGAAAAGAATGTTTTGCCAACAACATATATTGATTACCTGATAGAAACATCGATTACTGTCATCTGAATGGTGGGCATTGGTAAATACACGTAAATTGCATCTTACTTCACCATTGTTCAAACTTCAGAGCTTGAACTTCCGTTTTTTCGAACTGCTGAAATGCTCAGCTGCAGGGAGGTCTTTCTTTAGATTCCAACAGTAGTCAGCCATCATGACTGCGTCCGAGCGACCCTGATACCTGGTCTCCATCTCTTTCATATACTGATCTGGAATCTCTCCCTCTGCTCGTCACTCATTGAACACAGGTTCTCAGGAAACCGGTCCATACATGAAAATAGATAGTGCATCTTGACCCTCATGTTGCAAACCAGGTTTCTGAAAGCAGTCAGCATGTTGTTGAGAAATTCTGCATAGTTTCATGCCTTATTGTTGCCAAGAAAGTTCTTCACTACCAGAACAAATGCCTTCCACGCTTCCAGTTCCACTTCGAACTCTGAATCTCTGATGAGCTGACGGATCTGATGATCGTCAAAGATGCCAGTTTTCAACTTTTCCATGGTCAATCCTGGAAAAGCCTGGCACAAGTAAATCCAGAGTCTTGGTGAACAGCTTGATTAAGCCGAAGTTGATGTGCAACGGTGGAAAGAGTATTATGTCTCTGTCCACCAGCGGGTCGTTGATGACGTTCCTTTCTTTGCAAGGCACCAATTCCTCCCGCACAGGCCAGTCCTTCTTCGTGTAATGCTGAGCACGGTCCCTACTATCCCATATGCACAGAAAACATGGGTACTTGGTGAAGCCAGACTGTTGTCGCAACAAACAGTTAACCATCTTCAGGTCAACATAAATAAACCACTTATGCTGATCATAACCAATTTTCCCCAGCACATACTTCACCGCTTCATACTTCTCCTTCAGTGTAGTCGAGTGAGCGATGAGTACAGAGGCAAATTGGTTACCGTTGTATAGCAGCACATATTTCAGTGATCGTTAGCTGCTGCCAATGAACAGTCTTCAATCTTTGAGCAGAAGCTGCGAAATATCAGCAGTCCTTCTCTTCAGAGAAAAAAAAAACGGAGGTACTCTTGATGCCTGTTGCGAAAGAAGCTAATGCGAGCACTGTCAGAGAGGAGGTGTTTTTCCTTCAATCTGGATACCAACAGTTCGGCAGAGTTCTTTGGCAAGCTGAGGACGCAAACTTGATGATTCAACTCCTTTTGGGAAAATGAATGTGGAGCATCATCTTCTAGAACCACTTCTTCTTCTTCTTCTTCTTCTTCTTCTTCTTCTTCTTCTTCTTCTTCTTCTTCTTCTTCTTCTTCTTTTTTCCTTCTTCTTCTTCTTCTTCTTCTTCTTCATTTTTTCTTCTTCTTTTTCTTCTTCTTCTTCTTTTTCTTCTTCTTTTTCTTCTTCTTTTTCATGTCCTTCAACACTGGATGCATCTTCGTCACTAATGTCAGGAAGTTCTACGAAGATAGGCACTGGAATTTCATCACAATGAGCTACAAGACGACGTGCCGATTTGAAGACTAGGATACTTGAGCCCGCCCCGGTTCTTTCTGTTGATCCAATTCACATCAACAGCGCAAAACTAGCAGTCTGTCGCATGGTTTGTCGGCTCCCTCCAAATTATGGGAATTCCAAAGTTCAGACTCCTCTTGTCATTGGTCCACCCACGCAGAGTTTCGCTACATGCTTTGCACACCATGTGTGGCGCCAAAGCTTTATCCTGGTCACCAAGTTTAATATCAAAATAAGCATGGTAAGCATGCCCTATGAAACTTGTGACTGACTTCCTATTAGAAGCAATAGTGTATTTCCCAACATATGTAGCAGAACATGTGGGACTTATTTCTGCACGATCTTCTTGCCAAAGCCATATCATTCATCTGAAAAACAAAAATAGGTACAAATTAGTCATAAATAACCTTAATCCTAACCTTGACCCTGACCTTGACTTTAACCCTTAACCTTTAACCCTAACCAGCTCCACACATACGTACTTGTGAACAAAAATGTAAAAAACGAAATGTGGTCAGTCATAACTAAAAAACTTGACTTGATTGAGCAAAACCAATGTGATTTTTGGATTTAGCGCATCAGATTCGTCCTAAATCAACTGACCCCCCCCCCAAAAAAAAAACGCAGACAACAAATTAGTAGTTGACCAGTGTAATGTATTCTGGTTTGATAATGAAGAGAGAGGGAGGGAGAGCGAGAGAGATAATTTTGTTTTAAAATGAAAACTGAAAAGAAAAACTGATTTTGTTGTTGAAATGTGTGTAAAGGCAGAGAGAGAGAGAGAGAGAGAGAGAGAGAGAGAGAGAGAGAGAGAGAGAGAGGGAGAGAGAGAGAGAGAGAGAGAGGGGGATGCATGAGACAATCGGTAGTGGCGTGTTTGTTTTATATATTACCCTTCTCATATCGAAAGGGGTTGATGTGTGATTATCTTTTAACAGCGTCGTTGAAAGAAAGAGAAAAAAATGTAATGTTAGTTTTTTCTGTCTGTTGAGCATTTCATCTTTCTGAGTGAAGGAAAAGTATATAAAAAATGTTGGCTTGATTTTTTGAGTGGTGTAGGGACGGAACGGATGAATCGTGTGAGCCAAGTGTGCAAGTTTGGTATTATATGGAAGAAAAGAAACAGTTTTTTTGTCATTTTATTTCAGTTTTGTTGACCTTTAAAAATGTTATAATTTTTGTCATTTCTTTGTGAATTAAAAAAAATGTCTGTGTTTTGTCGTATTTTGTACCCGGAGAGAGAGAGAGAGAGAGTACCAATTTTTAAAAATTGTTGTGGTTAAACCGAAAAATAATTTTTGTTGGAGTAATTATTTCAGGAAAAAACAGTTAAGTAAGGTTTGTTGAATATTAATGGTCGGCCGCGTAGTCAGTTCAAATTGAGCGGTGTCGATGGTGTTTTTATGGTGCAGTGCTTTTTGTTGAGGTCATATTTGGATTTCCCTGAACAGAACAGTTTTGCACCACTTTTATGTCCCATTAATAGGATTTAAATCAAGATATAATGATAATAAACCTTATGTCTACAATCCTTATTCTAATTTTGATCAAAATCCATTACATCATTTGGATTCTAGAAAATTTCTAAAAATTCACCCGTTTTTACTCCTTTTGCATAAACTAAATATAGCCCATATTTGAATCTCTTACGCCCAGCAACTTTGTTTCAAAATTAATAATGATCGATTCATTAGTTTAGGAGTGAATCCTGTACATGCAAATATATAGACATGTAATCACACCTAAGTTTATAAAGATTGACTAAAAGCTACGGATTTATTTTCGTATCTTTGTTATTATCTTCTTTACTCTTCCATCGTTCGTCTGAATATCGCAATCGCGAAAATCGAAAGCGCTCGAGATGGACCATATAACACTTTGGATCACAATTATGTCAACTATCCTTAGATAGACTACGGTCAATAGGCATCTCCTGTCTTTGCGATAATCATATTTGTTCTTGTTAGTGGCTTCATGCCTTGTCTGGAGCGATTTCCATAAAAAGAAAGAGTCGAGAAAATAATTTAAAAAATTACGAAAAAACAATGTTATGTTTAATACACTTTTTATATTACTGATTTCTAATTTAATCCATCGATCTTCATTTAAATAAGAAACAAGTGTGACGTCATCAATATTAGTAGAGAGCGCACCAGCGTTGCTTGAAGAGTTTCCAGTTTTTGCATCATAAATTCCAAGCAAATGTTGGTGAGGAGAAACAACTTTGATGTCGTCCTATAATCTATTCAAACATTCTGTAAACATCATTTTTAATGTTCCTATTTACTTGCCTCCCCACAAGGGCAGAGTTACACACAAGCTCGGTTTATAATGTGGGGAACATCCAGCTCCCTCAAAAGGGGCTACTCTAAATTAAGACAAAAATGAAAATTGGATCAGTCTAGAAGGATAGTTTCAGAACAGATACTACATTTTGCTCATAGTCAAAAGGCCAATGTAATGACAAAATAATTTTTAATGTTTCCTGCAAATGAAACCGCCTTAACTTTTCATATAATATCCCGATTTTGTAAAATTCCGTGGGAATTCTTCGATTCGTAAATAACTGACACATTGTTGCGGTAGTAGTCGTCGTCGTAGTTTTCATGGCGGAGTGCATATTATTTTCGTTCGTTCGTTCTTCTTTTTCTGCTTATTCGTTCTTTGTAGTTGTCGTTGTACGTCTGTCGTGGAATGTTTTTATTTTAGCAGCCTTCGCCTTCTTTAACTTGGGAGTTGATGTTCTGACCCTCTCTTTAAGTTGTGTGTATCACTCTGCATAATACAGCAATGCATCTCGTATACAGGTTGAGAGCGGCTATATAATAAGAGCAAATCACATTTTGTAGTTAAGGATTCTTTTGTGTTGTTTTTTTCTTTACAGTATATAGTATACATACTCCGTTGATCTCCCCCATAAAGGACGGAAGCAGCTATCCAAAACACGCCTGCTATCATTCACAGCTAAAAACAAGAGAAATATTTTACCAGCCATCTGTCACTCGGAACTTCCTGTAAATGACGTTATTTTCTGATTACTTCAGCTTAGATTATAATCCTATAATGTAGTGGAATTTTCCGCTTTATACTTAATCTACTTTCGCATGGAAAATCCCGGTTTTTACACATGTCAAAATATTGCTCGGTTTAATGAATTTTTCCGAGAAAGTGCTGACATGATTATACAGGTTATTTTTGCACGGAGTCAAAAGGGACCCTTTCTGGGAAGCTGAATCTCCCCATTAAACTGACCTTGTGTCTAACTTTGCCGTTCCATAGTATTTTCTCTACCTAAACTCTAAGAGGTTAGACACAAGGTAAGGTTTTGATGAAAGTGTTTCTGTGGAACAGAACTAGATTCGAACCCGGCACACACAGGCTCTCAATCCGCGTCGTTAACCACTTAGCCACCAACTGCTCAAGGGAAATGAAATTAAATAAATCTTTCCTAAATTTATTAAGAATCAAGCATAAATAGTTAAAAGCGTGTTACAACTCGTTTTCTTTAATTATTATCGACCAAAAAAAGAAGAAGAAAAGAATGGCGATTCAAATCTACAGCAATATCTTGTTCCCAGGGGCAAACAACTCGCGTTCGCTTCGCTTGTTATCGAGTGTAGATTAAAACAAAAGAAAATGTCGCCACTTGAAAATGTCTACACAGATGTGCAAAGAAAAACAAACCGAAAGAAGGTCACTGCTCGCCGATAATAACCAAGCAGATGGTGCTTAGCTCGATCGACCAAGGAAATCAATATTGAAACGTTATTTAGACAAGAAGCAAAAAATAGGCCATCAGTTCTTTGTATTGTGTGTTCGCTCAGACATATAGCCAGTCCCGGGGCCTTGACATATGCCATCGACCGCTGAAAGGTCTCCATTTTCGTTGTGCATAGCACCTATCAGTCACTTCGTAGTAGTGCTTTAAAATTTTCATATGTGCCCATTTACTTTCGGCTTGGCCCATCCCACCCGAGTTCGTCTAGTTTTTGTGCTATAAGATCCTAACTCGCCCTCTTACCAGTCTCTACTAATAGACGGCCATCAAACATTTTACCATATCCTTTGAAACTGAAGGGTGAAGGGTCTAGAAAACGTAACATGGTCATAAGGCAACACTGTCTGCAAGGAATGCTAAATAAGAACAACCACGAACGAATTACACGTCAGACAGCTGTGTATTATTATCAGTATTAGCTCGAGTGGTGATGTGTATCGATTATTTTGGTTGTTTTACGTCATATCAACCCTTTTGGGGTTATCTTATGGGAAATCCATGTAGTGTGTAAAAGTTTTATACTTAAAGTTCATAATATTTTCAAATAATTAATTGGTTCTATTTTGTATAGGAATAGTTTGTGGATTGTTTTGTAAATAAATAATCTGTAACTGATAACTTCTATTGAGCCCATAGATAGAATCCGACAGTTGCTTTTCCAGAGTAAGAGAGACCAGTCTATCCTCCTATTTTACTTATAGCAATGAAAGGGTTAGATGGACTAATACCAAGGGTATTAGCATGCAAGTTGATAAGATTAACTTATCTAGCAGTTTTAAGAGTGAACGTCAATAAGCACTATATTACCCATAAATTAAGTTACCCTTTAAGAATGAGGGAGCAAGTTTCGCTACAAATATTTCAGTAATAAACTGGGGGACTAACCGACTCCAAAAATAGAGTGGACTTTTACATACTCGGTGAAGTATAATTCAAATTAAGGCCAACGAGGCATGATATTCCATGTTTACAGGAGCATGTAATATTTGTTATGCTGAAGAACATGTGGATATACTCTAAAGAAATCGATAAAAAAATGCGTTTAACTGCTTGCTCCTATCGGGCTGAGGTATAGTTCTACCTAGTCCTAGGGGGTCAACCCTCCCAGGCTTGACATTCTCTCTTTGAAAATAAGTTAGTTTATTGCTAATCGTCTGAGTCGGCCCTACCGAGGAATTCCGATGATCCTTTTTTTGTAGGTCAGAGTGCACTTCTCCAAGTGCGCCGGCTTTTAAAAACCTCACCTGACTTCGTGTCTAACCTCCTAAACAGTAGATAAATAATATATGTAACTCCTATGCCCACACCAGTCTTATCCCATCTTTCAGAGAGATGGATAATGAAAATTAAAAAGAAAATGCAAACATTTTTGAACAACTGTCTGAAATGCATTTTCCGACCCAAATAGGTACTACTACTTCAGATCGGAATGGACATGGAAGTGGTAGTAATCGTGACTCCACACTTCCGGAAGTTCTCAAAAATGAAGTCTCGTAGGAGTTAAACATGTTTCATGATGTTATTTAAACATCACGAAAATGCTTAACTCCTACACCAAAGGCAGCCTTGCCTTTTGCTTCAGAGAGATGGACAATGAATAAATAAAAAATGCAAACATTTTTTAACATTACTTTGGGGCCCTAGACAGGTACTCCCACCCGGATCAGAGTGGGCCTGGGAGTAGTAGTAATTAAAGAGTGACTCTACACTCTTCGAAGCTCTCAAAATGAGGCATCACCATCGGATGTAGGTTATTGTAACACAGAGGACAAGTTTAAACAAATGACCAGGCAGATGTTACTTAATTTGAATAAATAAATAACTTATGCTTCCCTGGCGTTAATATTGAAAGTTAGAAACAATTACAAACCCAGGGAAAATCTTGTTTGCCTGGCAGATGCTTTGTTTCTGGTATGAATCGAATTATTAAAATCAATTCCTATGATTCTTTTAAATACGATAAAAAATAAAATAAAGCATTGCTTTTGGTAGACATTGGTTCGTACGGAATGATTAATTAAAAATAAATCGAAGCGTGTTCTCTCTGATCTATAACTTACAATTTAGATTAAACTATCAGGGTTCCCCACCGTTCGTCATGTAATATAGTCAAAAATAATATAGTCAAAAATAATATAGTCAAAAATAATATAGTCAAACATAATATAGTTAAAAATAATATAGTCAAAAATAATATAGTCAAAAATAATATAGTCAAAAATAATATAGTCAAACATAATATAGTCAAAAATAATATAGTCAAAAATAATATAGTCAAAAATAATATAGTCAAAAATAATATAGTCAAAAATAATATAGTTAAAAATAATATAGTCAAACATAATATAGTCAAAAATAATATAGTCAAACATAATATAGTCAAAAATAATATAGTCAAAAATAATATAGTCAAAAATAATAGTCAAAAATAATATAGTCAAAAATAATATAGTTAAAAATAATACAGTCAAACATAATATAGTCAAAAATAATATAGTCAAAAATAATATAGTCAAAAATAATATAGTCAAAAATAATATAGTTAAAATAATATAGTCAAACATAATATAGTCAAAAATAATATAGTCAAAAATAATATAGTCAAAAATAATATAGTCAAAAATAATATAGTTAAAAATAATATAGTTAAAAATAATATAGTCAAAAATAATATAGTCAAAAATAATATAGTCAAAAATAATATAGTCAAAAATAATATAGTCAAAAATAATATAGTTAAAAATAATATAGTCAAAAATAATATAGTCAAAAATAATATAGTCAAAAATAATATAGTCAAAAATAATATAGTAAAAAATAATATAGTCAAACATAATATAGTCAAAAATAATATAGTCAAAAATAATATAGTCAAAAATAATATAGTCAAAAATAATATAGTCAAAAATAATATAGTTAAAAATAATATAGTCAAACATAATATAGTCAAAAATAATATAGTCAAACATAATATAGTCAAAAATAATATAGTCAAAAATAATATAGTCAAAAATAATAGTCAAAAATAATATAGTCAAAAATAATATAGTTAAAAATAATATAGTCAAACATAATATAGTCAAAAATAATATAGTAAAAAATAATATAGTCAAAAATAATATAGTCAAAAATAATATAGTTAAAAATAATATAGTCAAACATAATATAGTCAAAAATAATATAGTCAAAAATAATATAGTCAAAAATAATATAGTTAAAAATAATATAGTTAAAAATAATATAGTCAAACATAATATAGTCAAAAATAATATAGTCAAAAATAATATAGTCAAAAATAATATAGTCAAAAATAATATAGTCAAAAATAATATAGTTAAAAATAATATAGTCAAAAATAATATAGTCAAAAATAATATAGTCAAAAATAATATAGTCAAAAATAATATAGTAAAAAATAATATAGTTAAAAATAATATAGTCAAACATAATATAGTCAAAAATAATATAGTCAAAAATAATATAGTTAAAAATAATATAGTCAAAAATAATATAGTCAAAAATAATATAGTCAAACATAATATAGTCAAACATAATATAGTCAAACATAATATAGTCAAAAATAATATAGTCAAACATAATATAGTTAAAAATAATATACTCAAAAATAATATACTCAAAAATAATATAGTCAAAAATAATATAGTCAAACATAATATAGTCAAACATAATATAGTCAAAAATAATATAGTCAAAAATAATATAGTTAAAAATAATATAGTCAAAAATAATATAGTCAAAAATAATATAGTCAAACATAATATAGTCAAAAATAATATAGTCAAAAATAATATAGTCAAAAATAATATAGTCAAAAATAATATAGTCAAACATAATATAGTCAAAAATAATATAGTCAACAATAATATAGTCAAACATAACATAGTTAAAAAATAATAGCAGAAACTAATAAAAAATATGATTTAATTATTAACATTAGGAAGCAAACAAACACACATCTTGCTGACAAACTCCCCACCCAGGTTGACTCTATAAAACTGGTTCCTATCACAGTAGCCCCTTACACTTCAGTGGCAATATGCCTTGTGTGGGTGAACAAAAGTCAAAAAGAAAAGTAAATACACTAGCTAAGTTATGAACTTTAAATAAACAAAGAGGGCCACTGAGACTAATCTTAAAAAAAGCGGATATAAATAATTTCTATCGCTGCAGTAATGGGTTAATTCGGGATAACGTCTTTACTGTTTATTTAAACAAATGTATTTCGCATGTATTATACAGGGTGTTCCGAAAAAATTAACTTCATTTTAGATATGAATATTTGAATAACATATAATGTGCTTGGCAAACTGTTACGTCTGATGTTTACACGTTTTTATCGGTTTAATAACAACCGAAAAATGAATAAAGGACGAAGTAGAACCTTTAACAAATTTAGTTAACAAAAACACCGATTAAGTGAAATGTAGAAACCGTTGAACGCGTTATGCTTAAGTCTGATCGTGAGATCGTTGTGTTGACTTGCAACCGCCATGGCAAAAGACTCTTTTATCCAAGGGCGATAACTCTTTCTTTTGTCCTAACATATCCGTTTTAGTCTTTAACTGTACCGAGTGCACTTGGAGTTAACTTGGAGTTGTTTTACTCGAGTGCGACTGCGCTTTGGCCAACTCCGGTGAGGTCTTTCGTAATTCATATTTGTATTTGTCTGATTGGGAGATGATGGAGATGCCAGTTCAAATGTGTTCATTAACAGATCGAACGGAATGGTTGTTCTGTTGCTCACTAAATTCTCTCCAATGTATCTAGGACATTTGGCTAAGATCAAAGTGTAGTATCTGTTCCGATGGATACTGCACGCCTGTCCTGTGCAGTTCTAGGAGGTCCACCCTCCCAGGCTTCGCCTCCCCTCTTTGGGGAGGAGTAAGTTTATTGCTTACTGTCTGAGGCGCCCCTACTGGGGAATGCCGACGGGGCTGCCCAGGCAATTTTTAAATGGCCAGAGTGCTCACCTCTCGAGCGCTGGCTTTTAACCCCACTTTCTCGACCCAAGCTGTGGTCACATCTTACTTGTGGGAGTAAGATAAAACTGGCCTTGTGCCTAACTCCGGGTTTTGTGCCGTTCCCAGAATTGACTCCCGACTTGAACATCATACACGAATTGTCCATTTATTTTGCAGATGATGCCCGGTATCCAGTTTGACTTGCCAGGTCTGTAATTCCGAGCCAACACTTGTGTGCCAACTGAAAATGCCTTTATTTTGTTAGGGCGTGGTTGTTGGCCTTGTCGCTGGGGGCCGTAAAGCGTCCAGTGTGTTATGGAGTTTTCGTCCTATGAATTCTTCTGCTGGTGACAGACCATTCTTCACAGCAACATTTGGTGTTATTCGATACGAGAGGAGGAAAGCATGTAGTATCTTCTCTGTTGCCCCCCCTTGCTTTGAGTAGTGCCTGTTATAATGTGTCTACAAACCTTTCGGCATGTCCATTGGATTGAGGATGATCGGGTGGCGACTGAAAGTGTGTTTTGCAACACGATTTGCAGAATTATTGGAATGACTCAGACGTGAATTGCGGCAAGCCGTGTTGACTAAATAGCCAGCAGAGTACTGTTACCGTAGACTGAGTGTCAATCTGTTGCATTGAAAACACTTCTGTCCATTTGGAATGGCCATCCACAACCACCAGAAAACTAAGGCCATTGATAGGGCCAGCAAAGTCTACGTGTATGATGGACCATGGTCGCTCTAGGTATGTCCAGCGAGAATCAACAATTCGAGGTGGATTCTTCTGGGCTTCTATATACTGGATACAACGTTTGACAGTACGCCCCATGTCTGTGTCTATGGTAGGCCAATAGACCACACTTCGGGCTAGTGATTTCATTCTATTAATGCCTGTATGAGCTTAGTGAGAACAGCAACACGATTTGCAAACATCAAACAACCATCAATGACAGAAAGAGACCCACTGCGGTGTTTGAACCGTGAAGTCAAGAGGCCATGCATCTTGGAGAAATCTGCTCACTTTTTGTATCATTGGATGTTGTTGTGCTTCTCGCTTTATATCAATCCTTGTCACTAGAATGTTCCGGATACAATATGTGAGCGTGTGTTGAAAATCGTCATTGATGCTGATGGCAGCAATTACAGTATCGTCGTCTGGAACTGATTGTACACTGACGAGTCGTGACAAGGCATCAGCTTGGCCGAATTCTGTTGTCCGGCGGTACTGTATATCGAAATCGTACCCCAGTAAGATGATTGCCCACCGTTGTAATCGGCTAGCTGAATATACTGGAATACCCTTTTTTGAGCCAAATATTGATAGTAGTGGCTTGTGGTCTGTCAGAAGTGTAAAGTGACGCTTATGGAATTTCTTCACATCAAAAATCACTGGCAATGCTTCTTTTTCCACTTGACTGTAATTGCGTTCAGTGTGTGCCAGGGATCTGGCTGCATGCATGATAGCTTTTTCACTTCCATCTGTAAATATATGCGACATCACTGCTCCCACGCCATGATTTGATGGGTCAGGTGCCACAACCATTTTTTAATTTGGATCAAAATGTGTGAGCAGTAGGTCAGAGTTTATGAGTTCTTTGATTTTGTCAAATGATTTCTGACAGTCGACGGACCAGAACCATTTTGCGTTTTTTGTCAACGGTTTGTTGAGTGGTGATTTGATTTGATGGAGTGAAGGAAATAAACTACCGTAGTAGCTCACCAGTCCCAGAAATGCGTGTAGACTGCTAACGTCCGATCGGGGTATCATGTGCTGAATGGCTGACACATTAGCAGGATTTAGACGACGACCTTGACGATCAAGAATAAATCCCAAGTATTTTATGGAAGGTAAATAAAATGGCACTTTTCAGGCCGGAGCTGGAAACCAAAGTCTTGGATGTAGGTTAGGACCTTGCTGATCCGCTTTGTCAACTCCTGATGAGAACACCAATGATGTCATCTAAGTATGCAGCTGCACCTTTCACGTCAGTGAGCATTATGTCCATGATCTGCTGAAATATTGCAAGGGCTGTTTTTACCCCAAAAGTCAAACGAGTGAATTTGAATAATCCACGGTGTGCGTTTATAGTAAGCTGCTCCCTGAAGGGTTCCGCCACTTTGACTTGCAGATAAGCCTCTGTGAGGTCCAATTTTGCAAAGCAGGTGAAGTATGGTGAAGAAATCATCCGGGATTTGCATGTGGTATTAGTGATCCTCTAGTGCTGCGTTGAGACCGGTTGAAAAATCAGCACACAACCGAATTGAACTATCGGCTTTCTTTAAAACTACAATGGGTGCTGCCCAGTGTTGCCAATTTAGCGGGTTTCCCGCTAGATCTGGCGATTTTGATTTGAATCTGGCTAGTAAAATTTGGATCTAGCGGCTAGCGATTTTTTTCTTTAAAATTTGGCGATTTCGTTTGCCACATACACACACGCAATTTCAGTAAAACTATTTTCCGTATTCATTTTCTCTTTAGTCATCATGAGATTATTTCTCAAGCTACCTTCCATACATGATATATGCAAATCTGCAGTAGTTTTACATGTCAATAAAAATGTTAATGTTCTAAAAATAAAATGGTGATCGCGACCGGACAAAAGCTCACCGGACAAAAGGCCACCAAAATAATTCAACCACGGACAAAAGCCCACGAACGTAAAAATAAATTAATAAAAAAAAACAATTCTAGGGCATTTATAACGAGAGCGAACAGAACGAAAAATGGGTAAAAAACAACAACAAATAAATGTGCAACAAATAAATGTTACCAAAGGCAAGATAAGTTACTATTCTACCTACCGGGATAAGTTTATTTGTGTTTTAATTATTTTAAAGCATATTTTTGTTAAAAACACACATGGTGTCGACTGTTCAGTTCATACTCAAAAAGAAAATGGTGTCGATAAGATGTCGACGATGATCACTCGGATAATCGCTAAAAATCGAAAATTAAACAAAATACTGGTAGAAACACATCCAATAAATGTCACCAATCGTGCGAAAATGTAATGTTCTTCCAGCATTTTGTTTAATTTTCGATTTTTGACATTACAAAAGGTTTGATAAGGAGGCAGTGAACTTTGAAATGTTTACTTTGCATCCCCATAATTTACCAATAAAAATATTCGACTTACACTCTGAGAACCAATGTTAACTAAATTCTTTTACCTACTAAGTTAGAATGGCCCGGAAATGGGGGATCATTTTAGGCAAAACTGATGCATTCTGAAATAATTGTTGTTGTTTTCTTTCGCGAAAGATAAGTGATACAATACAACGGTTTATTTAATATAAATAAATAACACAATAAAAAAACTAACTTTAATAGTCAATAAATTGACTATTAACAGCCACGTTACACCCACGTCACACGCACTTTTTTCGACTTTTGTTAAATTTATTTATTTTTCGTATTACCACCCGAACTTAGGGTTAGTAGTAGGAAGGGTGCATATTTTTTTTTTTTGGGGGGGGGATTATGTAATTTTTGCAAGGTAGGAAAATTAGAAAATTAGGTAAGTATGAATTACTTCGATATTTATTCCAATCATTAACAAAATATTAAAATGGCCGACTTTTGTCTTTTTTTCAGCGGTGACAGAGCAAATTAATTCACTTATTAATTTGTTGCCCGATTTTTGAGGATTTCTTTTTTTAACTTTTATTTTCTAAATAATAATTTATTTTCCGATTTTTGTTTGTTTTCTCATTTTTGTGAATATTTTTTATAGCTTTTATTTTGAAAATATTAATTAATTTTCCAAATTTTGCGGATTATTTTGCAAATATTAATTTCATTTTTGTGGACAATTTCTTCGGCAATATTCTATATTTAGATACGAAATTATTGTGATGTTAAATTTGTAATATATTTAAATTTTTAATAAACACTGTTTGATTTTATGATTTGTTTCTTACAAAACAAAATATACACTCCATTAAACCTCCCACTAACCCTAGGTCCAGGTGGCAACAAATTAATATTTATGAACACAAATTAACTTTTATTTCCAAAATAATCCGCAAAAGTCAGACAACAAATTAATATTTGCAAAATAATTTTTTAAAGTAATAGACAAAAACAGACAAATTAATATTTGTACAGTGGATATATTTTCGCTGTCATAGCTTTGAAAAACAGACAAAAGTAGTCGATAAAATTTGTTAGTCATTTTGATAGGTATATATATATATATATATATATATATATATATATATATATATATATATATATATGTGTAATAAATAATTAATATTTATTTATGAATATTATATATATATATATATATATATATATATATATATATATATATATATATATTAGCGATTTCATTGTTTTCGATCTAGCGGGTTTTGAAAATCTCAGTTGCCAATAATGACGAAAAGTTAAAAATCTAGCGATTTTCTGGCGATTTTGCTTTCTCAATCTAGCGGGTTTTGAAAATCTCAGTTGGCAACACTGGTGCTGCCCACCGTGAATATGTCACCGGTATGATGACCTTCATTTCCTCAAGTCATTTTAGTTCCTGGTCACCCAGTTGAAATGCAGCATATGGTACTGGGCGTTTGGGTCGGAAAACAGACTTAGAAAATAATTTAAGAGACAGTGTGGCCTCTGCCTGAGTGCAGCGTCCCAAGTTATTTGTTAAAGCTAGAGAAAATTGTTTCATGATGTTTTTGGTCTGGTCGATAAAGCTGCTCTGAGATAACGATCTGGATACCATCTCACATATCCGGTTGAGTGGAATGTCGAGAAGATCTAGTAATTAGATAAAGTCAAATCCCAGCAAATTATGGCATGTATACGATACCCGACACCGTTTTGCCCTTCATGTTAATGGTAGCGGGTAATTGACCCGTGATGTGAACACAGTAAGCGGAAGCACTCTGTGCTACATGACTTGTTAGTATCAATGAAGGCTGGCCTATGGTTCACAAATGTTTTTTTGATATAAGTGTAATATCAGAGGCAGTATTCACTTGCAGTTGAACAGAATGGCCATTCAATTGTACTGCAACATATTTTCGGTTTGGTTTTTGGTTTGGAACAAAAGTTGCTACCAGAATTTTTGTATTTGTTTTTTGATGCTGTCGGTTCCTGTTATGTGAGGTTTGTCTATTATGGGTTGTTTTTTTGTCCTTGAGGAGTGCAAAATCACTCTTTATGTCCCAGTCGATTGCAGCTGTGACAGCGGTGTGTCTTGAATGCACAGTTTCGTACAAAATGCCAGCTGCCACAGTTCCAGCAAGTGGTTGGGGGCTTGACAGATGTTGAAGTCGATAAGGTGGGCCGACGTTGTTTTTGGACTGCGTTAACCGTGGATGCTGTTGCACCATAGTTTAATCATGCTTTAGATTCACGAGACGCTGGCATTCCCCGGCGACTTGTTGCAATCTAATTTCTGAATGTTGCTCTATTTTTGACAGAATCCATGTGCGAATATCTGCCGCCTCCGTCGATTTCAAACCACACACAAAAATTAAACATTTGAATTGAGCGTCCGTGATGGAAGATATTTTAAACCGTTCATATTCTGGTCGCAATGCCTGCATAAGTTAAGAAATCAGTCGACTCCGACTTCATTATACTGAGACAATTGAAACACATTAAATAACGAAATTTGCTCCCGAAAATATACCTCAGAGTCTCCACCGTGCCGTCGAAGTTGTAGTCACGTGGGTGTTTAGGTAGTATGTAGTTTGCATACCAATCGTGTTCCGACGTTCCAAGCTTCTGTAGCAAAAGTCTGACGTTCCAGTCGTCAGCTTGTCCCTTGAATTCCACATGGAAAAGCTTCTCAAAGCGTGAAAACCACGTACAGAACGTCGATTTAGCCATTGGGTCGTAATTAAATTCCGTGATTGCTTGTGTAACTGATTCTGCCGATGTCGTAAGTTTTGTTTCCAATAGCAACGGTGCAGGTGTTACGAACCTCTATGAAAATAATTCCATCAAACGTAATTGTTATTGCATTAATTGCTGTATGGTGCCACCAATTTTTGAAAGTGTAATTTTGCGTTCTAAAACCTATTCCCGTCGTGATATTCCGGGTGATAACTCTTTCTTTTGGTCCAAGAGAAATAACTATTCTGTTTTGTTAGGTTGCAATAACACAAATGGAATTACCTAGGATTCATGTGAACAATACAAAGTTTATTAATCAGAATTTTTACAAGAAATTCAAAGTAATGTAGATTTTATAACCAACTTCACAAAGATTCACAACTTTTAATATGCACACCGTCTGTTACATGAAACGCGTCAAGAACGTAGTCCAGCTTCTGACAAACATATAGTGGCAAAGGCTATATCAAAAGTCATAACAAGTATATCCATACATAAATATATTGATTTTATTGATGACTTGAGAACAACCAAAAGTAAAGAGTTAATAAGAGTCAAAAGTGTGTAAACGAAGAAAATGTTTTGTCTTTATGTGTGTGGACTTTTATGGGAATGAGACTTTGTGTATAAGCTGTTGCTATATTTAAATTTAGTTTGCCAGAAGGAGTCCGTGTAGTCGTGTTGTGATTAACAAGGGTTCGTATGGCAATTTGGTTGAAATCCGGTTCTGGCAACCAATCAAGATTGATTATTTTCATAGAAATGACTAATCAGTATTAAGTGTTTAAACCAATAAACATCGGATATTTTACTGACATAGTTTTTCTGCTGCTATTGTTGTTGTTTCTACTGCTGCTGTTGTTGTTGTTGTTTCTACTGCTGCTGGAAAAAAGGTTCCATAAACATGTTGGAGCATATCTTGTGGAACAATTTCTAGCGCCTCAGTGATTCTCTGTTTGAGTTCCTCTCAGCTTGTAGGAAAAAAGGGATGTAAACCAGTCTTTTCATTACCCCAGAGAAATAAATCATAAAATACCAAAAAGTAATTTGTGAAGCTTTGTGAAATCGGCTATAAAATCCAAATTCCTCTAAATTTCTTGTTCAAATTTTGATGAATAAATCTTGAATTGTTTAACATGATGCCAAATTAATTTCATTTGTCTCTGATATGTAGTTCCTATTTATTTACCTCCCCATGAAGGCAAAGTTAAACACAATATCGGTTATTAATGTGGTGACAATCCAGCTCTCCTAAAAGAGGCACTTTGGATGGGAACAAAGATAAAAATTCCCTCAGTCTAGAAAGGTTTCTTCTTTCCTGACCGAGGACAGAAAGATGTAGTATCAGAAGATGTACTGCACTTTTCTCCAATCGTGTATAATAAACGAAAATATTATTGTTACACTTAAATATAGCATCAAAAATTAAATTATATTCAATAAATAACTGAAAATAATAATGAATCAATAATATGTCTTTTTCAAAACCAATATGCAAATATCAGGAAGTTTCATCGGGTGTCTTGCTAGCTTGGAAGGCTGAGAGCAGGCTCAATGCGTTTCCACAAATAGTGGCTATGGAGAGGCGTTCGTAAAGCCAAGTCAATTAAGATCGTGTACCACGTCATTAACAGACCAAGTGGGTTGAGGAAGTCCAGTATGGCGAGGCCTACCACCCACTCTTCTCCACAGCAATCAGTTTGAACACAAATCTGTTGAGAAGACAGCGTATTTTAATTTCATGTTTTTTGTTAATTTTTATTTTTTTGCTCTTTGGCGCCAATTTTTGTGTTTTTTATGTTTTTTTTTGTTTTTTATCTATTTTTTTAAATGTTTTTGGTCAGTTTGTTGTTTTTTGGTGTTGTTTGGTCATTTTTAACAGGGCGCCGGATCGAGATACAGCCAGATCTGGACACGTCAGACGATTATCCGTCGAAATGTAGAGGTAGTGTAGTATCTGTTATATTGTCATTATACCATATTTCCAGGCATTACCCCGTCCTCTTTTGAGAGGTGTGGAGTTAGTATAGTATCTATTCTGTTGTCATAATACCATCCTCCCAGGCATTCCATCCTCGTTTTTTAGAGGTGTGGAGTTAGTGCAATATCTGTTCTGTTGTCATGATCCCATCTTCCTAGGCATTACCTCCTCCTTTTTGAGAGGTGTAGAGGTAATGTAGTATCGGTTCTCTCCCAACTAGCAAAAATATGCGACCGGAAGCTTGTACAGAAAACCCTCTTTATGGAATATGTTTTAGGGGGTTTGTGCAGTATTGTGCCCCTATCGAATACGTTTACTTCTTCTTCTTCTTCTTCTTCTTCTTCTTCTTCTTCTTCTTCTTCTTCTTCTTCTTCTTCTTCTTCTTCTTCTTCTTCATGAACAGGGGCACAAAGGCACCATATGGGTTCATACAACGGGGGCGCATTAATATGAGTTCTTTTCTTATGATAATGACGCTACATGAATGAACTTGATTTTCGTTCTTTGATACGACAGGGGCGCATTAATATGAGTTCTTATGTATGCGCATCGAGGTGGCGATAAGTATGTAAATAGTATGCGAGGCGGGGCGTAGATAGGTGCGTATATAGTATGCGCACCGGGGAAGAGATAGGTATGTATATAGTATGCGCACCAGGGCGTAGATAGGTACGTATATAGTATGTGCACCGGGCCGTAGATAGGTACGTAGATAGGTACGTATATAGTATGCGCACCGTGGAAGAGATAGGTATGTATATAGTATGCGCAGAGGGGCGGCGATAGGTACGTATATAGTATGTGCAACGGGGCAGGGATCAGTAGAATAGAAGGCGCAGACAGGGTGGTACTTTTAATAGAAATATGTCATACTTTTGCCCTGAGCAATGGAAGCTGAGTGGTGGGGAAGAGACAGCTTTTGCCAAAGGCAACAGGGAGAAGATGACAACGGGGCGAGAGGGCGGTGAAATGGGGCGACCAGAGAAGAGAAAGGGAGAAAAATAAAGAGACGGCTATAGAGAGAGGGAGAGAAATAGAAGTTTGAATATAAAGATGTTACACACGCTATTTTTCTTCTATTTTGTTTTTTTATGACCCAGAGCAACGCCGGGTAGCCCTGCTAGTATATATATATATATATATATATATATATATATATATATATATATATATATAGAGAGAGAGAGAGAGAGAGAGAGAGAGAGAGACACACACACACACATGAATTGTAAACTCTGTGAATCGAATAGATTGCTTCAATAGAAAATCAAATTGATTTGAAACTTAATCAATGTATTTCTCTCCATTTTATTTTTGTGTGAGGCAATCTATATTTCTTTCTCATAACTTTCACACTTTCTTCCCGTTTTTTTCCTTTTTAATTCTTTTCTTAAAGTTTAACCCTGACTTCATTTCTTCTATTTTATCTTCGCGCCATCTTTTTTGCATTTTTAACATATTTACATTTTTATCGATCTAGTTCTAAGCTCTATTTTTCCTGAAGATCTTTATCGTATAAATTTCATCTTTTTTGTCCATTAACTTTTACATTTTTTCCCCATCTTATTTCTCCTTTCTTACTTTTTTTTCTTAACACCTGTTTCAAGTTATAAACACGACTCCATTATTCACTCAATGTTTTAATGACCTAAATTATATAACTTCCTTCTTACTCATCATAAACCATTTGCATTTGTTCTTTTCGTGTTTTACAAAGTATTATAGAATTAACCCTCTGATTGAGGATACATAATTTAGTAAACTTTGAAGGTCGGATAAAAAATGTTTTTGTGTGTCAGTAACTATTAGACAAGATGCTCACCAGTTTCATTTTTTTTTTGACAGTCGGGATATTTGAATTATCTGGTTGCTTGGAAAGTTTGTGGCGAATTTTAAAGGAAATGAAAAGTAAAAAAATGCCATTAAATATTTAATCAATGAATAGCGGATTTTGCTATGTTAACTCTTTCTGCTAGTTCTTGTGTTGTGTAATGCGAATTATTCTCAATTAATGTCTTGATTTGGTCATCCTGAGCGTTCTTCGTCATTAAAGCTAAAATTTCCAGCTCTAAACTTCCGTACATTTCTGTCAGCTAAAGTATCTTTACCATACACTGCACATTTTTTTTTCTGTCTGAGAGGTATTTTTTATGGAAATAGAAAAGCATCAAGTGCCAGAAATGGGTCTTACAGTCTTCCATTTTCAAAGAGGTCAAAAATGAACATAAGTTAAATAATTTGTAACTTTCTTTCACAAGAGATCGTTTGAAGTATGTTCTAACCGGAAATGTAAGTATATTATGTCTGTCAATGATTTGACATGTAACGTGTCAAAACGAGAACCACTAAAAATCGGCAAGAACTTTCCGGACAACCCCACAGTTCGCCATAATACATGGCCTTTTGGCTAGGAGCAAAGTGTAATATCTGTGCACATGCGACACTTCATATTTGCTGTCCTCAGTCAGTGAAGGAGAAATCCTTCGAAACTGAGGCAATTTAAATTTTTGTCCTAATCCATAGCGCCCCTTTTTGGGGAACTGGATTCTACTCACATTAAAAACCGAATTTGTTTCTAACTCTTCCTATGTGAGAAGGCACGTAAATAGGGACGTAACATAATATTTTAATTAGCACGGAATAATACATGATATAATATATTACACGACATAATACATGACAGTACATGACACGACATAATATGTCATAACATTACATTCGGAATATATGATATTTTAATTAGTACAGCATAATTCTAATTGGAAGAACACCGAAGATGTTCCTCCAAACTTCCAACTTATGAATAGCTGCCTGCATTAATGATCAGCATTCTAAATTCTAGGATGTAAAAGAATTGCAAATTAGCTTAGAGATTCTTGTATAAAGCCCGCAATAATCCTAATAAGGCGATGTGTCCTTTGAACACGCACACATAATCCGTTATATCCTATGTTTAATTAAGAAGGAAGTTCCCACAATGCAACAGGACAATGATTACTTCATCCGCCTGATTAAATCAACGTGACTACGCAAGCTGCATTTTTCGGCCGAAGAACATTTTCATGGATTTCAAATTAAAAAGAGAAGCGGCAATTAATAAAATTCAACATGTTGCTAGTTGGTATCTGAATCTGAATTCAAATTGTCATCGTCGGCCAGTGTCTATGCGGAGTAGATCACAACGAACGGACCAGAACTGTCTATTATGTTTGTTGTATTTACAGGTTGGTCATCGTCTTGCAAGGACACTAGGGTCGTGTGATAATTGTTGTGTCGACATGAAATCACCGATTATCACATTATTAGAATGTTTATTTTAAGAGGATGGGGGTAAGAAATGCTAAAGGCAAAATAAAATTTATTTTATAAATATACGAAAAATAACTTATACTTCAGTGGTGTTCAACCTTTCGGTGACTTTATCATTGTAATATATTCGAATGCACAGGAAACGCGGGGTCGATATTTAACTAGGAAGTGACCATATTGATTTCAGACCTAGAATTTTAAATCATTTTCAAAAAAAAAAAATGTTTCCAATATGCATTCCACAAAATGTTTATATGCCGTAAAACAGACGATATAAACCTTTGATTTTGCGTTTACAATCTAAAAAGGGTTGATATACCGCAAATCAGACACACCAAACCAAAACTATTCCATTATTTTTTCTTTTTACTTCATTGGTGGTTGTCTTCACTTACAATTGTGAATATCGGTCTCCGGGCAAAAGAAAGACCAAAGTATGAAATCGGTGGTCGATAAAGGCTACACTATATATACAGCATATTTTGTTAAGATGAAGATTAGTGAAGAAGAAAACAAACATGTCTGAACCCCCCTCCCCCCGAAAAATAAATTGCTATTCTGGCTACGTTGGGTGTACCCCTTAAAGGTTTATACATATAAATTTACAGCACGGACCAATAAATATAAGCCAACATAAACCTAGTTTGTATTATTCAAACTATTCTCATCTTTGTTGTTATTTTCACAACGTTTTGGCTGATGTAACCTCCGTTATTTGTCAGGTGTACCTTTTTGAACTTGTTAATCTTTACGACACCGATGATAACTATACAGAATTTCTAAGTGAACCCTTTATTTTATCCACGCTGGTAGATTGTAATACGTAGTAATACGCCTCATCTAAAACAAGGTTAGAATTGCCCACATTAACCCATAACGCTGGTAGATTGTAATACGTAGTAATACGCCTCATCTAAAACAAGTTTAGAATTGCCCACATTAACCCATAACGCTGGTAGATTGTAATACGTAGTAATACGCCTCATCTAAAACAAGTTTAGAATTGCCCACATTAACCCATAACGCTGGTAGATTGTAATACGTAGTAATACGCCTCATCTAAAACAAGTTTAGAATTGCCCACATTAACCCATAACGCTGGTAGATTGTAATACGTAGTAATACGCCTCATCTAAAACAAGTTTAGAATTGCCCACATTAACCCATAACGCTGGTAGATTGTAATACGTAGTAATACGCCTCATCTAAAACAAGTTTAGAATTGCCCACATTAACCCATAACGCTGGTAGATTGTAATACGTAGTAATACGCCTCATCTAAAACAAGTTTAGAATTGCCCACATTAACCCATAACGCTGGTAGATTGTAATACGTAGTAATACGCCTCATCTAAAACAAGTTTAGAATTGCCCACATTAACCCATAACGCTGGTAGATTGTAATACGTAGTAATACGCCTCATCTAAAACAAGTTTAGAATTGCCCACATTAACCCATAACGCTGGTAGATTGTAATACGTAGTAATACGCCTCATCTAAAACAAGTTTAGAATTGCCCACATTAACCCATAACGCTGGTAGATTGTAATACGTAGTAATACGCCTCATCTAAAACAAGTTTAGAATTGCCCACATTAACCCATAACGCTGGTAGATTGTAATACGTAGTAATACGCCTCATCTAAAACAAGTTTAGAATTGCCCACATTAACCCATAACGCTGGTAGATTGTAATACGTAGTAATACGCCTCATCTAAAACAAGTTTAGAATTGCCCACATTAACCCATAACGCTGGTAGATTGTAATACGTAGTAATACGCCTCATCTAAAACAAGTTTAGAATTGCCCACATTAACCCATAACGCTGGTAGATTGTAATACGTAGTAATACGCCTCATCTAAAACAAGTTTAGAATTGCCCACATTAACCCATAACGCTGGTAGATTGTAATACGTAGTAATACGCCTCATCTAAAACAAGTTTAGAATTGCCCACATTAACCCATAACGCTGGTAGATTGTAATACGTAGTAATACGCCTCATCTAAAACAAGTTTAGAATTGCCCACATTAACCCATAACGCTGGTAGATTGTAATACGTAGTAATACGCCTCATCTAAAACAAGTTTAGAATTGCCCACATTAACCCATAACGCTGGTAGATTGTAATACGTAGTAATACGCCTCATCTAAAACAAGTTTAGAATTGCCCACATTAACCCATAACGCTGGTAGATTGTAATACGTAGTAATACGCCTCATCTAAAACAAGTTTAGAATTGCCCACATTAACCCATAACGCTGGTAGATTGTAATACGTAGTAATACGCCTCATCTAAAACAAGTTTAGAATTGCCCACATTAACCCATAACGCTGGTAGATTGTAATACGTAGTAATACGCCTCATCTAAAACAAGTTTAGAATTGCCCACATTAACCCATAACGCTGGTAGATTGTAATACGTAGTAATACGCCTCATCTAAAACAAGTTTAGAATTGCCCACATTAACCCATAACGCTGGTAGATTGTAATACGTAGTAATACGCCTCATCTAAAACAAGTTTAGAATTGCCCACATTAACCCATAACGCTGGTAGATTGTAATACGTAGTAATACGCCTCATCTAAAACAAAGTTAGAATTGCCCACATTAACCCATAACGCTGGTAGATTGTAATACGTAGTAATACGCCTCATCTAAAACAAGGTTAGAATTGCCCACATTAACCCATAACGCTGGTAGATTGTAATACGTAGTAATACGCCTCATCTAAAACAAGTTTAGAATTGCCCACATTAACCCATAACGCTGGTAGATTGTAATACGTAGTAATACGCCTCATCTAAAACAAGTTTAGAATTGCCCACATTAACCCATAACGCTGGTAGATTGTAATACGTAGTAATACGCCTCATCTAAAACAAGTTTAGAATTGCCCACATTAACCCATAACGCTGGTAGATTGTAATACGTAGTAATACGCCTCATCTAAAACAAGTTTAGAATTGCCCACATTAACCCATAACGCTGGTAGATTGTAATACGTAGTAATACGCCTCATCTAAAACAAGTTTAGAATTGCCCACATTAACCCATAACGCTGGTAGATTGTAATACGTAGTAATACGCCTCATCTAAAACAAGTTTAGAATTGCCCACATTAACCCATAACGCTGGTAGATTGTAATACGTAGTAATACGCCTCATCTAAAACAAGTTTAGAATTGCCCACATTAACCCATAACGCTGGTAGATTGTAATACGTAGTAATACGCCTCATCTAAAACAAGTTTAGAATTGCCCACATTAACCCATAACGCTGGTAGATTGTAATACGTAGTAATACGCCTCATCTAAAACAAGTTTAGAATTGCCCACATTAACCCATAACGCTGGTAGATTGTAATACGTAGTAATACGCCTCATCTAAAACAAGTTTAGAATTGCCCACATTAACCCATAACGCTGGTAGATTGTAATACGTAGTAATACGCCTCATCTAAAACAAGTTTAGAATTGCCCACATTAACCCATAACGCTGGTAGATTGTAATACGTAGTAATACGCCTCATCTAAAACAAGTTTAGAATTGCCCACATTAACCCATAACGCTGGTAGATTGTAATACGTAGTAATACGCCTCATCTAAAACAAGTTTAGAATTGCCCACATTAACCCATAACGCTGGTAGATTGTAATACGTAGTAATACGCCTCATCTAAAACAAGTTTAGAATTGCCCACATTAACCCATAACGCTGGTAGATTGTAATACGTAGTAATACGCCTCATCTAAAACAAGTTTAGAATTGCCCACATTAACCCATAACGCTGGTAGATTGTAATACGTAGTAATACGCCTCATCTAAAACAAGTTTAGAATTGCCCACATTAACCCATAACGCTGGTAGATTGTAATACGTAGTAATACGCCTCATCTAAAACAAGTTTAGAATTGCCCACATTAACCCATAACGCTGGTAGATTGTAATACGTAGTAATACGCCTCATCTAAAACAAGTTTAGAATTGCCCACATTAACCCATAACGCTGGTAGATTGTAATACGTAGTAATACGCCTCATCTAAAACAAGTTTAGAATTGCCCACATTAACCCATAACGCTGGTAGATTGTAATACGTAGTAATACGCCTCATCTAAAACAAGTTTAGAATTGCCCACATTAACCCATAACGCTGGTAGATTGTAATACGTAGTAATACGCCTCATCTAAAACAAGTTTAGAATTGCCCACATTAACCCATAACGCTGGTAGATTGTAATACGTAGTAATACGCCTCATCTAAAACAAGTTTAGAATTGCCCACATTAACCCATAACGCTGGTAGATTGTAATACGTAGTAATACGCCTCATCTAAAACAAGTTTAGAATTGCCCACATTAACCCATAACGCTGGTAGATTGTAATACGTAGTAATACGCCTCATCTAAAACAAGTTTAGAATTGCCCACATTAACCCATAACGCTGGTAGATTGTAATACGTAGTAATACGCCTCATCTAAAACAAGTTTAGAATTGCCCACATTAACCCATAACGCTGGTAGATTGTAATACGTAGTAATACGCCTCATCTAAAACAAGTTTAGAATTGCCCACATTAACCCATAACGCTGGTAGATTGTAATACGTAGTAATACGCCTCATCTAAAACAAGTTTAGAATTGCCCACATTAACCCATAACGCTGGTAGATTGTAATACGTAGTAATACGCCTCATCTAAAACAAGTTTAGAATTGCCCACATTAACCCATAACGCTGGTAGATTGTAATACGTAGTAATACGCCTCATCTAAAACAAGTTTAGAATTGCCCACATTAACCCATAACGCTGGTAGATTGTAATACGTAGTAATACGCCTCATCTAAAACAAGTTTAGAATTGCCCACATTAACCCATAACGCTGGTAGATTGTAATACGTAGTAATACGCCTCATCTAAAACAAGTTTAGAATTGCCCACATTAACCCATAACGCTGGTAGATTGTAATACGTAGTAATACGCCTCATCTAAAACAAGTTTAGAATTGCCCACATTAACCCATAACGCTGGTAGATTGTAATACGTAGTAATACGCCTCATCTAAAACAAGTTTAGAATTGCCCACATTAACCCATAACGCTGGTAGATTGTAATACGTAGTAATACGCCTCATCTAAAACAAGTTTAGAATTGCCCACATTAACCCATAACGCTGGTAGATTGTAATACGTAGTAATACGCCTCATCTAAAACAAGTTTAGAATTGCCCACATTAACCCATAACGCTGGTAGATTGTAATACGTAGTAATACGCCTCATCTAAAACAAGTTTAGAATTGCCCACATTAACCCATAACGCTGGTAGATTGTAATACGTAGTAATACGCCTCATCTAAAACAAGTTTAGAATTGCCCACATTAACCCATAACGCTGGTAGATTGTAATACGTAGTAATACGCCTCATCTAAAACAAGTTTAGAATTGCCCACATTAACCCATAACGCTGGTAGATTGTAATACGTAGTAATACGCCTCATCTAAAACAAGTTTAGAATTGCCCACATTAACCCATAACGCTGGTAGATTGTAATACGTAGTAATACGCCTCATCTAAAACAAGTTTAGAATTGCCCACATTAACCCATAACGCTGGTAGATTGTAATACGTAGTAATACGCCTCATCTAAAACAAGTTTAGAATTGCCCACATTAACCCATAACGCTGGTAGATTGTAATACGTAGTAATACGCCTCATCTAAAACAAGTTTAGAATTGCCCACATTAACCCATAACGCTGGTAGATTGTAATACGTAGTAATACGCCTCATCTAAAACAAGTTTAGAATTGCCCACATTAACCCATAACGCTGGTAGATTGTAATACGTAGTAATACGCCTCATCTAAAACAAGTTTAGAATTGCCCACATTAACCCATAACGCTGGTAGATTGTAATACGTAGTAATACGCCTCATCTAAAACAAGTTTAGAATTGCCCACATTAACCCATAACGCTGGTAGATTGTAATACGTAGTAATACGCCTCATCTAAAACAAGTTTAGAATTGCCCACATTAACCCATAACGCTGGTAGATTGTAATACGTAGTAATACGCCTCATCTAAAACAAGTTTAGAATTGCCCACATTAACCCATAACGCTGGTAGATTGTAATACGTAGTAATACGCCTCATCTAAAACAAGTTTAGAATTGCCCACATTAACCCATAACGCTGGTAGATTGTAATACGTAGTAATACGCCTCATCTAAAACAAGTTTAGAATTGCCCACATTAACCCATAACGCTGGTAGATTGTAATACGTAGTAATACGCCTCATCTAAAACAAGTTTAGAATTGCCCACATTAACCCATAACGCCACGGATAAAGACGTTGATTAACAATCAGTTCTTCTGGTTTGGGTTGAAGATCTGATCGTTACTTAATAACGATAATAACTAAGAACAACCTAATAATTAATTAACACTTCTATCCGGTCATGTTAGACGGAATGGGAATCCGTAAGTAATGTTTCATTGCTCTTATCTTGTTGATTTATGTCTTTTGTCATGTATTATTGTTATGTTTATATTGATTTATGTCTTTTGTCATGTATTATTGTTATGTTTATATTGATTTATGTCTTTTGTCATGTATTATTGTTATGTTTATATTGATTTATGTCTTTTGTCATGTATTATTGTTATGTTTATATTGATTTATGTCTTTTGTCATGTATTATTGTTATGTTTATATTGATTTATGTCTTTTGTCATGTATTATTGTTATGTTTATATTGATTTATGTCTTTTGTCATGTATTATTGTTATGTTTATATTGATTTATGTCTTTTGTATTGTATTATTGTTATGTTTATATTGATTTATGTCTTTTGTATTGTATTATTGTTATGTTTATATTGATTTATGTCTTTTGTCATGTATTATTGTTATGTTTATATTGATTTATGTCTTTTGTCATGTATTATTGTTATGTTTATATTGATTTATGTCTTTTGTATTGTATTATTGTTATGTTTATATTGATTTATGTCTTTTGTATTGTATTATTGTTATGTTTATATTGATTTATGTCTTTTGTCATGTATTATTGTTATGTTTATATTGATTTATGTCTTTTGTATTGTATTATTGTTATGTTTATATTGATTTATGTATTTTGTATTGTATTATTGTTATGTTTATATTGATTTATGTCTTTTGTATTGTATTATTGTTATGTTTATATTGATTTATGTATTTTGTATTGTATTATTGTTATGTTTATATTGATTTATGTCTTTTGTCATGTATTATTGTTATGTTTATATTGATTTATGTATTTTGTATTGTATTATTGTTATGTTTATATTGATTTATGTATTTTGTATTGTATTATTGTTATGTTTATATTGATTTATGTCTTTTGTATTGTATTATTGTTATGTTTATATTGATTTATGTCTTTTGTCATGTATTATTGTTATGTTTATATTGATTTATGTCTTTTGTCATGTATTATTGTTATGTTTATATTGATTTATGTCTTTTGTATTGTATTATTGTTATGTTTATATTGATTTATGTATTTTGTATTGTATTATTGTTATGTTTATATTGATTTATGTCTTTTGTATTGTATTATTGTTATGTTTATATTGATTTATGTCTTTTGTATTGTATTATTGTTATGTTTATATTGATTTATGTCTTTTGTATTGTATTATTGTTATGTTTATATTGATTTATGTCTTTTGTATTGTATTATTGTTATGTTTATATTGATTTATGTCTTTTGTATTGTATTATTGTTATGTTTATATTGATTTATGTCTTTTGTCATGTATTATTGTTATGTTTATATTGATTTATGTCTTTTGTCATGTATTATTGTTATGTTTATATTGATTTATGTCTTTTGTATTGTATTATTGTTATGTTTATATTGATTTATGTCTTTTGTATTGTATTATTGTTATGTTTATATTGATTTATGTCTTTTGTCATGTATTATTGTTATGTTTATATTGATTTATGTCTTTTGTCATGTATTATTGTTATGTTTATATTGATTTATGTATTTTGTATTGTATTATTGTTATGTTTATATTGATTTATGTCTTTTGTATTGTATTATTGTTATGTTTATATTGATTTATGTCTTTTGTATTGTATTATTGTTATGTTTATATTGATTTATGTCTTTTGTCATGTATTATTGTTATGTTTATATTGATTTATGTCTTTTGTCATGTATTATTGTTATGTTTATATTGATTTATGTCTTTTGTATTGTATTATTGTTATGTTTATATTGATTTATGTCTTTTGTATTGTATTATTGTTATGTTTATATTGATTTATGTCTTTTGTATTGTATTATTGTTATGTTTATATTGATTTATGTCTTTTGTATTGTATTATTGTTATGTTTATATTGATTTATGTCTTTTGTCATGTATTATTGTTATGTTTATATTGATTTATGTATTTTGTATTGTATTATTGTTATGTTTATATTGATTTATGTCTTTTGTATTGTATTATTGTTATGTTTATATTGATTTATGTCTTTTGTATTGTATTATTGTTATGTTTATATTGATTTATGTCTTTTGTCATGTATTATTGTTATGTTTATATTGATTTATGTCTTTTGTCATGTATTATTGTTATGTTTATATTGATTTATGTCTTTTGTATTGTATTATTGTTATGTTTATATTGATTTATGTCTTTTGTATTGTATTATTGTTATGTTTATATTGATTTATGTCTTTTGTATTGTATTATTGTTATGTTTATATTGATTTATGTCTTTGGTATTGTATTATTGTTATGTTTATATTGATTTATGTCTTTTGTCATGTATTATTGTTATGTTTATATTGATTTATGTCTTTTGTCATGTATTATTGTTATGTTTATATTGATTTATGTCTTTTGTATTGTATTATTGTTATGTTTATATTGATTTATGTCTTTTGTATTGTATTATTGTTATGTTTATATTGATTTATGTCTTTTGTATTGTATTATTGTTATGTTTATATTGATTTATGTCTTTTGTATTGTATTATTGTTATGTTTATATTGATTTATGTCTTTTGTATTGTATTATTGTTATGTTTATATTGATTTATGTCTTTTGTCATGTATTATTGTTATGTTTATATTGATTTATGTCTTTTGTCATGTATTATTGTTATGTTTATATTGATTTATGTCTTTTGTCATGTATTATTGTTATGTTTATATTGATTTATGTCTTTTGTATTGTATTATTGTTATGTTTATATTGATTTATGTATTTTGTATTGTATTATTGTTATGTTTATATTGATTTATGTCTTTTGTATTGTATTATTGTTATGTTTATATTGATTTATGTCTTTTGTATTGTATTATTGTTATGTTTATATTGATTTATGTCTTTTGTCATGTATTATTGTTATGTTTATATTGATTTATGTCTTTTGTATTGTATTATTGTTATGTTTATATTGATTTATGTCTTTTGTCATGTATTATTGTTATGTTTATATTGATTTATGTCTTTTGTCATGTATTATTGTTATGTTTATATTGATTTATGTCTTTTGTATTGTATTATTGTTATGTTTCTATTGAATTGTGGTGTAAACCATGAGACTGATATCGTCAAATGTTTAGAAAATGTTAATAAAAAAACCTTATGATTAGCGGATTTTAGGGTTGAAATTTCATAACTTGTTATAAAATTTGAAAATACGGTAAATTAGGAATGTTATATATTGAAGTGATGGTCGAATCAGCCACGCGCACAATTGTCAAACGATAATGTATGCCCGATTTGTGATAGGATGTGTGGATTCCGAATTGGACTTTTTTTTAATATGAGAACCCACGAATGAAGCCCCTGGAAACCCGTATACTCGATTTGAGTGACGGCCATGATGATGATGATGCTGATGGTCGAATCTGAAACTTGATGAGATCACATGTTGCTGTGACGTCATGTGCAAGAACTGAAACAATCCTGTCGTCCACTCCGGTTTTTTTACTTAAGTCGTATAAGACGTGGTAAGTAGTAAACCTTGACAAGTCACCATCGCACATCGGTCATGGATAATAAATACCATGGTTCACGCTCAATGTTTGTCTGAACTCAGATGAATAATAAAAAAAATCTGCACCATAAATTGTCCTGTGTGTTTATTCTGCACAGGCAGCAGCTGGCCATGTAGAAAACAAACGAAAGACGTTCGCCCAGCAGCCGAGACAACTATACAACAGATGTAGACACAATCGTTTTCTTCTTGCTTTGATGTCGGTTAAATACTTTTAATACTTTTCCATCGCTATTGACATAATACTTGGTTGTATTTTGTCCGCGTTTATTAATTTCACGTTTGATCAACAACGTTTGTTGTACATTCACTTTAAAAGTGTCTATTTTTTGTTTCCAATTTAACTGATTATTGGATCCATTCTTCTCTGATAAGGGTCCATAAATGGTTATAAATATATAATTTCTTTTTACCTTTCCATACACCATTAGATAGATACATACATACATACATACGTTAGAGGGCGCGCATACACAATTGTCTCTCTTTTCGCCACTCAAGGGGCGTTAAGATCGTGAACTATAAAAGCCGAAACAGAAAGAGACTCTTCTCTTTTTTCTTCCTTGCCACGCCCGACACATGTGCGCATAACACACAGACGCGCACATACTTATCCATACACACCCACAATCCAAGGTATGTGAGATACATTCTATCAACTTTTTCACATACACACGCACACGCACACGCACACGCACACGCACACACTATTTCAGACTTTCTTGGCCATATGTACGTGTTTTACGCACACAATCAAACTGGGAGAAAGCCTTTCTGGATTCGCATCAAATAAATGCCATTTCGAAAATATCGGCTTTATTTTGGTCCTAATTTCATGTATTTGTTTGTACGATAACATATAATATGGAGACCTGCTGCCATAAACCCCCACATGTTTGACGATATTGCTATTTATTTTGCATGTTTCAGATCCCTGTTCTCATCATGGTTGTTGGTATGTTTAGGAAATTTGGGTCGCTATACTCTTCGGCCTTCTTCAGGTTGCACTTTGTCGTAGTTTAATCCCTGGAAATGAAGAAATATTTACTGATACGATGTACCTAAAAAGACGCAGTACGCGGAATGAGAGAAGCCAACCCCAGCGGATTAAACAACGGATTCAGTTCTGAATTCCGGGAAGGTTAGCCACTACGACGAACTAATCCTGAAGAAAATCAAAAACTACAAAGCCTGAAACGTTGTCAAAATAACTGTGACAGTTCAAGTAGTTGTCATCCATGTATGGGCTGCTGCTGCTGCTGCTGATGATGATATTTTCTAATATTATAAAAATCACATATTCTGCTCACATAGTATTTTGAGCAACACCGGTTGAGCACGTGGAATTAATTTACCTCCAGGAAGATGTGAAAGTTTAATATGTAACTTTATTGCGTCTTTCTCTGTATTTTCTATCTGTTTGATGGATTTTGTTCAGTTTATCGTGTCGTCTTTATTACGTTTACCTATTTTCATTTATAGGAGGTGACGGTGCTTAAGTGGATGACAACGCTGCCTGGCGACCTGGGTGTGTAAAGTTCGAATCCACTTTCACTTAAGGATGTTGGAAACCATTACGTGCTCCCTCCTACAAAAATGCCAACAACAGAATCAAGCCAGTCAATAAAGTTGTACCATTCTGATTTTTACGAATTTACTTTAAGTTTACGATTCAATTTAAGGCCTATGCATCACAGATGAAACAAGTTAGATACATACAAGAAATAAAGCATCCGTCCAATTACAAAACACTCGTTTGTTCTTCACTGGCTAGTGCAGTAACAACTAAAATAATAACAATATTCCAAACCTTAAACAACTTTTAACTCCAACCTACTACTGGATTTCAGTAATGTATGCCGATTTGTAAAATTGTAGCTTAGGTACGAATAAATATGATTAGAAAAAAAAACATTATGCTTCGCCAGTGTTCGCACTCGATATTTTCTATATACAGTATATTACTAAACTATTCATATAAAATCATAGAATTACGTCAGTAATTTAATTTTTCATATATAAATTATTATTATCATTTCTGATGACCTAAAGAAAAAAACACCGTTATCTTTTTATTATGGAGTGGAGGATTTCTTTCCGAATTCATTTCAGGCGGTGGGGTAAGTCTGTGCTGATAGTATGACTTTCTATTTGCTTTCTCGCTTCCTCTCACCACTTGAAACGGTTTCATCCGGGGATGGAAAAATGCACGTGATTTACTCGTTAAATTTTACGTGAAATACACATTGGTCTTTAATATAGAGTGGAGGATTGTCGTCGGTATTAGAGATTAATTCAGCCACTATTGTGTCTTCTAAGCACTCATATGTATGGATAAATGAAATCATCCGAAAGAGACCAAACGGTACAACAGCCGAAACGTGAAACTGACAATAATCAAGATGTGAAAAATATTATTCTGAGACGTGAGACGAAAACAATTTGAAAATATGTGTTTTAGAAAGGTGTGCTATTTGAATGGCGTCGGATACGGTGTCGTGCTAAATCCGTTCTTTTCAAATGCTAGTATGTTTAGGTTGTTGAAAATACGCTTGGTTCGATTGTGTTCCGTAAATAGGCTTCGGTATTAGAGGTTAATTTAGACTTGTACGTCTTCCCAGGCATATTATTAATAAATGGGAGAACGTGATCCTAATAAACGCATGGCTTGGTCTAAAGGCGAATATTTATCAGTGAATCGGAGCTAAATTTTAATTTGTGTTTGTATTGAGAACGTCTTTTCTTCAGATAGCACACACATACGCACGCGTAAACGCACGCACATGCATACACGCGTGCACACACACACACACACGCGTGCACACACACACACACACACGTCGAATCTCCATTTGTCACAGCATTTGCAATTCAAATATCCGGCCGTTAGCGATACTATCGACACAAAATATTGACAGTTAAATCTAATTCCCAAAACATTAAACTCGAAGAATGCCGAAGAGTACAACAGACAAGACGTTGTAAACATAAAAAATACAAAGATACGTACAACAGTTCGAAACGTGAATTTATTTTGTACTTTATTCACTGAAATTATTCTTTGCGTAAATCACACGATAAGGAATGCTACATTAATGAAGCGAAAATTAGAATAAAATCAAATTATGTTGATTATGGGCAAAGAGTGATTAGTGTGAAGAAAAGGTGCTAATTTGATGAATAAACCTCACCTGCAACAATAAGCTTTAGTCTACGAATATATATATATATATATATATATATATATATATATATATATATATATATATATATATAAAATATGAAACTAAAAGTACACTTTTAGTAGATAGAACCTATAGTGAAATGGTTTAAGCTCAATATACGAGGAATTACATAGATAAGTTGGCAGTGGAAAAGCCAAAATTCAAAATTTGAAAAAATATTAAGTAATGGAGAGTGAGAATGTGCGTGTAAAATATATATGGGGTCTGTCCAGTTGGTAAATGTCCGTTGATAAGGTGTCCAGTGAAAGGAGATTTAAAGATGGAAAAGAAGGGTTTTCGTGAAGGTAGCGTTGAAAAAGTTAAAAAATGAAATAAATCCAATAGAAAGATGTTTAGTTCAATCGTAGGTGGAACGCAATTTTGAATTTTGGCTTTTCCACTGCCAACTTATCTATCTATGTAATTCCTCTGATGATAAGATTTTAATCTTTGAAAAGCCTTAGCTTAAGGAAGGAATAATAAACGTTTTTACCGAGTACACCTTGCATTGAACAATCGAAGTTGAAATAGATTTCTCATTCGTACATCTTTATATATATATATATATATATATATATATATATATATATATATATATATATATATATGTAGATAAAAAGAAATATTTATAATTATTTGTACCCCTCAAATCTAGGCTGGGCTCTGTAGTGAGTAGCATTAGCACAGCCGTCATCGTGACTTAAATGCATGTTCCTTTTAGTTGTCGAACACTTTGGTGACGGCTGCCTTTAAATAGGTTTACTCTCTCGCTGATTTACCGGGTTGTTGATAACGGTCGTGTGAGCTAAGACGTCGGAATTTGAGTCTGAAACATGACTCGTGTTCCGGGGTTCAAGTCCAGCGACCGGTATGAATAATCATCCTTACACTGACAATTCCCGAAAGGATGAAACATATACATATGTAGATAAAACAAATATATATATGATGAAAATAGTTTGTCTTTAAAAATCCATGGATTAAGGATATGAAACTGCTTGCTTTGAACTTCTGATGTTTTAATAAATATTGTATCTATACAATTTTTTATTCTCATCTCTTAAATTTATTGCTTAATTCAATATATTGAGCTTTATATTATCACGATAGATTGTTATTAAACGATACATTGCTTATCTTTAATTTAATATTAATATATATATGTGTGTGTGTATGTATGTGTGTATGTATGCATATGTGTATATGTATATATACTCAATCTAGCAGATGGTCAATCAAGTCAAGTGCATTGTCTTTCAAATGTAGCGACGAATCTGAGAAGGAAAAGGAGAGGACATATACAGCTTAGAGAAAAGACAAACACAAAAACATACGCACTGAACTTTAAATAAAAAGCATTAAACTAACATTATCAAATCAGTAAATGTTTGAAACACGTGTAGATTACGAACATCAAATTTAAATAACTCATACGAAAAGGTTGACATAATACTTTAGAAAATATTAAATAATAAAAAAATAAAAATCTCTGTAGGCTGACTCTTATATATATATATATATATATATATATATATATATATATATATATATATATATATATATACTTTTTATTTATACAAACATTATTGGCTACATTTTGCATACATGTTTCATCTGTGACTTTATTCCAAATCCAGCATCTTGAAGCTGGATTAAATATACCGAAAAAAAAAAACGAATTAATTACATTCTCGCAGAGGGTTTTGATTGAATGTGAGGGAAGGGGGAAATAGTGAATAGGGCAAACACATTTACGTATCTATATATACATGCACAATTACATATCTATATAATATACATTCTTACACATGTGTATACACACATACATATTCATACACTCACGCAAACACACGCACATATACATTTCCGTAATAGAATTTTATCGTTTTACTAAATCTTCAAGATACCTAGCACCATTCGTCAAGATGGATTTTTTAGACACTTTGTCTGGTAAATTACACCCGATAACTTCTCAGACCTCACCCACTTCTTCACATAAAATAGAAGTGATACACCCACGTATCCACAAATATACATAGACACATACCAACATATACTAATAACAGCCGCGTGCACGCATATATATATATATATATATATATATATATATATATATATATATATATATATATATATAGCCCTTGCACATAAACATATATACATGTCTTATACATAGCATCCACTTATACACATATTTGCAAACATACATCTACCTTGTTCATTGATCTTTAACCGGTATACTGCTGAGGTTTACTTTTTTAAATTAAAAGGTATAAGAATTCCGACTTTCAAAATTTAGTGAGAGAGTGCCCAGCTTACACATTAACAAATTAAAAAGTTAAAAAATTTAAAATTAAAAAATAAAAAATATTAAAGAATCGTTATTTTTTTATTGTAGACGTTTTAACTTTATTTAATTTTTAAATTAAATAAAGTTAAAACGTCTACAATAAAAAATAAAAAATATAAGATATAAATATATATTAAAAATATAAAATTATAAAAAAATATAAGAAAACTAAAAAATATAGAAAATATGAAAAATATGAACATTTACAGAATATAAAAATATGGAAAATGGGGTGAAAAAAGAGATGCTTTTACTAGTTGTAGGCTACTAATACTTGTTGTCTAAATCTTGTTCAGTGTGTGTTATTTGAAATGATGCAATTAAACATGGTTTCATTTCTAATATTAAGTAGTTTCTCTCTGTCGTGCTTCTTATTTTGAATGTTTCCACTCCTGACCTTTCTACTATACATATTTTGTTCGGTATATAAGGTAGGCAGTAAAACAATAGTTTTCTAAGGGGCATTCATTCGGTCTTTGGCAATTGTAATTATTTGTGGTTGTATCGTTATTTATATCAATGTTTGCGTCATTGTTTTTAGTATTTTTTGTTGTGATTCTTTATAATTATTTTTGAGTTCCCAATGCAGCTATAGCTCACTTCTAATGTGTTTTATTACATATTTTGTGTAGTTACATTACTTTATATATTTAGGGAGAGATATTCCGGAAAAAATTGGATCCGTGTGTTTGCCCATTGCAGTCAGGGTACATTTTTTGAATTAGGAGAGAGTAAATTTGCAATGGCAGTAAAAATTAAAAAAAAAAAATCAAAAGATAACATCCAAAATGAGCTTATTTCGCTATATCTCCCCTCTCTCTTTTGTTATCTCTCTTTTTTATCGAGCTCTGAGTAAAATAGTAGTAATATTTGCCGTGATATTTACTATTGTTTATAATTGACTATTCCTATTCCAATCGTTTTCATGGTTAGTTTTATTACCTCTGACTGTTAATAAACATATATATATATATATATATATATATATATATATATATATATATATATATATATATATATATATATATATATATATATAGAGAGAGAGAGAGAGAGAGAGATTGACAGTAGCGAAAGTTATAGACACTGTATAAAAAGATCGGGGGGGGGGTGAGCAAACAACATAGAGGGTTAGAGGATGAGAGTAATAGACAGACATTTAGTAAGGGATATGTGAGTTAGTGATTGAATCGCAAATTACGGCTAATTAGAACAAATGGATTTCTTTCAAACATAACTCAATCCCAAGAAATATTCTATCATTTATTTTGTGTGATTAAAATATATATGATTACCACATATAGGACAAAACACCTTAAGGAAAAAACGTTGTAGCATAATAATAGCTGTAGTATAATATACAACCAATACCAAGATGAAGGTGTATCGAGCCTGCGTGCTCAGCACGCTGCTCTACGGCAGTGAATCTTGGACCTTCTACTCGCGCCAAGAGCACGTGCGCAACCTCAGGAGAATCCTAGGAATCACCTGGCAGGACCACATCTCAAACAAGACCGTACTTGATCAGGCGGACATCCCGAGCATGTTCGCTCGGCTCACCTAACGACAACTCCGGTGGCTTGGTCATGCCAGGCAAATGGACGATAGGAAGAATCCCAATGGATGTTCTTTATGACGAGCTCGCAACCGGCTCCAAAGCAGCAAGAAAACTTGTCCTACGCTACAACAAGGATGTTTGCAAGCGAGGCATGAGGACAAGTGGCATCGACCCAACAGGCTGGGAGTCTGTCGCTGAGGATCAACACCTCTGGAGAAGAGCTGTAACGGCATGCTGCAAGAGGAGTAAGGAGGAGAGACCAGCAGTGGAGGGAGAGGAGAGAGCACATATGGCAGAGGCCTACAACAGCTTTCGCAACCAAAAAAGAGATTTGGGCGCTTTTCACTGCTAAGTGGGTAAAACAAACAAACTATAAACTGAAACTTTTATGTTTTTTTATCTTTTTACTTATGTTAATCAGTCAAATTTATGAATCACTAGCGAGACCTGTGGAAATTCCACAGTTGTATTCTTCATTTGTTTTAAATTGCTGCCGTACATTCTATGGTTGTCCGGCGCGAACAAAGACACCACGATATTATTCTGCATCGAAATACTTTGTTTAATAGAGTTTCAGGATATATCTGTTTATGGTGGTGGTAGTGGTGGCGGGGTCTATCTCCAAAACCTTTGTAAGAGTTTGTGACATATTTCCATTCTATGGACGTCCGACGCGAAGCCAGACCCCACGATATTATTGCATCATATTGGGACAGACTTAATACTACATATTGATATTAGCTAGAAGGCCAAGAAAATGTATGTAAGTTTGAGTTTCACGTTCAAAACAATAGCTGCATCAGATGAAATTTAAAGAAAATACTTTTCTAAGTACATCTTCGGCGATTAGCCGTTTCTATCTTTAAAAAAGGTGAAAAGTGATAACGTACCTACGGACGTGAAATAGCCTTAGCATATTATTATATAGATAATACAATTATTATATAGATAATACAATTATTATATTGATAATACAATTATTATATTGATAATACACTTATTATATTGATAATACAATTATTATATAGATAATACAATTATTATATTGATAATACAAACAAAATAATCTGATATTACATTAAATCACGAATATTACTTATCAGCAAGTTAAGGTTAATTTTCGATGTTTTAACATTGTCGCATAATTTTAAAATAATGCAAGTGATACCACTTGAAACATTAACCACTTGAAACATTAGCCGCATTTGTGGTAGCTCCGTAGTTCACATCGAACCAGCAGCATCAGCGTCTCTTAAAGTCCACCCCTTCCTCACCATTGTAAGTGGTAACGTGGTAGCGTCGGAGCTACGCCGTTTGAAACCCCAGTTCCTGGCAGGGCCACTCATGATGGACAGGTTTGGTACCAAGCGGTGTTAGATGCATAACTCGGCTAACAGGGCTCTGGTGAACATCCTGGAGGAGTTGGCATCAGGATCCGTCGTCTTCTGGTCGTCCCTGCTTCTGTGTGTGGCAAGAAAAGACGTGTTAAGTGTGAAATCGCAGATCAACGGAGTGAAAGTGGTAACATTGATTCTGTGCCATTCCCTTGTGTCTTCTGGGCCAAACCTTACCCGACTTCGCGTGCAACTGCTGCGTTTGGCTGTTCTCAGTGTCGGAGGTAAAACATGGAATCATGCAGGTTAATGAATAACTGTAACTAACGAGGAGAACTTCATGCAGACCAGATAACCCGAGGGACAAACAACAACAGCAACAACAATAGCAGCAGCAGCAATAGCAGCAGCAAAAGCAGCAGCAGCAGCACTTGAACAGTGTATGATGAGCATAAAATAAGCATCAATCACCGTTAAGCCAATTACATATGCTTTCCTCTTATTTATTGCATGACTTAAAACGCAATGTAATTCGGTCCCGTTGAAAATCCTAGATATTCTCCAAAGATTGCGCTAAATAATCTCAGTAATATCACGACGAAAGATCGTATCGCTTACATTCTATGTAATTAATTCGTGTTTAAATAGTAAAATGCAAATACCAGTTTAATTTTTGCTTTCGACAAGCTGTGACCACAGATAGTTTATCGGTCCTTTGGTAGGCGTAATCATCATACACAGACACATAAATATTATACACAGCTACATAAATATTATACACACGGATATAAATATTATACACATGCACATAAATATTATACACAGCTACATAAATATTATACACATGTAAATACATATTATACACAGGTACATAAATATTATGCACACACACATAAATATTATACACAACTACAAAAATATTATACACACGCATATAATTATTATACACAGCTACATAAATATTATACACATGCACATAAATATTATACACAGCTACATAAATATTATACACAGCTACATAAATATTATACACAGGTAAATGAATATTATACACAGGCACATAAAAATTATACACAGGTACATAAATATTATGCACAAACGCATAAATATTATACACAACTACAAAAATATTATACACACGCACATCATTATTATACACAGCCACATAAATATTATACACACGCACATCATTATTATACACACGCACATCATTATTATACACAGCCACATAAATATTATACACACGCACATAATTATTATACACAGCTACATAAATATTATACACAGCTACATAAATATTATCCACACGCATATAATTATTATACACAGCTACATACATATTATACACATGCACATAAATATTATACACAGCTACATAAATATTATACACACGGATATAAATATTATACACAGGCACATAAATATTATACACAACTACAAAAATATTATACACATGCACATAATTATTATACACATGTACATAAATATTATACACAGCTACATAATTATTATACACAGCTACATAAATATTATACACAGGCACATACATATTATACACACGCACATAATTATTATACACAGCTATATACATATTATACACATGCACATAAATATTATACACAGGTACAGAAATGTTATACGCAGGCACATAATTATTATACACATGTACAGACAAGAAATGACTGTTTGTTTCTCAACCCGATTTGTGTTAACAGCAGAATGTATATATAACGAAATATAATTATAAAACATTCTCAAAGTTAGGAAATGTAAACATTTTGAAAATTTAGCGCAAATGGACCGTATACAGAATCAAATAGTAATTTATTAGATCGTCCCATAAGTTATGTCCGGATTTTAATTTTCTGAAATTTAATCGTAAGTGAAAATGTTTTTTCGCAACGACACCCTTTCAGAAGTATACATTGTTCGTTGGTATTGTATTTCTTGCTAGCATGGCCACCCGGTATTGCTCAAGTAGAGGTATAACAATGTTTTCTAAACATTATGTGTTACATTCATGACGAAGATAAATATTAATCGCATATGAAATGTCAAATGAACAAGGATTAGAAATTAAAAAAGAAATATCTGTCAAAAGATTTAATAAAAACAAGGTTTAAGTAACAAACGTTCTTTTGTAACACATTTATCCGCCATCGTAAATTTCAAATAAATGACACCGTAATGGTAAAAATCTGAATAAAATATTATTTAAGACACAATACCCGTACACTTGCAAGAATTGCACAGACAACAGCAGCTTGACCAAACTAAGGCCCATAAAGAATAATAGAAACATCGCAAAACAACAGATTAATGCGCTCCCTGGTCATCTTCATATTTTTGTATGGGTGTAAGTCATGAACCCTAACTAAAGATCTAGAGAGAATGATACAGGCCACAGAGATGAGATGTTTTCGAAATATCGTCGACATCTCATACAAAGACCACATTACAAATGAGGATGTGAAGAACAGACGCAGACAAGCAGTTGGGACATATGAAGATCTACTGACCACTATGAAGAAGAAGAAGAGGAGGAAAATGAAGTGGTACGGCCATATCACACGATCATCAGATCTCGATAATGATGAAAGACAAAGACAAAAGTAGGAGGATTAAATTCGAGAGTGGACCGGGATGATGCTGAATAACACGCTAAGGAAGGCAAAAAGTCGGGAGGGCTGGCGAAAACGGGTTGTCAGGTCACCTTTAGCGTCCCAACGGTAATTCAGACCGCGGGACAGATGATGATGATGATGATGATGATGGTAGTGATGATGATGATGATGATGATGATGATGATGATGATGATGATGCGTACAATTAACAGTGGAAAATATCATTTCGATTATTAACGAATAAATTTCCGCTTGGCAACTTGAAAAAATAATGCTACAAAAGATGGTGATCGGTATATTTCTTATAAAGTCACCGCCAAAATGGCTCTCTCTAATTTTGCTAACGACTTATTGCGTTGGGATTAACACAAACACACACGCACATACACACACACACTCATATATATATGTATATATATATATATATATATATATATATATATAAACATATATATATATACACACATATATATATATATATATATATATATATATATATATATATATATATATATATATATATATATATATATATATATATATATATATATATATATATATAATAGCTCCGGTTTGATTTTCTTCTTTTAGAAGCATGATAGATAGATATTTTTAAATATATGGTTTTATTCCTTTTTTCTTTTCCCATTGCGGGAATGGAAATTTTCGCCAATTCCTGTTGACTTTAAAATGACGTCATACCACTAGAACGACATAAAGCGTTTTTATTAGCCAGTAAAATAAAATAAATGAACATTTTTTATAGCAAGTTTATAAATAAAAAGTATCTTGTTTTTCAATATTTATTGCAATTTCATGGGGAAAAATACTTTTTTACTCAACGTAATATTTTTTAATTTTAACCCTGCAACACAGCGTTAGTTACTTATATTCCCTCTACCGTTTTCCTTCGACCTAGGACTGTACCCTGCTACGATAGTGTAGACGCAGCACTCTCCTTAGATCCGAGCGCCTAAATCCATGTGTATGCGGATTTTCATGTTCACCACAGAGATTGGCTTGGTTTCTCAAGCTACATAGACACGGCTTGTAACAGAAAGCATAGTTTCTCTATTGCTCATCTCCTTTCATAAACATACACTTTCTCGCCACGCCTCTCAGATCGTGTAGATCAGCAAGCCTCACTTCTCGACCCATTCTTGACAACACTACCGGAGACTATTCGGGAACGCTGATCACTTTGTGATGATGGTTGATATCACCTTAAAACTCTGACCCCAAACTGAAGTGCCGTTACTCAAAAGGCCATGAGTCAGCTACAAATAGACCAAACTTTATAGCATCAAGAAACCATTGTGAGTGAGTAATAGCCACAGCTAAACTAGGCATACGGAAATGGCCAGAAAACACATTAAATCGTAGAAATTAAGAACTCGCGATTTCGGGAAAATCTATAATAGTGTGGTGAATAATGAGCTTGCACGGTGACGGATAAGGTTGAACTTCTTGCCCATCTCGGACTCCACAAATCACTCCCTCTCAAATTTCCCACTACGGATTGAAACTACATCTGATGATCTGATGATCACCCTTTCCTATGTCTTGGACATGATAAAAACATTAAAATTCTACAAAGCATGTGGACTTGATCTTATCTCTACTATAGTAATAAAAATGATCTGCTGAAATGGCCCCTGTCTTCTAAAAAGTTTATAATAAATGCCTTGCTAAATTTTGCTTCCCTGATTGCATGAAAATGTCTTCTGTGGTACTAGTTTTAAAGAACTCTGGTGAAAGACCCGCAGAATTATAACCCTATCAGTCTCCTCCCGCTCTTCGCTAAAATCTTCGAATCATTAATCGTTAATGCCAACCTTTTTTTTTTCGGCAAACATTATGGATTAAGGTAATCCGGTTCTGCTGCGGATATCCTAACGGTCATCTCTGAACGCATATAACATGCACTGGATAAAAAGGTGAAGCTAGGACAGTAGCGCTTGATATATCCAAGGCTTTTTACAAGGTCTGGCATGCAGGTCTTCTCATTTCGTATGGTATTACTGGACGAATATTTAATATCATCAGATCTTCTTTAGCTAAAAGATAAATCCAGGTAATCCTCGATGGCCGTACATCTAAACAACATCACATTAATGCGGGTGGTCCCTAGATGTCGATCCGTGAACCTTTGTTATTTCTGATTTTCATAAACGACCTCTGATGCAATCGCGTTCGAGATGGGTATATTTGCTGATGACACCACGCTCTATTCTTGACATATGGGCAAAACGAACGCACACATATCCAAGGCAAGGGCTAAATCCTTAGAAAATTACCCCAGTCAATGCTGCTAAGACAAAGATCCTTTCCTTTAACAATTATAAGAAACCTTTTCAACAACCGATTGCCATGGCTGATAACACCCTATCCGAGAGTCTAACATTCAAACTCCTCCGCCTAACATTTACAGGTAACATGAATTGGAACAAATACATAGAAGGTAATGCCAAGTCTGCTGCAAAGAAAGTGGGATCCCTCTACCGGGCTAGAGCTTCTCACACCTCCCAGTATCCTATATTTTTACAAAGCCACTATTCGCCCATACATGGCGTATTGTTGTCACATTTGAGCTGGTCCAAGACAGATTCTAAAAAAGAGCCTCCAACTTAGTAAGTCCCACACTATCTACTAAGCCTAACCAGCCCCTGCTCCATCGCCGCAATGTTGCATCCCTGTGCTTGTTTTATATATACTTCAACGGAATGTGCTTCGATGAACTTGCTGCACTTGCGTCCCCTCAACGTAAATACACTCGATCAACAGCAAAATCCTACCCCTTTCACTGTAGAGGTTCTCAGATGCTGAAAAGTGTTCTACTCTAATAGCTTGTTTCTCCGAATTTCTTGCCTTTGGAATTCCCTCCCTGCTCCCTGATTCCCCGACTGTACTAACACACAGAAATTTAAAAGTAATGCACAACTCCCCACTTAGGATGCCCCTATAAATGTGGCTTCTAATTCACAGTAGCCCCTTACGTCTCAATGGCAATGTGCCTTGTTTGGAGTGAATAAAAGTAACGAAAAAAGTAACGAATAAAATTTCCAGTTCACGGAAAAAATAAAATATTGTTTCTTTTCTTCACCTCATATTTTAGCGAACTGCTGAACATTTAGAAATAATATTTTCTAACTACATAAATTTGTACATCATAATTTATTTCTAAATGATTAAGACAAATATCATAGATATTCTGTTTCTACACATCTGTAACCAAAACTACGTCACAGTTCTCAAAGATATTACTTTTTTTATTTTCCGAATATTTAAAAGAATGTAATACTAGCAAATATATGTGTGCCCCAGGCGCTTATTTGTGCCTGTTTTATAAACAAATTATAACTAGTATTCTTACCTCCACCAAGGAAATTATGTTTTCGGTCAAATTTATCAGTATTAACATTGATTGATAAATCGTCACCGAACTTGATCAAATATCGATCATGGTTTAACTTAGAACTGATTTAATTTGGGGATATCTACAGCAAAGGTCAAGGTCACGGAAAAGATGAAAGTCACAATTTTGGCGATAACTTCGATTTTTTATCGTAAAGACTCGCTACATGGTCGATATTGTAGCCAATAAAGTCTTGCATTTTATATGACCTTGGCCTTTGACAGTGAATAGTTCTGTCAAGATCTAAATTATTTACGGAATTTCAACTTTTGATTTTTCCAAATTTAATGCATAGAACTGATGCTCTTTAAAACACCATTCAAAGTTTAAGCCTGATCAGAAAAATAGTTTTTAAGTTATCAATGTTTCCATAGCATAATTTCGGGAATATTTTATATAATATGGAGAAGTAAGGCCCAAATTACAGCTTGGCTTACCCTTACGTTGTCAGATGGAGGTATGCATTTTGATGACTGACTTATGTTTTTGTTGTATTATTGATAATAGAGAAACTAATTTCCGCGACTTGCATTTCAAATCATAGCAGCTGGGGTTCTTTGCATTTTATCCACCCCCATCTCTGTCTTTTTTGCTTGATTTTACAATTAACTGTCAATATTTTGCATGGATAAGCGCAGCGTGTAAATCAATGTCGGCTGCATGTTTGCATTAGAAACGCTATGACAAATGGAGATGAAGCGTTTGTGTTGTGCGTGTGCGTTTTTTAATGATTGTAGAGAAAACATCTCGAATGGAAGTACAATGTTCCTTTTGGCCGAGGAACAAAGTGTAGTATCTGTTCTGATACTTCATATATTTTCATCAGTGAAAAAGAAATTCTTCTAGACCGAGGCCATTTTTATTTTTGTCCCAATCCAGAGTGACCCAATTTGGGGAGCTGGATTTTCCCCACAGTAAAAACCAAGCATGTGCTTAACTCTGCCCTCGTGGGAAAGCAAGTAAATAGGATCAATTAAAACTGTTTCTTTGGTGACATAATCATTATTCGGCATGAGAAAATGTTCAGTGTTTAACTGAACCACGTTCGTATATTTATTAATGTCTGCTAGTCGCCAGGTGAATAAAATGTGCCTAAATTTATATTTAATACCGAAACATTTTTAGGGAACACAATCGGATCAAGTGTATTATCAGCACCTCAATTATGTTACAAACAAGTTTAGCTATCTGATGCCAATCGAAGGTCACGTGTTTGAAAACGTTTAACAAAGTGTATACCTTCAAATTAACTTCGTCTTACGTCTCGTCAAATTTTTCCATTAAAACAATTTCTGTTTACTTCTTAAAAAAGATAAATAAAATGACGCAATGAAATATTGTTAGTTTCGTAATTATGGTTCGCGAATGATATTTCTACTTTCCATGGAAAACCGGAATTTAACAATAAAACAATTTGATGAAATATAAGTTTCTTCTTCTCTGTGGTGGGCAAGAGAACGAATAGAAAAAGGAGAACAGTCGACGAGTGCAAGAGAAGGTGGGAGATTTTTTTTTACATATAAATATTTTGGCACGCATCTAAAAAGTTACCAATGAATCACGATTAAGCAGTGAGCTTTGATAAAAGCCATTCTGTGAGTGAGCAGTTAAACAGTCAACCGGGGAGTTTGTTGGCAACACACGCCCTCTATCTCCGTGCAAATTGTGGATAACAAAATTGTCCACTTAGTTTTCTATCGAAAAATACCTACTTTTTTCACTGCCAACAGGCTAGCTGCCTTAAGAAGATAGAGAAAGAAGGAATCTGTTTCTCCCTCCATAGTTCTCTAAGCCAACATTTACTAAAATAATTTTTAATTCACCATACGATATTAAAAGACATTATTTTTTAGAACCTCACGGCATTTTTTATCTACCCTAAATATATTTATTTTGCCAACAATGTTTTTTTTACTTAATTGAGTTTATGCCTACATCCCATCCCATATAGCGGTTTACATCCTAGAAAAGGGGACAAAGGTTACTACGGCTCTGTGAATAACTACAGTTATGTGCAGGGTGCACAACGAACAAGAACCGTTGTTCGTTGTGCACCCTGCAAATAGCTGTACGATTGCACTCACCAACCAACACATGTCACATGTCTTGATGAAGGTAAATATTGATTCGGCGCTTAATCAAATTCAATACCATCTGCTAAATTATTATCGATCGGCGAGAATTCGTTTTTAAATAACCAATCAAATGAGGGTTCGTTTTTTAAATAACCAATCAAATTAAACAACATCTGCTTAGTCCCGATTGATAACTTTTTTAGATGCGTACAAGTATCTCGATTAGAAGCTTCGCTCGTCCTTCGCTTAGTCTGGTTTTTGTAGACCCCCCCATACCCCTGCTACCCAATGGCAAATATAGTAATAAAAACAACAACAATGTTTCATTACTTACTCAAGAGGATGGAATCAATTGATGTCATTTAGTATTTGCATAAAAACGTATTTTCTCTGATGTTTATGTCTCCACATAAACTCACACATGAGACTGTCCACCATTCTGCGATGCGTTACACAATGGCATCTATTCTGGCGTTCGTCTGGAATAACATTTGGAATGGGCGCATCTAATTTTACATGCGCCCAAACATCTATCAGTCTGTCGATAGGTCTGTCAAGCTTAAGTTTAGGATCTTTTGCAGAAAAGCATCAACACCCACACACCCGATACGCCCGCTACCCAATGCGGGTTATAGAAAATAAAAGTTTTAGTACTTACTCAAGATGGAATCCATTCATGTCTTTTAGTATTTGCATAAAAAAAGATCGTTTTTCTTATATTTCTAAATACCTTAGAAAAGTTCTAGTGTCAAATGGAGCGATCGAATTACCAACCTAGAAGTCAGAGACCACACTAACCAACAGGTGGCATCGTCAATAATCTGCAAACGATGTATAGGCTGGCTCGGACATGCACTAAGGTTAGTCCCCAGAGAGAATTGCTACCCAACTGCTTCAGTTGACCTCTGATAGAAGAGGAAGACAAAAAAATTAACTTGAAGCAAACAATCGAGGGAGATTTGCAAGCAACGTGCGGAAGCTGGAAGGATCTGGTTACAGACCGGACGCGGTTGAACACTTTGACTATCTAATGCATCTCAAACCGCGGGAGTTCCTAAGTATAAGTATTATATTTCTGCCTCCACATCAACTAACACAGATAGGGGTCCACCATTCCGCGATGCTTTCCACAGCAGCGTTTGTTCTGCATTTTGTACAACATGACCTGAGATAAAAGACAGGATTCAAGTAAAGAGCGTGTGCACACACTGCGCACACCTGTCTGGACTATTTTTATGCAAAACTTATTTTTCGCTTTTTAGTGGCGATAGCTCGTCTACAAAATACCCGTTTTAAATAGCATTTCCGTCAGTCTGTCACGTGTTAGTTTTAAATAGAATTTTCATCAGTCTGTCACGTTTTAGTTTTAAATAGAATTTTCATCAGTCTGTCACGTGTTAGTTTTAAATAGCATTTTCATCAGTCTGTCACGTGTTAGTTTTAAATAGCATTTTCATCAGTCTGTCACGTTTTAGTTTGAAATAGAATTTTCGTTAATCTGTAACGCCGAGGTTGCATCGAATAAATATCTATGCTTGTTTTATTATCAAGTATTGACATGTTTTTGTTGTATATTCTGTCAATGGGTGGGAGATAATCTATTGCCCGATTTCTTTTCCCGCTGGTCTGAAAGGTGAAGCCGTTCTATCGATTCTTTCTTCTCCCGGGTAGGCTGGCACATGTATGAAAAAGTACATACAAGAATTTTTAATTTAAAATATATTTTACTTATATCTACTATGAGTATTTATATTTGTTTACCTTCCGAATTGGATCACCCTTTCAGGTGGTGTAAACACTCTTATTTATCTGAACTTACATAACGATTCACTAAAAATCTCTCAGTAAGTGAAAATCTTTTCTTGTAATTGAATTCGCACAATGGGGCCGCAGTTTATCCTAATGCCAACCACTCTCAATTATACCGAAGCGACTGTATGTATTTGACAAATTATAACTTAAAAAACACTATTATCAAGTAATATTTGACATATTGACTTCACACTTTTGGAATAGTAAGTAGATTGGAGTTATTTAGAAGGTTACAGAAATTATCTACGCGTTTTAAAATTTTGTCATTCAGTATTAAAACCGAAGAATAACAAAATATTTAGACCAAATTCCCAATCGAATTAATATGGTTTGATTTCATTGAGTCTCTATATACTTGCCTCCCCACGAGGGCAAAGTTGAACACAAGGTCGCTTTTATGTGGGGGGATATCTAGCTACCCTCTAAAATGCACTCTGGGTGGGACAAAAAAAATGAGCAATTCAGGAAGAATTCCTCCATCTCTGACCGAAGACATATACTGCACTGTGATGTTAGCCAGAAAGCCAGGGAGTATCAATCTGTCATCTAATTTTTCACATTCTTATCTTATTTTTTTATTGTCTCTCTCGTCTAATGCCCCTCTCTCGCTCTTTTTTTCTCTCTCTTACTCTTTATATCTCTTGAGTATCATTCTTTCACTGTCAGTCAAAGTTTTTCTCTCAGTCTTTCTTCTGTCAATTAACATTCATGGTACTATCGCTCCCATTTCTAATAAAGAATGAACAAAACTCGTGACGTGTTGTTCCGTTTTAAATCGCAGCTTTGTTTATTTCGATACAGCTCTTCCGCACCACCATTACCTCAGAGTTAATTTTTCCTCTCACTGCCAACCGTATTGTGATACTATAGACTGCCCCTCCCCCAGCCGAGACCAGCAGAAAATGTTAGCTCGAAAGTAGATGATAATACTAAAGTGATGCGGAAGTAAATGACAATATGAAGGTGAATGATAATGTGGGACTGGTATGGGAGTAAATGAGAATGCGAAAGTGGATGACAATATGAAAGCGACAAATTGATTGTGTTCTACGAAGTTATGCCATGAACAACTAACCGGTGGAAAGGTCGCGATAAAGAATTCGGAAGGAAATATTTAGTTCCGATTGAGGTAAGCTGAGAATAACTGGGGGACTGAACGTATCAGATGTTAAATAGAAAGGGGACATATTTGGGGGACACTGACCGTAGACGAGTTCGACAACTTCCATGAGAACAGTGAAACGGTGTCCGTGAGATGAGTTCTAGTGGACGACAGTAAGTGGTCTCGACAGGCAGATGGGTTCATGAGATCTCAGTTAAGTCGTAGCTGATATCTTGGACTTGGAAGATAAGAGTCTTAGCTAAGAAGAGTGACACTAACGACCTAGTCCTAACGACACACCCACACACCCGTGTTCAACAAGTCACGGTTATACAATTGTTCTATCTGTGTCTGCGTTGTTATATACGATGAATGTAAATTGTAAACTAGTGCATTTGCGCCCTCAGCGACCACCAATGCTAGAATCGACACGGCCAGAATCAGAAGATGAAGAAGAAGAACACCCATGGCACATGCGTTTTAGGGGTCGGCGATCGTCAGGAGGCCGGCACAGTTATACAGTATAACATTTCCCCTTTTGGGCGCAGCGACAATCTAACATTGGCGAATTACGATACAAAATTACTAATTTATTACATGAGTGAGCGCCTTCCTTCAAACACTAAATAAGTCAAATCTTACAGTGAAACATTGGTAATATTAAGTAACTTAACGCACTTGGAATAGAAAGTGGATCAGAGTTATGTGCCCTTGTTACATGGTTTATTTATTGCAAATCTAACAGGTGTGATGTTTAGTGTGATATTCAAATCGTTAATAACGCCCAGAACATCTTTCGTGAATATAAAATTAACCACACTAAATGTGAGGAGGGGGTGGACCAAGCCAGAAATAAAGCAGATTATCTAAACGTAAGCAGCAGAAAATGAAAATCAATTCATTATATAAAAAAGTTTTTTTGTTTTTGTTTTTACAAAATGGTCAGCACTTATGAATGCCAGATTTCACTCGATGATAGGGGTTAATTAGATGGAATGATTTTCAGGACAAAGTTCGAATATTTGTGCCGAAGGAATCTATTGGTTTTGAAGATAACCAAGTTGTAATCTGTGGGGAAGCAGTCTCATGACAATATGTTTCTGTTGTGGACCTGGGTAAAGCTGAATAAATGACACAGGAACACATGGTTTAAATGAACAAAGGTATATATTATATAATAGAAAGAAAGATATTACAAGGAGATGTTGCTCTCAACCGCCATTGCTGGTTTGCCTGGGAAGAAGAGAACAAGTGTCACGTGCTTCCCGTATTTATAAGGTGGACGAGTCCATTAGTTCTCTGTAGGTAGGTACAGCACCATAACAGTTTCATTGATGAAAAGAAGCTTTGTTCGTGGAAATTGCGCCTGAAGCTGGGCACACCGAGAAAGAAAAGAACGTTTGTTTTTGTTTTGGTAACAAAACGAGTTCTTGCTGTGAATGTCTTCCAAGGGGGAATGAGAGATTTTGAGCTCAGTCGAGCATCTTCCATAGAAATAACGATAGAATAGAAAGATACTAGCAACGTTTCTTCTGTGAGAAATGGGATGTAAGGAACGGCAACCCGACTAAATTTCGAAGTCGATTATAAATCTTGTTAAGGTAACGAAGGGGGCTTTGAGCGGCATGTGGCAGCTATACTTCACCTTGCGACATTTGTTTTGAAATAATGCCAGAGTAATTCTTTAGGATTCTACTAGAGTTTGAATAATAAAAGAGTTTATTTCAATAAGTGCTTATTTACTTGTCGCCTCCGGTTTACAGTTTTTCTGTTTTTTTTTCATTAAGACTTAGACGTTGCGGGATGGCGTCATAATGGACATAACATTGCCTCGGATGATGGATAAAAAGATGTTCCCTACACCCGTCCAATTTCTCGAATAAATCGTGAAATATCGGTACCGGAGACTGGTGTTTATTCTATTATGGATGCGAGTGCACCGGAGCGAGTGCACAGAGCCACCATCTTTGTGTTAGACGGGCGCAGGTGAATAGGAAAAACATAAAACAAGGTGAGACTGACCTTTAAACAGGATGCGGCCATGAAGTCACAGGGTCAACGAGCAAAAAGAGACGAATGGGTTTAAAGGTCACGTGATGAAGTAAGGGAGCATACGTAGAAAGAAGAGAACGAAAAAGAAACGTTTGGATCGGTCTCTTTTATCTTTGATCACGATTGCGACCAAACGGCGTTGGTATCCATCGCCTTAGCATAGACACGGGCGAATGTTTACTTTTGTAAAAACTTAGTTCAAGTGATTTTTTAAGTGATTTTTTAACACTGTATTGAGAACGGGTATACACAGTGTCAGATTGGTATAGTGGCATATGACGCGGATACCATAAGCCACGCTGTTTCATTTTAATCCTGACAATTTAGAAATCGTCAGGATTAAATTCCCGAGTTCGACATCAAGATTCTCAGGTTCGAAGGTTACATCGGCCGAAACGTTGTGAGAATAACATTCGAGATGAGAACAGTATTTTGGATAATCCAAATAATACGAATTTTCAATCCTCATCTAAAAATTTATATTTAAATTCTTAGTTAAACATAAAAAGAGAATATGTAAATAAATATGTTCAGTCTTGCATAATTTATTTGTTTTTTCACTCTCATATACCCTACATTAATGCTCTATTTCCAATATTGAGCATCTATTATCATATTATGGATTGTCACGATATCTCTAGATACCATCCTATAAGATATCCTTAGCATATCATTAATATATATATATATATATATATATATATATATATATATATATATATATATATATATATATATACAGGGTGATTAGAAAGTAACTCCCTATTATTAAGTGCTCGTAATTTATTACTGAAATATAATTTTTACAAGAAATAAACATGATAATGAAGTCTATAGCATGGGGTTTTATTCAAAATTCAATATGGGTGGCAGCAATCGCCACCAGCTTCACATCAAACAACATCAACTGATTTCACAAGGAGTTTTTTTTTCTTACTAATGAGTCAACACATATCAAGACTAAAAACCCACTCAAAGATTAGGGTCACCAAGATGGATAGATTGACAGATAAATGGTGATGAATACTATGAGAGTATTGAAAACAGTATCCGACACATGAAAACAACATTTTCCCCCATTTTCAAAAACATCGCTCGTGGAATGTGAAGACTAAAGGAATAACGCATAATTCATAACTCTTGCCCCCCCCTTCATTTCTTGTAAGTATTACAACTGAAGTAATAACTTACAAGTATAACTTACAAGTATAGGGCGTTACTTTCCAATCACCTTGTATATATATAAGGTTCCTTTAAACAAAGGTATTATTCACACCTATATTCCTTTAGATACAAAGATCGCGCAAACACATCTTTGGCTAAACGAATTTGGGAACTAAAAGAAGAAGGAACTCCCTTTTCTATAAATTGGAAAATCATAGAGAGAAAACCCATTTATTCACCTATATCTAATGTTTGCCATTTGTGTAATGCTGAGAAGTTCCATATTTTTAAGGCCATCATGAACCCAAACACCAGATGTTTAAATGTACGCGATGAGGTTTTTAAGGGCTGTATACATCGTAAACAAGCACTCCTTATCTATTGGATGGATCGAGTGACTTAAGCCTTCTTAGAACCCTACATACATTTTTCAGACACTTACACACTTCCACTGCAGACTTCTCGTTCTACGAACCTGATCACAACCCTTTTTCCTTTCTCCATTTTTTCCCTCTTTCTTATTTAAATTTTTAATTTTTTATATTTTTTTATATTTTTACATTTTTTTAATATAATAATTTTTTTAATATAATAATTTTTTTAATATAATAATTTTTTTATATCCTTATATTTTTTTATATATTATTATTTTTTTTATATATTATTATTTTTTTATATATTATTTATTTTTTATATATTATTTTTTTATATATTATTTTTATTTATTATTATTTTTTTATATATTATTTTTTATATATTATATTTTTTTATATATTATTTTTATATATTTTTTAATATTTTTTAATTTTTAATTTTTAAATTTTATTTCTCAAATCTTTATTCATTTATTTATTTATTATTTATATATGAATTTTATATATTGATTTTTATTTATATATTGATCTTTTAATTTTTTATTTATATTTATATATTGATAATTTTTTATTTACACATGCATGTGTTTGTGTGTGTGTGAGTGTGTATATAATGTATATATATATATATATATATATGTATATGTATGCATATGCATATAAGTATGTGAGTGTGTGCGTATGCATGTGTGTAGGTGTACATGTGTATGTGTATATTCATTTATTTTTTATTTTTTATTTATATATTTATTTATTTATATATATATTGATTGATTATTTATGGTTATATATTTACTTTTTATATATATTTATATATTGATTTTTTATTTATGTATATGTATATATATATTTTTTTATCTATATATATACATTTTTTTATCTATATATGAATTTTGAATTCTTATTTACATATGAATTTTTTTATATATTGATTTTTTTATATATTGACTTTTTATTTATATTTTGATTTTTGAATTTTTTTATATGATTTTTTTATATGATTTTTATTTATTTATATATTGATTTATTTATATTTCGATTTTTATATTTACATTTATTTTTATTTTTATTTATTTATTATTTTTATATATATTATATATTTATATTTATGTATTTTTTTATTTATATTTTTATATCTTTATATTTTTATATATTTATATTTTTATTTATATTTTTATTTACATTTTGACTTTTGATTCTTTATTTACATATTATGATTATATTTATATATTGAATTTTTCATTTATATATTGATTTTTTTATTTTTTTATATATTTTTTAAATATTTTTTCTATATAGAGATTTTTTATTTATATATTGATTTTTGATTTTTTATTTATATATATTTTATTATTTATATATATTTTATTATTTATATAGAATTTTTATTTATATTTGTTATCTATATATTGATTTATTTATATATTGATTTTTCATTTATATATTGATATTTTAATTATATATTGATTGATTTTTTATGTATATATTGATTTTTTATTTATGTATTTATATATTTATCTATATTTATATTTTTCATTTATATATTTATCTATATTTATGTTTTTACTTTAAATTGAGAATTATTAATTGAAATGATCGTAATTCATAAAAACATATATATACATTTTATATAATGATAAATAGTTACCTCCCCTTTTTTTAGATTATTTAATTAATTAGAGTTGCGTACCTTAATTAATTATTTTTCTACATATATATATATGAAAATAATATATATAAATATAAAAGTAATATTTTATTATTATAAATTTAATTTTTTTACTTTTCCACTCCTTTCTTTCTTTCTTTCTTTCTTTCTTTCTTGCTTTACTTCTAAATATAGAATCTTTTAACGGCTTTTCTGTCCTAAGCGTTTCCGTCGGCTCTCCATTTCAAAATTCGGTGTACACAGCGTTTCATAACAGTTGGATGTTTTTTGAAGAAATTCCATCATTTACTATTTCAGACTATGCTGAAGACGACGTGAATCGGGAATTCAACCCGTTTCTTATCAGAAACCACTGGTCCATGTCTGATTAAAATCTGTATTTAAAAATAAAAATATTACGCTCTTAATTTAATTTAATTGAGCACTCTACTGGTATTTCCCTTTTATTCTTTATTGAGTATATCTTTATTGAGTATTCCTTTATACTTTATATAGCCCCTACCAGGAATTACAATTATATATTGTTAGCCCAGTAGTTGAGCACTCTCGAGGAATATACCTATTTCACAGATTACACGGTAAACCTGGAATTACAACTTTTTACCAGATCATTCAAAGGAAATGGATATTCACCACCTCGGATATTCTACAAAGAACATCCCAATACCAAGTAACCAAGACTACACTAGGACACTACTCACTAAGATCGTCGAGGTAATACGGAAAATGAGATGGAAAGTCCTAAATGCTGACGGTATATTTGCGGAAAAAAACTACTACGGTCTGAAATCGAGCAAATACCCACCAAAAGTTGAAATGTTGGAGAATTTCGAAAGAGACCTGCTTAACATTACACATAACCTTCGTTTTACAAATTACACAAACCCATTACAGCTGAAACTCACCTCCGACATAAAAAAACTCAATAAGCTGAGAAAAGACAATTACTCATTCGTTTTTTCGGACAAAACTAAAAACATATATAAAATGAAAAATGAAAAAAAGACATCCCTCACTAAAAGCGCCATTACTACAAATTACCAATTAGCAAAAACTAGCACATACACAAATATTAACAAAAAAGCATCAGATTTAACAACTAAATTAGGAATTGAATATAGAGCAAATATTTTAACTAAAAATAAGGCTTTCATTACTCTTAAGGATCATAAAGATAGTTTTAATATTAGGCCCTCTTGCAGACTCATAAACCCAGCAAAAAGTGATATTAGTCTAGTTAGTAAAAGTATTGTTAAAAGCATAGTTAGCAAAATTAAACTTAATTCAACACTCAGCCTGTGGGAAAACACTAATTCTGTATTAATATGGTTTAGGAATATTAAAGATAAAAATTTATGTAAATTCACACAATTTGACATAGTAGACTATTACCCCTCAATTACAAAAGATATCCTCGATAAAGCTCTTAACTACGCACTAGATTACACAGATATAAGTCAGTTAGAACGAGATACCATCCTAAATGCCAGACAAACCCTTCTTTTCTTCGAGGGAAGGGCCTGGGTAAAGAAATCAGATCCTGAGGACCCCTTTGACGTTGCAATGGGCGCCCACGATAGTGCGGATATATGCGACCTGGTAGGACTTTATATCTTACACACACTCAAAATTAAGTTTCCCGACCACTTCATCGGATTATACCGAGATGACGGGGTCTGCCTTTCACACAATAAAAACGGACAAATACTAGATAAATTTAGGAAAGACCTCATTCAAACCTTCAAAAGTTTAGGCTTTAAAATCACTATCACTACTAATTTAAACCAAATAGATTTCCTCGATTCTACTCTTAACCTCGAAAATAACACTCACAAACCCTACCATAAACCGAATGAATCACTCCAATATATCCATAAAAGCTCATGCCATCCACCATCAATCCTCAAAAACCTTACTAAAAATATAAGCCTTAGAATTTCAAACCTCTCCTCCAATTATGAAGTTTTCACACAGGCCGCTCCATATTATAATAAAGCCCTCCGCGACAGCGGATTCCACGATGGAATCTCATACATCCCAAACCAGAATATTCCACAGAACAACAACCGCAAAAGGAGGAGATCGATTATCTGGTTTTCGCCACCCTTCTCCAGCAGAACAAAATCAAGAGTAGGTCATATTTTCCTCTCATTATTAAACAAACATTTCCCTCCAACAAACAGTTTACATAAGTTTTTCAATAAAAACACCATCAAGGTCAGCTACTCAACCATGCGGCCTATAAGGAGTTACATCACCAAAGAACAAAGCACGGCAGTCGACACCGGATGCTCATGCCAAAATAAAAATTCTTGCCCCCTCGAGGGAAATTGTAAAGTTGACTCAGTTGTATACAAAGCTGCGGTTACGAGTCAAACTGATAACAGTACAGATGTATACTACGGCATGACACAAGGTTCCTTTAAACAAAGGTATTATTCACACCTATATTCCTTTAGATACAAAGATCGCGCAAACACATCTTTGGCTAAACGAATTTGGGAACTAAAAGAAGAAGGAACTCCCTTTTCTATAAATTGGAAAATCATAGAGAGAAAACCCATTTATTCACCTATATCTAATGTTTGCCATTTGTGTAATGCTGAGAAGTTCCATATTTTTAAGGCCATCATGAACCCAAACACCAGATGTTTAAATGTACGCGATGAGGTTTTTAAGGGCTGTATACATCGTAAACAAGCACTCCTTATCTATTGGATGGATCGAGTGACTTAAGCCTTCTTAGAACCCTACATACATTTTTCAGACACTTACACACTTCCACTGCAGACTTCTCGTTCTACGAACCTGATCACAACCCTTTTTCCTTTCTCCATTTTTTCCCTCTTTCTTATTTAAATTTTTAATTTTTTATATTTTTTTATATTTTTACATTTTTTTAATATAATAATTTTTTTAATATAATAATTTTTTTAATATAATAATTTTTTTATATCCTTATATTTTTTTATATATTATTATTTTTTTTATATATTATTATTTTTTTATATATTATTTATTTTTTATATATTATTTTTTTATATATTATTTTTATTTATTTTTATTTTTTTATATATTATTTTTTATATATTATATTTTTTTATATATTATTTTTATATATTTTTTAATATTTTTTAATTTTTAATTTTTAAATTTTATTTCTCAAATCTTTATTCATTTATTTATTTATTATTTATATATGAATTTTATATATTGATTTTTATTTATATATTGATCTTTTAATTTTTTATTTATATTTATATATTGATAATTTTTTATTTACACATGCATGTGTTTGTGTGTGTGTGAGTGTGTATATAATGTATATATATATATATATATATATATATGTATATGTATGCATATGCATATAAGTATGTGAGTGTGTGCGTATGCATGTGTGTAGGTGTACATGTGTATGTGTATATTCATTTATTTTTTTATTTTTTATTTATATATTTATTTATTTATATATATATTGATTGATTATTTATGGTTATATATTTACTTTTTATATATATTTATATATTGATTTTTTATTTATGTATATGTATATATATATTTTTTTATCTATATATATACATTTTTTTATCTATATATGAATTTTGAATTCTTATTTACATATGAATTTTTTTATATATTGATTTTTTTATATATTGACTTTTTATTTATATTTTGATTTTTGAATTTTTTTATATGATTTTTTTATATGATTTTTATTTATTTATATATTGATTTATTTATATTTCGATTTTTATATTTACATTTATTTTTATTTTTATTTATTTATTATTTTTATATATATTATATATTTATATTTATGTATTTTTTTATTTATATTTTTATATCTTTATATTTTTATATATTTATATTTTTATTTATATTTTTATTTACATTTTGACTTTTGATTCTTTATTTACATATTATGATTATATTTATATATTGAATTTTTCATTTATATATTGATTTTTTTATTTTTTTATATTTTTTTAATATTTTTTCTATATAGAGATTTTTTATTTATATATTGATTTTTGATTTTTTATTTATATATATTTTATTATTTATATATATTTTATTATTTATATAGAATTTTTATTTATATTTGTTATCTATATATTGATTTATTTATATATTGATTTTTCATTTATATATTGATATTTTAATTATATATTGATTGATTTTTTATGTATATATTGATTTTTTATTTATGTATTTATATATTTATCTATATTTATATTTTTCATTTATATATTTATCTATATTTATGTTTTTACTTTAAATTGAGAATTATTAATTGAAATGATCGTAATTCATAAAAACATATATATACATTTTATATAATGATAAATAGTTACCTCCCCTTTTTTTAGATTATTTAATTAATTAGAGTTGCGTACCTTAATTAATTATTTTTCTACATATATATATATGAAAATAATATATATAAATATAAAAGTAATATTTTATTATTATAAATTTAATTTTTTTACTTTTCCACTCCTTTCTTTCTTTCTTTCTTTCTTTCTTTCTTGCTTTACTTCTAAATATAGAATCTTTTAACGGCTTTTCTGTCCTAAGCGTTTCCGTCGGCTCTCCATTTCAAAATTCGGTGTACACAGCGTTTCATAACAGTTGGATGTTTTTTGAAGAAATTCCATCATTTACTATTTCAGACTATGCTGAAGACGACGTGAATCGGGAATTCAACCCGTTTCTTATCAGAAACCACTGGTCCATGTCTGATTAAAATCTGTATTTAAAAATAAAAATATTACGCTCTTAATTTAATTTAATTGAGCACTCTACTGGTATTTCCCTTTTATTCTTTATTGAGTATATCTTTATTGAGTATTCCTTTATACTTTATATATATATATATATATATATATATATATATATATATATATATATATATATATATATATATATATATCGACCGGCAAGAATTAACATCTCCTACACTGAAGATTGCATAAACATGAAACATCGATGTCTGTAGGTAATAATAATAAATATTTATTTAAATGTTTTTATTGCCTCTTTATTACAAGGACTTATAGAATTTTATAGTAAGCAGTCATACTATGGCATAAATGCGATGTTTCAACCTTTTTGCTGTTGTTGAACACTGTTCGACTGTTTACTATGTGCGCGCGACGCATAATATTTTATGGATTTAAAATGCATTTAAATAAAGTTTCAGAAACGAAGATTCGTGTAAGTCATTTTTACACGCGTTTTAAAACATTGATTCAAGGTTGGTAGAAGGCAGAAAAATAATCAGTCCTTTTCCGAGCATGTCTGCTTCTCGTTAGAAGGTTGTATTAATAAAAGTAATAAAGGTTGTATTACTAAAAGTAAACCATACAAATATAACATTGGGTAAAGCAGAACACAAGCAGATGAAAATGTTATTCGTGATAAGATTTTCCAGGAGAGAATTCCGTCATTAGAATGTCCAATATTAAACTGACATTCAAAATCGATCCAGTGTATTATCAGATTCAATTTACAATCAAAATGGACACTATAATTTTTAGTTGCGGATTCGAAATAAAAATATCTTTATAGATAGTTCGAAGTGAGTTTTCTAAGTGAATTTGAATTATATTATTTAAGTATATATATATATATATATATATATATATATATATATATATATATATATATATATATATAAATATATATATATATAATTTTAATATTATAAGGTAATATAATATATTGCGTATATATAGTTTCAGTATTTACTTCAACAATTCTCAATATGTGAGTAGAGCTTAGTAGTATGAAAATAAAGCTATGGCAAGTTAGCTACACGGAGACGTCCATGTTTCATTCTCACAAAATGTATCAGCTGATTACTTCCTGCGGGAATGAAACATGAACGTTTCTGTGTAGCTTACTTGTCATAGATATATTTTCATGCTACAATGTTTCTCTCTCTCTCTCTCTCTCTCTCTCTCTCTCTCTATATATATATATATATATATATATATATATATATATATATATATATATATATATATATATATAAGTATTGGCAGTTTTTCAACCATTAAAACTATATGGCAAAAAAAAACAACACTTTTAATCCCAAGTCCTTTGTTGGAAAACTACTTTGCTTATAAGTCAATTAATTTTTGCAGTCACTACATTAGTTTGCTTCCAAGAGTTTACGCTAGTCTTAAAATTATTTAAGGGATCATCAGTTGTTTACCATCAAAAACTGTTTCGGGGATTTCAAAACAAAACAGTATTTTTTCTCTTGACTTCCCATCAGAGTTGATCAGACACCACTTCTCTAAAAAAAAAAAAAAAGAACAAAAACGTTCCGGATATTAGATCTAGTTTTTTGCACCAGATTAATTTTTTGCTAACCTATTTTGTTATAAAAAATGTCCGTCTTACCTGTGTTGTTCGTCTGTGTCTAAGAAAAATGTATTCGTTATTTACAAACATTTGCTGTATTTTATAGCGTTCAGACTAATCCATTACACTACTTATTTGGTTATTTATTGTTTTATGTATTTATATATTTATATTTTTTTCATTAAAAAATATTTACAAATTAAATATGTATATATATGTATATATATACATACATACATGTATTTTTTCATTTTCTTTACACTATATGTGTTGTATATATATATATATATATATATATATATATATATATATATATATATATATATATATATATATATATATATACGTTTATACATTTTCTACTGAATTTCTTAGATAGTTTTGGATTTGCTCAATCAATCTCCTTTGATTAATTTGATATAACTTAAAAGTATCAGAATGGCGGGTAATTGCCTTATTTAATTGTCTTAATATTTTATTTTGATCACCACCTTGTTTAATCATTCTGATTATTAAAACAGAAATTGGTGTATAAAATCTATTAATTTTAAGGTAACACGAGCTATTCTCAGAAATTCAGACATAATGCTCTCGTAAAAATATACACAGAAAATAGTAGCTATTTTATGCGGCATACGAACGATATGAAAGGGGAAGGAATTTCTTTAATCAAACATTTTATAGATAAATATTTCATCCTCAATTTTTATATCCAAATCAATAAATGTAGCTAGTGTTCACAGTTGAATTCTTACTCCTTTTGATATATCAAATGTTTTGCATTTTCAAACTCTTCGTTATCATAAATACATACGTCAATAAATCGCCTGCAACCATGATAACTATAAGCTCTAGATATATCATTTTTTTTGTTATTAATGATGACGTATCTATGTGTTCAAGTCTATGTAGATTGAGATTAGCGCTAAAAGGTGCATGATCCAACCCCATAGAAATACCTATAGTTTGGAGTAGTACTGTATTTCCTATTTGAAAGTAGCTCTCTTTAATAAGGTGACTTATAAGTATTGCTAACGCTAGTTTTGGAAATACTAGTGTTACCAATTTTAGTTTTACGCCAAAAAGCCTTAGATTTGGAAAAGTCTATGTATTTACCTTTCCCCTCTGCAAACGTTAAATCTATAGTATTCTTTAATAAGTTCCTAATATGGTATTTTGTATAGAAAGTACTGAAAATCATTTGTTGAGATTGATTTAGTCTTTTACTAGATCTGAATTATTTATTACATAATATGTATAAGACGACGAACTATCTGTCTGTTCGCTAATAACCTTTAGTTTATGGGACCTACAACCTTTTCTTTAAAGTATCCCATATGCGATCATGACCCCCCTTTCTTAAATATGTTTTTACCTTTGGTTTTTAATATGATTTAAACTTTAGTTATATGACATAATACCAAGCGTCTTCTCAAAATCATTTTAAAAGCCTTTAACGGGGGCTTAATCCAACAAAGGTACAGTCATTCTCAACTAGTTGTTGAAGCTTTATCTAAAAGTTTTCATCATAGTAGAATCGTTTTGATTGCATGAAACTGTTTAAAGTATGTTTTAAGGCGTGTTCTAAGGTACGTCGTTCATTAAAGACCCTCTTTAGCACCCCAACATTAAGTCGTTCTAAACTATAGTTGTGTAATATCTGTTTTCTCTCATAAGTGTGTATTTTTGATTGCATTGAATTATTTTAGGGTCCACTCTTTCGCACCTTTTTAAAGGGTCTTTGAAGAGAGTATGGACCCTCGACTATACATCACATAAAATTATATCGATTATAAAAGATTGAGAAAATTTCGCTCAATAAAAATCCTTAATTGGGTGATTAACTCCTATTGTATCCTTGTTTACAGGGTACAATAGACAAGGTGGTATAGAGTGGTAAGAACAATCCAACAAGTTAGTATAAGGAATATAAGGAACAACAAAAGGTTTATTGCATTAGAGAGAAGAATAATGGAGAGACAGACATCAGTAAGAGATTACTAATGTCAGAAACAAGGCGTTTGTCACTCGGTGCTCACTAATATATATATATATATATATATATATATATATATATATATATATATATATATATATATATATATATATATAGTTAGTCCATATAGGAAAAAGGGGGTGTAGGATATTCTATTACAACAACTAAAAATAGTCTATATCCATAACGTCAGTTATGTAATCTCTATTTTACACACTTTTTATAATATCAATATATTTTTCAATGCTTTAAAAAAAATTTGATTTAATTCTTTGCACTTTTTTCAAAGGTTCCCACTGTTTCTAATTATTATGATCACATACTGGGAAAATGGAGTCTTGCGAGCAAATAAAAGAACGATCTCTTTTAGTAATGGAACTGTTAACTTCCGCTTTCCCCTGTATTTCCGTTACTTCCACTACAGGGCGACGTGGCACAAGGTTGGAAGATATGGGGCTCTGGCTTCTTAAAACTTGCCTGAGCAGCTCGTCGGCATTCCCCGGTGAGGGCGCCTCAGATAGTAAGCCATGCATTAAATCCTTCACTTAGTGGGAAGACAAGACCTTCTAGAGCTGAATAGGACCAATGCCTAATCCCGACAGAAAAAAGGCCACCGAAATGACCGAGTCTCTTTCGAACTTATTCTCGAGGACGGATCCTCGACTGGTATGCCAAGGGGTAAGAAAGAAGGAGGCTTTCTTCTGCTTCCCTCAAATGTAATCCACAGTAACACTATTAAAAGTATGATTCAATCACATTTTACTATTCTAGCACAGCCTTTTTACCATGTCAATATGTTTGGTTGCTTTAAAGTATTTTGTGATTTGGTCTCTTAATTAACGCTTCCAATTGTGTCTCATTATTATGAACCCGTCTTGGGGCGGGCATTCCAGCCAGTATACCCGATATGGAGAGAAGTAATAATCAATCAGAGTTGAAAGTTTTCAGTAGGTAATAACGCTAATGCCAATTAGACACATAGAGCGAAATGCGCAGCTTTTTAGTCTCAACCTTTTGTTACTCACCTTTTTCACTTCTAATCCATCAATGCAACATTTTATCTGAACACATTGGGAAGGAGGCTTAGAGAGAGAGAGAGAGAGAGAGAGAGAGAGAGAGAGAGAAAGAGAGAGAGAAAGAGAGAGAGTGAGAGAGAGAGGGGGGTAAAATTCATTTCTATTCGAATGACCAACGGCGAATTCATGGGTCGCCAAGATCAGTTATCGATGCTGTAATCTAAGTGAAAAAAAAGGCAGGAAACGTTCGATTTCATCGCACATGCGCAAAGCGATCAGTTGAAAATCTCAGCACGGTTAGAATTAAATGGCTTCCCCCTCCCGCCGCCGGGTTGCGTTTACTTTGATCTCTGCCATTGATTTGGTGTGTATAGACGTGTATCATGGATCGACAAGCAGATCGCTGTGCATGCGGGTAAATTGTTAGAATTGATCAACTTTGCATCACGCAAAGATTCGATGATTGTAATGTTGATAGTTTTAACCAAAAAATCTACAACAGATATTATACTATTCGTTATTCGTCAGTTATTGATACGCGAAAGAAAAGAAAATCAGTTCTATGAATATTGCATCATATATTAACTAGTTACACCCCATTTATTGATGCATTCTCATCGGCTTTGAAATAGTATTTTTAGCGCAAAACGCGCAGATTTAATAAATGCATCTTATTTTAAATACATCCAAGCATTTATACAAAGCCGCTGTTGCTACATCTGGGCTGAGGCATCAACCATGAGCATCTCCCCCCCTAGGACAGGGTTCATAAAAGAATCTTTAACCTAATAGGTTCCGCACTGTCTTCCAAGCTTCAGCCCCTGTTGCATCACCGCATTGTTGCATCCCCGTGCTTGTTTTACAAGGACTTCCACGGAATGTGCTCCGATGAACTTTTTTACTTGTACCCCCTCAACTAAAATATCCCCAACCCACTCGACTAGCAGAAAAATAACCCTAACCCTTCACTGTAGAGGTCCCTAGATGATGGAAGATCATGGAAGATTTTCTACTCTGATAGTTTCTTTCCTCACATAAATTTCCTTTTGGAGTTTCCTTCGTGCTTGTTTCCCCGACTGTATCAACACGCATAAATTTAAATGTAATATAAACAAATATTCTAATGCCCAACTCCACATCCAGGTTGCTCCTATAAATCTTGCCCATATCACAGTAATCCCTAACGCATCAGTGGCAATTGGAGTCAATAGAAGTAAAAACAAACTTATAATAGTCACTGGCCGTCTATAAATCTGTTGGACTCAAGTTTGAAATAGCAGTTTTATCGCTACATATCCACATTAAATGGATACATCTTAAGAACGTCTGATCTTTTTCCCCCAATAATTCAAGTGCACTTTTATTTATTGGTTAATGGTTGCTTTCGTGCTGATGCCAATTTTAGCAAATTCTTTTCTCCACATTTTCATCATTTCATTTCATTTTGTACCTTTGTATCATTTTTAGGAAAACATGTTTTCAATTGCACTTCACTTCTGTTTCTTTTATGGAAGAAAAGTGTAAGTAAATATCGAAGGATTTTTCTCTTTCGATGAGATCTCATTCGATGAGATCTCGTTCGATGAGATCTCGTTCAATGAGATCTCGTCTTCAAAAGGAACTCGATAAATAATTACATATCCATGTCAGCATGTGATCGGAAGTGTCGATCTAAAATTATATAAATCGACTTTTGATGAAAGATATGATAAACATTCCAATTTTCTTTTTGATGCTAAGAACTTATAATCCTTCCAAGTTTTTCAATAGGCGTCTGCACACTGAGTTAAATATCCTAAGCGGAAACTCACGAGCCGAATCCGTTCTGTTTGGGGTCTCTGCCGTATTTAATTTTGCATCGCTGGAAATAATATCTTCTATTTCTGACATAAAACATTTTTAAATTGGGCTAAAAAACGATACAGAGAATTAGAACCTCCTTCCTGCCTGTCACACATTGAGGAATTCAGTCGTGTTTCTTTAGTACCAGTTAAATGGCTTTGGATAAGAAGGAATATGAAGTTTATTTTCCGGTGATGCAAAATAAATTCGATGGAGATATTACATAGCGATCGTCTGCGATGTGTATAAACTATTATACACACCATTCGATAACCGACGCTGTCTTCGTGGTCTCGACAATTTCACTTAAACACAGAAGGTTAATTCAATGGAAAATTGATTAGTTAAGACAGAGTAGACAATTACAAGAAAACACGAGAAAGAGAGCAGAGAGATAGATAGATAGATAGATAGATAGAGAATGAGACGGTTTGAGACACGCACTATTCAATTAACATCGTGCTCTCACCCCTACCTTCACGCTTTTTTGGGGGGGGGGACGTTTTCTTTTCTGTCCCTCCCCCCGGGTGTCTAGCCAGAAAGAGGAGAGAATTTCATTTTCCTTAAAACGTGATTGCGGCAACATCCGTTTACTCGCTAAGATTAATCAGTTGACGCCTAATCCGTCAATCATTCTCTCTATTTCAGCTTGCGACTTTCGTTATGTAACATAGACAACAGAAAGAGGGGAATTGACTCATGAGAGTGAAGGTGTAAAGGGAAAGGGCAATATGACAAAGTCTATCCATACAAAAATAATTAATTTTTATTGATAACTTATTAAGGCAATAAAGATGAAGGTTGAATAATGAATGGGAGCTCAAAGTGTCCCAAGAAAGTTATAGGTAAAGTAAAAGTTATTTTGTCTCTAAGGAGAATTTGAGTTAGCATGGCCATTTAGGCTGGCGCCGTGTAAGCTTCAGTTGCCAGTGTGTATAAGGCATGTAGATGTATGTATATATTAGCTTTCCTCTATTTTTTGTAAAAGAGTGTGTACGTGCATTCGGTGAGCGGCGTGTATGTGCTGTTGCTGTGACAATGTTGAACGGACCTACGGAAGATGAAAACCAAAATACAACACTAGTATGAATTAGAAGTGAGCCTACGAAAGTCGACGACCTGGGTATCGCGCTAGTATGAATTAACAGAGGAAGACATTTCATTAAACCAAAAACCGATAAGAGCAGATGATAGCGCCAGTCGGTCTAGGTTTGTCAGCCTACATGTCACTATGGTTGCCGAAATAACGGCCGATATAAAAAACAGGTGTGGCAAGAAAAATAAGATTTGATGTCAGAAAAGCGAATAAGTTGTTCTCTTTCATAACGAACACAAAGATTGTGGAGACAGGCGCCGTCATGTCTGGCTTGGTTGAAAAGCATGTCATTTTTCCGCTCCAAGTCGTGGCTTGTACAAAGGGCAGGTGTGATTTGAACTGATAACGACCACCCAGGCATTTCGCCGACAAGTTGGTTTCGGTGGACGTAAATTAAGAGGAATTACGGCCATTGGTGGAATCACATTTCTTTGTTTTCTGTGAATGAGTCGAGGAGGGCGGACCTCTCCCTTCCTTTCACCAGGAAGCGGTGATGGATGGAAGGGCGGATTGAAAATCCCAAATATGAAAGAGAAAACGATAATGAGGAAACCTTTTTTTCTTTTGTTCTCTGACTAAATTCTGTTAGGAGAGGGGTAGGGCATGCCCAACTGATTTCAATATACGACGAATCTAACAGACTTCGGAGACTCCATGTTGCTCGCCCACCGAATCCACATCGCTCTGAGACGTACCCCCACCCCCGAACTTGGTCAATCTCGCCAAAAACCTAAAAATCGCCCATTAACAGTAAGAGCGTCGATCCAAAAACCAGAGTTAAAAGTTAGAAATTATAGAACTCTCTTGACTTGTAATTACATAAGTTTTTTTTTCAGTTTTCTTTACCAAATAATTATTCTTCGAAAAAAAAATAACGAGTTGTTGAAGATTTTTCTTTTTTCTTTCACTTGTTCTGCTTGAAATGACCCTTTTCTTTGCAGTGGTACCAAGTGCTTACCCAATTCGGATAATTACCCACTGATCTTTCAAACAAAGCGTAGGAGTAAGTAATCGCTGGACCAGGCCTTTCGACATCTGCGGCCTTCATCAGGGCGTCAACTTTTCCCGAGCAGTACCGGGTGACCAACCGAACTCAAGAACGGCCAAATTGGTGACATCACTTAGCTAAGGACTTGGGTACATTTCATATTGCTGGGCGTACAGTAGTTCGTGAACGTCTCTCGTCTCTTGGTCAAAAGGCGAGGCTATTTCAGAAAGATAAATAGCGAAGAGAGAGAGAGGGAGGGGGAGAAAGCTGTGGGGTACTGTTTTTACATCACGCGCGAATTTTTTCTCGTAAATATTTCTTGCGCTGTGAATGGTTGAAAGAAACTGCTGATTTGAGCAATTTGTCCAATCGAGAGTCGATAATTCAAACACATTCGCTGCTTCTCCTGATTCACATAAAGGTTTTGACTGTAGAGTTGGCCGTGACGGATCAGCACCCATAAGAATAAATCATATTTCAATTTGTTACGTAACTGGAATTTTTAATTTGAGATTAAAACAAAGATGAAAGAGTGAAGATCCCAAGCTGGGTGGTGTCTTCACTTGAGTTATTTATTAATAATGTGCACTATTCTGTTGCATAGAAAAACTTATTTGGGTCGCTACGTTTCTAAGTGGGAGAAAAATAAAAGTCATGAATCTAAGAATATCATTTTACCGTTTCTTTTTCAGTTTCCAAGTGTATCTAGATTCTACTCGTTCCGAAGGTTCACGTTCAACTCGGAAACCATTGGAAAGGTATTCAGCCCATATCACCCTTCCGTAATCTTTCTTTTCAGCCTTCGACCTTTTTTATTAAAAATACAATCTGCTTATCCTACTTCCCAACTTTATCACCAAATCAAACATTGTCTGAATCCCAACCCAGTCCCGTGTATGACCTTCAACTACATCCAGTGGTGAGGCGACACTTTGAGAGCTTTAGTGAGTTTCAAGTCACCCCTAAGTTTCAAGTCACCCCTTAGTTTCAAGTCACCCCTTAAGTTGGAGTCACCCTTAAGTTGCCATTTATTCCAGGTCGACTCTGATCCGGAGTGATTAAACTTCTCAGCGTCTCATTCATGGGTTAAGTGGACTCTATTATTTACAGCCTATTTATATACAAAATATATGCCAAGCAAACAAATATAATCCGTACATATTTGAAGATATTAAAGAACTTCAATCATAACAACTTTTGCCAAAATGATTGGATTCAGCATTAAATAACTCGAAAAGGTTTGATATGTCGTAACACAAAATAACTATACATCATCTATCTAACAATATATACATACATAGAATATGAAAAACATTATCCTTCTACGACAACAAAGAGATCATCGCTTGGAATAATTCATCAGATTAGTTATGGTGACAGTAAAACAATATTTCATTAATGAGAGCGGAAGAGTATAACCATTCAAAATACGCGACTACAGAAGATTTATATTGTAGCAAAATGCTCACCGGACAGCAGGACAAACACCTCCTTAATTCCACCCTTTCCCCACCTTTGTAGGGGCGGTGCCAACATGGTAGGTTCAGAGCTATGCTGTCTGAAACCTCGGTCCGTAGCATGGCGTACATGTTTAGCACCAAGAGGTATTAGGACCGCTACCCAGCTAACCGGACTCTGATGAAAATCCACAAGTAGTCAGCATCGTCGTCCTCTAGTCGTCTCTGCCTCTGCGTGTAGTAAACAAATATGTGTTAAGCGCGAAACCGCAAATCAATAAATTTAAGGTGGCAACATTGCGTCTGCGCATGTACAACCGCTATTCCTTTGTGTGTTCTGGTCCAAACCTTCCTCGACTTCGTATGTAACCACTCAGGCTTTCTGCTCTCGGTGTTGGGGTAAAAGGTGTAATCTTGCTGGTCTAACGAATAGCTGCAACCAGCGACGAGGATTTCTTGCAAACCAGACAAAACTGAGGCACGATATTAGCGTGTTCTGTGCAGAAGGTTGACTCGCTTAAAGACAAACAAAAGCAAAAGAAATACTTCACGAACTTGAAACAAAAATTCATCCTCATCCTCTCTCACTCTCTCTCTCCATCTCTCTTTCGTTAGATTGCCCAATGTATATTCTCTCTAGATGTGAATCTCGCCTTAAAGCTCGTTCATAAATGTCTACCGAAGTAAGTCTTTCCTTCTTCTCCACCTGATGAATAGCGCCAAAACACACGTGTTCTTTTGCAGAGCGGTTCACGTTCATTAAACTCACGCAAACAATTGAATTTCTGCGTTACCTTGATCTAACGGCTGCCATTTTGCTTATTTGAAGCGAGAATATAGGGAGTGCGTTTAGTTGCCTAAGATTAATTATCTGGCTATCCTCTTGGGAAATACCAGCGCCATTGTTAATCGATTGTACATAAATAATAAATTAATTTCGATGATTAATCATTTCCTTCTGTAGTTATCTCGCACAGCAGGGTTCGAACTGGATTTCCCCTTCCATCATGCACGGTCAAATCTTTGGTCAGGATGAACTCCAGCCAACTCGAGATATTGGTGCTAGTATCCAACCATTTTCCTTCAGTCATCTCCTCGGCCTTTTCTCGGAATCCTGCTTTTGCGACAGCGTTGTTGTTTGTCTTCAGTACATGTCCGTACCAGCGCAGACGATTTTCCACTATTTTGTCAGGGATCATCATAACATCGTAATGGTGGCGAATGTCGACATTTGGGGGGGGGGGGTATGTGTGTGTGTGTGTGTGTGTGTGTGTGTGTGTGTGTGTGTGTGTGTGCGTGTGTGAAGATGGATGTAAATAGCGGATATACCAAAGCAGTACAATCTTTTGATTTTAATATTTCGTCTTTATTTTAAAAAAGGCTTCGTCAAAAATACGTTATGTTATTTTTTTTATTTGTACAATTGATGACATAGAAATAAGAAATGAAGAAGAGGGGGGGGGGGGGGAAGACAAAGGTGAATGAACTTAAAATTTCGTTTTATAAATGTTTGATAACAGCTAAGAAACATTAGGTTCAAAAAGAAAGAGAAGAAAACATATCGGAACATTTAACAATTCACCCTAAACATATATAAATATTATATATTCTTTAAGCTTTATCTACACGGTGTTGCCAGGGAGTGTCTAAGTATGTGTCTGTGTGTATAATAATTCAATAAGACTTTATAAGGAAGAGTAAGGCAGATGTAGGTTAGCAGCAGACATAAGATATCTACAGTAGATACATTTTAAAACTCTCACACATTCGAAGAGCTTGCTAACGTAAAAAAAGACAGCATCATTGAAATAGGATTGAAATTAGAACTCAAAAGAAAACGCTCTATGAGAAAATTACAATTAGTCAGAAGAGTTTCGGAGCATATGGTCGACAACGATATTTTAATTCTTTTTTTTTGATAGTCTTGTAACCAACACATTCGGACTTTCGCAAACTCAAATCGATCTTGTGAAATCCAAGATTGAGATGAATAGAAGTAGAACAAACCAAGGCGAAATTTCAAGATGGAAGATTGAAGTTGAGGTAGAGATAGCAAAAATTCAACAGGATATTTCAAAACAGATGGCTATCGTCCAACACGAAGTGAATGTTGGAAACGCTACTCTTGCAAAAACGGCAGAAGAATCAAAATAGCAGGAGAATCAAAATATTAACTCCCATTCTCTGTTTTATTAGAAAATAATTGCAAGCAATTCTTTTTTGTTTTTAAAATATTAACTCCCATTCTCTGTTTTATTAGAAAATAATTGCAAGCAATTCTTTTTTGTTTTTAAAATATTAACTCCCATTCTCTGTTTTATTAGAAAATAATTGCAAGCAATTCTTTTTTGTTTTTAAAATATTAACTCCCATTCTCTGTTTTATTAGAAAATAATTGCAAGCAATTCTTTTTTGTTTTTAAAATATTAACTCCCATTCTCTGTTTTATTAGAAAATAATTGCAAGCAATTCTTTTTTGTTTTTAAAATATTAACTCCCATTCTCTGTTTTATTAGAAAATAATTGCAAGCAATTCTTTTTTGTTTTTAAAATATTAACTCCCATTCTCTGTTTTATTAGAAAATAATTGCAAGCAATTCTTTTTTGTTTTTAAAATATTAACTCCCATTCTCTGTTTTATTAGAAAATAATTGCAAGCAATTCTTTTTTGTTTTTAAAATATTAACTCCCATTCTCTGTTTTATTAGAAAATAATTGCAAGCAATTCTTTTTTGTTTTTAAAATATTAACTCCCATTCTCTGTTTTATTAGAAAATAATTGCAAGCAATTCTTTTTTGTTTTTAAAATATTAACTCCCATTCTCTGTTTTATTAGAAAATAATTGCAAGCAATTCTTCTTTTTTTTTTTTAAATATTAACTCACATTCTCTGTTTTATTAGAAAATAATTGCAAGCAATTCTTTTTTGTTTTTAAAATATTAACTCCCATTCTCTGTTTTATTAGAAAATAATTGCAAGCAATTCTTTTTTGTTTTTAAAATATTAACTCCCATTCTCTGTTTTATTAGAAAATAATTGCAAGCAATTCTTTTTTGTTTTTAAAATATTAACTCCCATTCTCTGTTTTATTAGAAAATAATTGCAAGCAATTCTTTTTTGTTTTTAAAATATTAACTCCCATTCTCTGTTTTATTAGAAAATAATTGCAAGCAATTCTTTTTTGTTTTTAAAATATTAACTCCCATTCTCTGTTTTATTAGAAAATAATTGCAAGCAATTCTTTTTTGTTGTTAAAATATTAACTCCCATTCTCTGTTTTATTAGAAAAAAATTGCAAGCAATTCTTTTTTGTTTTTAAAATATTAACTCCCATTCTCTGTTTTATTAGAAAATAATTGCAAGCAATTCTTCTTTTTTTTTTTTTTTAAATTTAACTCACATTCTCTGTTTTATTAGAAAATAATTGCAAGCAATTCTTTTTTGTTTTTAAAATATTAACTCCCATTCTCTGTTTTATTAGAAAATAATTGCAAGCAATTCTTTTTTGTTTTTAAAATATAAACTCCCATTCTCTGTTTTATTAGAAAATAATTGCAAGCAATTCTTTTTTGTTTTTAAATATTAACTCCCATTCTCTGTTTTATTAGAAAATAATTGCAAGCAATTCTTGTTTTTTTTTTTTAAATATTAACTCCCATTCTCTGTTTTATTAGAAAATAATTGCAAGCAATTCTTTTTTGTTTTTAAAATATTAACTCCCATTCTCTGTTTTATTAGAAAATAATTGCAAGCAATTCTTTTTTGTTTTTAAAATATTAACTCCCAATCTCTGTTTTATTAGAAAATAATTGCAAGCAATTCTTTTTTGTTTTTAAAATATTAACTCCCATTCTCTGTTTTATTAGAAAATAATTGCAAGCAATTCTTTTTTGTTTTTAAAATATTAACTCCCATTCTCTGTTTTATTAGAAAATAATTGCAAGCAATTCTTTTTTGTTTTTAAAATATTAACTCCCATTCTCTGTTTTATTAGAAAATAATTGCAAGCAATTCTTTTTTGTTTTTAAAATATTAACTCCCATTCTCTGTTTTATTAGAAAATAATTGCAAGCAATTCTTCTTTTTTTTTTTAAATATTAACTCCCATTCTCTGTTTTATTAGAAAATAATTGCAAGCAATTCTTTTTTGTTTTTAAAATATTAACTCCCATTCTCTGTTTTATTAGAAAATAATTGCAAGCAATTCTTTTTTGTTTTTAAAATATTAACTCCCATTCTCTGTTTTATTAGAAAATAATTGCAAGCAATTTTTTTTTGTTTTTAAAATATTAACTCCCATTCTCTGTTTTATTAGAAAATAATTGCAAGCAATTCTTTTTTGTTTTTAAAATATTAACTCCCATTCTCTGTTTTATTAGAAAATAATTGCAAGCAATTCTTTTTTGTTTTTAAAATATTAACTCCCATTCTCTGTTTTATTAGAAAATAATTGCAAGCAATTCTTCTTTTTTTTTTAAATATTAACTCCCATTCTCTGTTTTATTAGAAAATAATTGCAAGCAATTCTTTTTTGTTTTAAAAATATTAACTCCCATTCTCTGTTTTATTAGAAAATAATTGCAAGCAATTCTTTTTTGTTTTTAAAATATTAACTCCCATTCTCTGTTTTATTAGAAAATAATTGCAAGCAATTCTTTTTTGTTTTTAAAATATTAACTCCCATTCTCTGTTTTATTAGAAAATAATTGCAAGCAATTCTTTTTTGTTTTTAAAATATTAACTCCCATTCTCTGTTTTATTAGAAAATAATTGCAAGCAATTCTTTTTTGTTTTTAAAATATTAACTCACATTCTCTGTTTTATTAAAAAATAATTGCAAGCAATTCTTTTTTGTTTTTTTGTGGGGAGCTGTCACGTCATACCCCTATTTGAACTTAACATTTTCGAACCGCATTTTATCAGACTAAATACTGGACATGGATACGTTTTTATTTTTTTTTCCTTATTTCAGTTTGTGAGAGGAAAGCTTTTAGATAATTTCGTGAGGAGCAGGGATACATATTATTTCCTGTAACCTCCCCCTTGATGTCGCACCAACCTCATATTGTCGCCGACCACGAGTTGTCGATTTCGTCATCCTACTGAGTAACGGTCGACGCATCCAGCGACCCTAGCTCTACGTATATCCTACCTTTTAATCAGATCCCCGAAGAAAACTGATTTTCAAGTTAACGAAAAATGCCGTTATGAACAATTTGAATATTCTTACTTTTTAATTTTTAATGAGAAAAAGATCAATTTTAATTATCGAAATGATTCCCGAACCTATCAACTTGTCCCATTGATAAAAAGGTCATTGTTATTCTCATTCAACAAACTGGAGTGAAAGCATCATGCTCCAAATCGTTGCTTACTGCCCGCGTTTACCGACCTGATGTGTGTGTGTGTGTGTGTGTGTGTGTGTGTGTGTGTGTGTGTGTGTAACAGATGTTTGTTTCGTTGAATTGTATCTACCGGTGCAATAATTAGAAATTGGTATCTAATCAAATGTAGTTTTAATTATTTACATTCTATTTGCTATCTCGAACCTGCATTGAAAACTATAAGCCACGAGTCATGGAAACGGAACACCGAAACCGCCGTGTGGTCAAGGTTAGGGATAATCGCTCTCTCCGCGTGAAGAAGATCGTTCCGATGTAAAACAAAATACGTTTGTTATCTGATACATCTATCTGTATCGAGAGTCACGAGATTAAAAGACGCAAGCGTCTAAAAAGCGTAAAGTGGTTGAAGCGAAGGAGCAGAATCAAGAAAACCCCAAACAAATGACAACCACTTACTGATGGCCTTTGTCTTTTCATTGTTAGCTGGTTGGCTGACTTGAAATAATTGGCAGACACGTGTGCGATACAGTTTCGTCTACATGAATGATACTTATCGATGGAACAGAAAAACGCTAGACATCATTCTCTAAGGAGTTTCGATGATAGGCTGTTCAGTATGACATTTAAATGTTACCTAAAAACATTGATTTATGAAACTGTAGCACTCGTCTCGTTTGATAACACTAAACTAAACGGTGCACAGTATACTCTCAATCTTTTTCGTTCTTTTGACAGCCATTTTCCTGTTTTTTTAAAATCTAATGCAGTGATTTCATACGCGAGGTCTACCCTTTAGTTTTATTTAAAAAAGGTACATTTTTCAATGTTATATTTCTTCAAACTTGATATTTTTATATCATACTAAACAATTAACAAGTAGGGGCATGAAGACATTTTTGATAAATAAAGCAGGGTGCTTCTTTAGTTTAGCTACGACATGTTAGGTCTCACTTAAAAAGAAAATAGTTAAAGAAATGTATAAACTTTGTTATGTACTTACTGAAAAGAATACTGTACACCCAAAATTACGCAAATTCATCCAGTATTTATTAAATAAAAAGTTAAAAAACGATTTCATTTATCGATCGCCATTTTTGTTAAATTTTGAGTTTTTCTGGGAAAAAAATTATTTGATTAATCTCCCTTGCCTAATCAGTAAGCTGAACTGGGTAAAAAATATCTACCGATATGTAAGATCGTTTTTTTTTTCTTATAATTTAATAAATACTGGATGAATTTGCGTATTTTTTCTGTACAATCTTATTTTCAGTTAACACGTAAGTACATAACAGTTTATACATTTCTTTAACTATTTTCATGTTGCCGCGAAACTAAAAAAGCACCAAAAGTAGGACATGGTACTAAAATGGTTGGGAGCCACTGATCTAATGTAGTTAAGAACGCCTGTCTTGACATTACTTATTTAAATCTGTATTCTACGATTATACCCCACTTGTTCTTGCTGTTGTAGTATCACGAGCCTGGATTAGTATTCAGGTGGGAAGGGGGCGAATTATAGATTATTTGAGTCATCTGTAATTATAAAAGTCTTATTTTTCATAAATAAGGGGTGGTATGGTTATGGTAGGGCGAAGGATACCGAAGGCTCTGATTGGTTGAAAGAGATCACCTGTTAGGAGAAAAGAGCATTTTCAAATACGTCGCGTTATAGTATTACAGTAACATTGCTGTTTAGACATACACAAAAATTGAAGCAAAACTAGGGAAAAAAGTGAAATACGGAACAGAAATCTTTAGACCTAACTGTGACAAGGCAACCGACAGACATAGCCTTTTATGGAGATTCTTTGTTTTTATTCACCCTAAACATGGCGTATTTCCACTAATGAGTAACGCCATATTTATAGGGGCAATCTGGGTGGGGGGTTGGGCAGCCAGATGTTTGTTCACATTGCATTGTTAGAACGGTCGGAGAAACAGTGAGTATGAAGGGGATTCCAAAGACAAGCGGTCCGAGTAAAAAAGCTATTAGAGTAGAAAATCTTCCGACATATCTCTGCAGTGAAGGGGTGGAATTCTGCAAGCTAATCGGGTTGATCTTGGATGCATCTAAAGTATTGAAAGAGATTATTATTATACCTCTAAGCAACAATTGTAACACCATCATATAAAACGGTTCGATACATTCAAAATTATTACAGACCAGATTCTGTAACATGTGTAATGAATCAGAAATTATATGGAATTTTGAAATGATGAACATTGTAATCTACAAGGTTTTTTCCGTGGTAAATAATAAACATTACTTAATATCTTGGAAAATAATGATATTATAAACTAGGCTAAGTACACAAGTTATATATATATATATATATATAGATAGAGAGAGAGAGAGAGAGAGAGAGAGAGAGATGTTTGAAAATATATGATTTTGCATATACTTTCTATTTTTTAAATAGCAACCCTTTTAAGGTAAAAGCTCGATAATTGTTATCACATAACAAAAGAACATACATAATATTGTCTATTATATATATATACATATATATATATATATATACACCCACCCACATATATATATATATATATATATATATATATATATATATATATATATATATATATATATATATATGACAATAATGACAAAATAAATCCGACAGTATAAGTTAAAATGGAAAAGCGAAAGACCTAAAACTCAACATTTCGTCCCAGCTGTTGCGAATGGAGAAAAGACTAAAAATTGCCACTTTTAGCTTTTACTCTCTTGATAAAGCTCACACATCAGCTGGGCGAAACGTTGAGTTTTTGGTCTTCCGCTTTTGTATTTTAACTATCTCTCTCTCTCTCTCTCTCTCTCTCTCTCTCTCTCTCTATATATATATATATATATATATATATATATATATACACTCTACAAGAAGCTTTTATTAGTCATTTATACACAAAAAGAAATAAAGCACATATATATTCAATATTAATAATACAATGCAAGCCAAAACAAAACAAGCAATTTATTTAGGCCATCCACAAGAAACGTCACCCACAGAAACATACTTCACTTGGCAACCTCTAGTTATAAAAATGTTTTCAAAAAGTAAAAGAAAAACATGCCTTAATTTCAATGCCAACATCTGTCGCCATTAAAAAAAACAACACAAAATAACATTGTTATGTAATGTAATTTCGAACTTCCGTCTCTATATTCACCTTTTTATTTCAAAGATCGCTTTAAAATTGCACTAAGCATGGCATGGTGCCGTATTTTGAGGTGCTTCCTCTCTGGCACCCCGCACTATCTTACATAAGCATGGCATGGTGACGTATTTTGGTGTCGAATTACGCACAGAATTTGTTCGAATCGATTTTCGTACTGAAATGAAATATTGTTTAAAAACTTAGTGTTCTTCACGTTTAGACTATGCTGCCATTTTATGGCTAAAATGTGAATGCAATAAATGATGAGCTGACCAATTTGCTTCAGATGGTCGAAAACCTTTCAGATATTGATATCAAGTGTCGTAGACATTTCTCTGGTGCTCTGACGTGGGCTTTGTTCAATAGTTACTTTTAAACGCCCAGTGACAAGAGTGCATGGCCATCCTCTAGCTTAGTCATCTTAAAGCAGGGGCGGGCAACCTCCGGCTCGCGGGCCACATCCGGCCCGCGAAGGCTTAGCGTCCAGCCCGCCACCCTGCTATGCTTTATTATTGCAATCCGGCCCGCGGACGTCCCAGTAAAACTCATATCATTTTGTGACATAGACGTAAAAGTAGGTTTCAATTAAGATTTACAGTGGCATAAAAATGTATAAATATCAGCGAGCGATGATGCATGTATATTTCATTTTTCTTTAACTGTTAATTTCAAATCCTTGGCCTGAGATAAAAATAGAAAAAGAGAAAGAGAGAGGCAAAGAGGAAACGAGAGACGAGGAAAGGGCATGAAACAGAGAACTTATGTGTCAAAACGAATGCTGGATCAACTTGCTACTTCCCCCGTCATTATTTTTTATGATTCAAAAATGGCTCTTCATCGGCGCCTTTTATAACATCACATACAGAAGTCTCTTGAGAAAAAATATCAGATTTGTAGAGTATTCAATGCAATTTTTGTACAATTTATTCATGTAAACAAAATATAGTAATTCTGAGATTTCGTTTTTCACTCCGGCCCGCGATCTCCTTCCAAAAGTCTCATCTGGCCCTCACTCTGAAAAGTTTGCCCGCCCCTGTCTTAAAGGCTCTCATTACTACTACAACATTTTCAAACTATTTTTGCACTCTCCGATTACTGGTGAATCCTTTTCCCTATGAATTATGACCGAGTTTTAATTCTTGCAAAGAAACTATACACATTTATTATTCTTTTCATTTTTGTTATTAAGGGTTTTATCCTTCAAATTTATATTCTGAAATAAATGATTGTAAAATGTATTAAAAACGTACACATGAATTATTAAGCACGTACAGTTATATATAAAGCAATTTTGTATTAAACAATTTTATATAAAACAAATTTATATAAACCAATTTTATATAAAGCAATTTTGTATTAAACAATTTTATATAAAACAATTTTATATAAAACAATTTTATATAAAACAATTTTATATAAAACACTGCTAAAATAACAAAGTAAATCAACATTTACACCCCGAACAACCTTTTTTACGATGTTACCGTAACAATCGACTATTTCGCCGAACCGTTAATTCCAAACAGTGTCACAACGTTACGGTAACGTGTTGAAGTCGATGTCAATTCCGCACTCGTATACTTTGTATAAAGCGAAGAAAAAGTCACGTTATATGTAACGTGACTTTTTCTTCGCTTTATACAAAGTAAAACATGAATTTTCAGATTTGTTTAATTATGAATCACTAAATTAGATGATGAAAACATGTTCTAAAATCCCGTTGGAAATTATCACTTTTTTTCTGATATGATCTTTTTTAATTCTGTGAAATTTCTTGATATCGATTCAGATTTTAAGCAGTAACAAACGGGTTCGTTTTATTTGGGTTCTTTTATTTAAAAATATTTTCCCAACTCTTTCAATTCTTTTTAATCTCTTATTGTTGCAGAGAGTCTAAAATGCAACGTATTTGCAACGGTATGAGGGCAAGTTGTGGGGCGTCAATAATAAAAAAAAACTAAGTTAGGGCAACGTTTTTTTTATCCGTTCAGTCATGGCTTGCATTTATTATACCATTTTTACCCTGTTGTATTATTTTGGTTATTTGGACTACTGTTCGTATCTTGTGTGTTATTATCACAACGTTTCGGCTGATGTAACTTCCAGTCTTCTTTATGTGCGTCTTGTCGAAATCGGGAATCTGTACGGAATTTCGAACTGAACCTCTTACTTAATCAATGTCGGTATCGATGTTTGTTCAGATTTGTCTTAAATTTAAAACTGCAAAATGAAAAGAAAACAAAAACTCTAACTTTTGTTGTTAATCTCGCTAACAATTGGGCTACTTCGCCAATGCGTGCCATATGACGCGAAATAAAATACTTTGAAGACGTACAGGTCGACAGAGGTCCGCGCCTGAATGCCGTTTCCCACCCAATTTTAAATGCTGTTCGTCTGTCGTTTTCCCGCCATAGTGACCTGCTGATGTTGAATTTTATTCGAAAAACTTCTTATGAGCAGCAGAATAAAGTCGAATAATCACTGCGTCTTCCAACAAACACTGATCGATAATCGTGTCAGCCGTGAGCTGATCATTATCATCGACCGATGAAGGCGAGCTCCTCAAATTTACAAATTCTTTTTAGTGTTTTTGTTTTTCTCTCTTTTTCTTCTATCGAGGCAGTGTGATTTTTTCTACAATCAGATCACCGTGGTACCTTCAAGTTTAACTTCCTTTGTAAACTTTGACTCCAGCACAAACGTCGCCCTAAAGAAAGAAATCATAACAACACACTGTTTATACAGACATACAGACACACACCTATTACTAATGGAACTTTAGTATCTGTCTGTCTGAAGTTCAAACTATACTATTACTTCCATTAATTGTACTATCTTTTAATGTTCAATTCAGTTTACTATACTATTTCAGACTAATGTACTATCTTTCAGTGCTCAATTCAGAGGACGGGTAGTGTAGTATCTGTTCTGTTGTCATGAAATCATCCTTCCAAGCATACCCTCCTCTTTTAGGGGGCAGTGTAGTATATGCTCGTTCGTCATGATACTATCATTCCAGGCTAGTTATTATAATAGAGATTATGTGTCTGTCTAGAACTGTAACCGAAACTGTCATTACCGTTATCACAATCCTCACTGAGTTTTTTTAAAGTCTTATTTGAGATTAATTTTATTTGTAAACTAGCAGGGCTACTCGGCGTTGTCCGGGGCTCTCTGTTCCCTGGTGGCCTCATTTCACCGCCCCCTCTCCCCGTTGCCACCTTCTCCCTGTTACCTTCGGCGAAAACTGTCTCTTCCCCACCCTTCCTCTTCCGTTTCCCTGGGCAAAAGTATGACCTATTTCTATTAAAAGTACCACCTCTGTCTGCGCCTTCTATATATGTACGTATTTCTACTCCGGTGCACCTACTATATACGTACCTATCTCTGCCTCGGTGTGCATACAATATATATGTACCTATCTCTTCCCCGGTGCGCATACTATATACATACCTATCTCCACGCCAGTGCACATACTATATAGTACCTATCTCTGCCCCAGTGCACATACTATATACGTACCTATCTCTTCCCCGGTGCGCATACAATATACGTACCTATCTCTTCCCCGGTGCGCATACTATATACGTACCTATCTCTTCCCCGGTGCGCATACTATATATATATACCTATCTCCACCCGAGCGGCTAGCTGTGATGGTCCGGTTACGGAGTGTGAGGTCCTTGCTGCGCTGAAGCAGGCTGGCTACAACAAATCACCGGGACTCGATGGTCTTCTTTATGAATTCTATTTGAGGATGTCGCACATGTTCGTCCCTCTTCTGACGGATGTATTCAACCACTGTTCAAACCAGGGTTCCATCCATGGTCAAGTCACCAGGGGCGGGATTACGTTACTGAAGAAGAAGTATGGGCATGGTGGGGGGGGCTAGATGATTATAGGCCCATAAGTCTGTTTAACACAGACTTGAAGATTCTGGCCAAAGTTCTTGCGAATCGTTTGCAGGTTGTTATCGCTGATTTGATCGAGCCTGAGCAGACCTAAGCTGTGAGGGGGAGATCGAGTCAAAACAATTCGCACTTGATGCGCACGATCATAGAGGGATTAGAAGACGACACTGAAGCCGTGCTGATCAATTTAGATCAGTCCAAAGTATTTGATAGGGTTGGTCATCGTTTTCTGGGGTTTGGTTTAGAGGCTGCCGGTTTTAAACCGGACTTCTGCAAATGTATCTCCATTTTGTATCGGGATCGTTCGTTGTTTCGCAGTCGGTGCGTCAGGGTTGCCCGCTGTCGCCTTTGCTCTATGTCCTTGCGTTAGAGCCTTTTCTCCGCAAACTCAGGGACAGGGCGACGAGACCAGCCCTTCGCGGAATTGCTCTGCCTGGTGTTGCGTGAGCCAGGTTTTCCTCGTTTGCAGATAATGTCACTGTGTGTGTGTCGACTTTTCGAGACATTTGCACTGTGGCTAAGGCACTCAAACAGTACGAAGATGTGACAGGGGCTGTAGTCAATTTCAGCAAGTTCAATAGTCTGAAATTGGCTGCCTAGAGCAACGCAATTGCGTTGCCGGGCCGTTTCAACTGAACAAATGGCCCGGTCCGGATCCTTGGCGTT
>OY744527.1:137697009-137764509 GCA_963556195.1 Sepiola atlantica | reverse complement strand
CTTTACTAAATATAATAATTTGTCCTATTCTTTTGCAAGTGTAATAATAACTTGTTTTGTACTTTTCCAGGTTTATAATCTTAAGAAAATAATTTTTATGCTCGTATTTTTCAATTAAATCCATGATTTTTACAGTCGTTTCTATTAAGCTCATTGATTATGTGTCAATTATTGATCTTAAAGTTCACGTTTTTACAAAATTGATCAGTTTAATACATATTTGTTTGTTATGTTTTATTTGTGAATAGAATAAATAAAAATTCAGATTTAATCTTAAAAATAAAAATAAATATTTTGATTTGACAAGAAGTTTATTCACATTGATTTATTATAAAACTAAATTTTAATTTTCCATTTTTCCATGAATAATAGGACAACGTCAGGCAATTTGGTAAAGAATTTACAATGTGTCTTTGTAATAATATTGTCACTAATTTCATCCAAAATATCTATAACAGTAAGAGTAAAATTAATGTTAACATTAGTGTTTTAACTGAAGTTTCTTATATCACACTTTATTTTTGATTCCAAATTAATATGTTGATTAATTAAAAATCTATCAATTTGAATTACAAGATATTTAAATTCATAATTTATTCAGTTTATGAATGTTTTTAGCTTGTTGAACAGGAAAGTTTGGAAATGTCTTTAATCTATTTCTCCAATAAAAAGTTATTTTCTCATTTATTTGAATCAATTTTTTCTTATGCGCATTTATCTTTTGTTCTTGCATTTCTTTTTGTTTTTTCTCATAATTTTATTTATACACATTCGTCTTTTTAATTGAACGTTATTTTTATTTGAAAAACTTTCTTGCATTTTTGTATTATTCGATTTATTATTTTCAATTTTATTTTTTCCATTTATATTTTTTATATTCTTTATTTTTTTAAAATTGTATTCTTCCTTATTTAGTTCTCTAACTATTGTGATACTCTTTATTTTTCTATTGTATTCTTCTGTATATTTTATATTATAGATGGTAGATCTACTAGTATAGATTTTGACACATGTGAGTGAGTAATTGGTCCTACTGCTTCCAGTAGTGGCTACTACTTCTTCCCAGCAACCCATCATGTCATCCCAATATGTTCACGTACTTGCATGACATTTTTCTTAATAGTATCATCCTGAAGAAGTCTTACAAATAAAGACGAAATATTGATGAAAACATAAAAATCATCCTTTTTGGTTTTTCCTTTTTCATATATATATATATATATATATATATATATATATATATACATATACGCTTCATTCTTCCGGAATCGTCAGTGTAAAGATAATTATTCAATCCAGTCGCAGGATTCGAAACCCCGGAACACGAGTCAAGTTTTTAACTCAAATTCTGACACCTTAGCTCACGCGGCCACAGAAAGAAACCGCATAAATCGGTGAGGTTTAAACCTATATATATACCAGAGGATGTAAAAAAAGTTGAAAAAAGTTTCACGAAAGAATAAAAATATTCGTAAATATTCGAAACAATATAAATAGGAAGTAAAAGGACAGTGAAATCATTGCAGACCATGCATTCTCCAGCTTTCAAAGATGGCGACTTAGCTAGGGTCTAGATATAGACTAATGAAGTTTGCTTAATCAATATCTAACCTAGTTTTATTGCGCTTTAAAATATCACCCCACCTTCATCCCCGGCTGTCAAAAAACTTGAGTCGGGAATTTCAGCTGACACAAACGTATCAGTCTTTTTCCAATATATTATAATTCATTGTTCTTGGTTCTAACTCATTACCAAGTACGACACCTGTTCGGAGGTTATAAGTCGATACTCATGGAATATTTCATCGATGAACTTTAAAAAAAACACGACACCTGAAATCTGGTCAGATGTCTGGCTCTTCGCAAATCTCTCTCTCTCTCTCTCTCTCTCTCTCTCTCTCTCTCTATATATATATATATATATATATATATATATATATATGTATATATATAAATTTGTATCTATCTATCTCTATAAATGTGTATCAATCTCTCTCTCACTTCCTCTCCCTGAAGAAAATGAAGAAAAAAATCACACAAACATTAATTTGATTTGCCTGAAAGTGGAGAGCTTCAGCTGGTTTTGTGATTGAAAGAAAAGTTAAAAAGTGAGAAGGCAGAAACAAAACTGTGTGTCAAGCAGCAGCAGCAGCAGTAGCAGTCTATAGAGCCTTTAGGAGGTAGGAAGGACGTGCAGGTTGAGATGAGTTAAATAATTCGGCCTTGAAAGAAATATTTTTGTCTGGGTCATCGTGGCAAAATTAACATTGGGGCACATTTTTTGTTTTTCATCATATTTCACGTTTTTAAAACTTTTTCAATAGATCACTCTTCACATATTGGGCACATGTATGTGTGCACTCACATGTGTGAGCAATTAAGTATAAATTGGTATATATACTATCAGTTTGAGTAATATATATATGAACACATAAATAATATAGTTTTTGGCTTTCCTTTTTCCTATTCCATATATATGTATATTAGGGGAGGTCGATTTTGAAACTGTAAATAATCGCACTCGAAGAAAGTTGCCAAATAATGTCAAAAGTTACCACAAGAAATATTTTTCTTCAAAACTTTGTATTTATTTGAGCATTGCAACTTTAAGATCAAATAAATCGAGATTTTTTATCAAGACCTAGATTTCACCGGCAGAAGTGTCGCCTTAAATTAAACCCGGGTTTTAACAAAAAAAAGTAATACATTACTTAATGATAAATATTTTAAAGTTTATTATTCCTTTTCTTAAGAAATTAAATGTACATATTCAAATTAAAAAGGAATAAAACACTATAATATTTAATTTTATATATAAATAATTATTTATTTACATAGGCGTTTTATTTATTGGATATTTTTTATGGTATTCACCGGTTGAAAATTCAACGAGCGAATTTGAATTCACGTGTTGATTCTGTGTTTACACATTTAATTATCACAAATATATATTGAATTGTCGAGCGCTGGCTTTCTCATCCCACTTTCCTGACCTTGTGTCAATCTTACCTTGTTGGAGGTAGATAAATAAAATCTAGTTCAGCTAGGGGTTTTTACCCCACCAAATAAACCGGTATCGTCCGGACCTTTGGGTCTGGATTCACGCCCGTCTATTGGGGCTTGTCTGTCCTGTGCAGTTCTAGGAGGTGCACCTCCCAGGTTTTGCCTTCCCTCTTTGGGGAGGAGTAAGTTTATTGCTTACTGTCTGAGGCGGCCCTACCGGGGAATGCCGACGGAGCTGCCCAGGCAATTTTTAAATGGCCAGAGTGCTCACCTCTCGAGCACTGGCTTTCTCATCCCACTTTCCTGACCTTGTGTCAATCTTACCTTGTTGGAGGTAGATAAATAAAATCTAGTTCAGCTAGGGGTTTTTACCCCACCAAATAAACCGGTATCGTCCGGACCTTTGGGTCTGGATTTACGCCCGTCTATTGGGGCTTGTCCGTCCTGTGCAATTCTAGGAGGTGCACCCTCCCAGGCTTTGCCTTCCCTCTTTGGGGAGGAGTAAGTTTATTGCTAACTGTCTGAGGCGCCCCTACAGGGGAATGCCGACGGGGCTGCCCAGTCAATTTATTAATGGCCAGAGTGCTCACCTCTATAGCGCTGGCTTATCTAATCCCACTTTCCTGACCTTGTGTCACATCTTACCTTGTTGGAGGTAGATAAATAAAACTATTTCAGCCAGGGGTTTTACCCCACCTAAAATATTATATGTATTGGAGTTGATGGGAGAATGGATAAGGACACATTGATGTATAAGGAAATTGTGGATGAAATAGACAGAGAATTATGAAAAAAACTAAGGGACCAGAACACCATTTAACTTTTACAAAAGAAACACCGTGTGAAAGTAAATATCTGACACATAGAGTTTTTCCTAATAGTGGTGCAACAGGTGCTGTTCATGCAGATCAAGTGGTGGATGTTTTGCATGAATTCCACAGTGAGAACAGTATCAAGGCTATACTTGTTGACAACACTAATACCAACACAGGTTGCGAAGGTGGAATGGTTGCAATTTTAGAAAAAAACCTTTTTAAAAATCTTCACACAATTGGTTGCTCTTTGCATCATAATGAACTACCTTTCAGAGCCCTTTTTAAAAACATAGATGGTTGCGCAAAGGGCCCTACAACATTCAGTGGCCCTCTGGGGAAATTATGCTCAAATGATTGCCATGATTTACCCCAAATATCATTTTCCACTATTAGCAATCCTCTAGAGTGAATTTTTAAAATTGATGAAATACATGATCTTAGTTCTGACCAAAGACTCCTTTATGAATACCCAGTAGGTATTTCTAGAGGTATGGTTGACTCTAGATATGCCTCCTGGAAAATTGGTCCTTTAAACCAAGCAAGATGGTAAACTTTGGCCATCAGGCTCATGTGTTTATGGACTCGTGGTGCATACCCACAAAGGCACATAACAAAACTACACTATGTAGTAAATTTTATTGTAAATGTGTATGCCACTTCTTGGTTTGAAATTAAAAGAAATAGTAAATTCCACAATCAGCAAGTGCACATTTTTAATATGATCCAGAGGATTAAGGAGCAGCCTCAGAAAATCCAAGATATCACATTTAGAAATATATAAGGTAATACATTTTGTTTACTGCCTGAAAAATTTCTATATTCCATGGTTAAATCTGAGGAGATTGAAGTAAGAGAATTTTTTAATAATTCAATTAATTAATTTGTTCTTTCAGGAGTGAGGAGTCAACCAGAAAAAAGATTAAAACGAATACCACCTATTAATTTTAATGCCACACATTGGACACAATTAATAGATTTAAAATTATGCGGCATTTTTGAACCACCAATGACGGAAGATTTTACTGAATCTGAACTTCGAGAATCGTTGATGAATGGAACCAAGCTTGACTTGCCAGATTTGCCCTCACATTCTCAGGGCGTGGAACGGGCAGTTAAGTTAATAACAGAAGCTTCACAAACTGTATATGGTTTTGAAGCAAGGCATCAACACATTACAGTCAAAGTTTTGAGTCAGAAATTGAGACCAGCATTTTTGTCTAAGGGGTCTTATATGGAGCAATTTGACTCTATATTAAGCTCCATTAAAATAGTGTTAGGTTTTTCCTTATTTCTTTGCCTGTTATATTTTCACTTATGACAGAAAAAAATCATTTTTTTAGGTATTCAAATATTACTGTTTAATTCATAACGTTAAAAATTAGTTTACAAAAGCAGATACTGAAAATGAGGGGGGGGGGGCAAATTTTCAATTTGAAGATTTCTTTAATTAATATCATTTTTATAAAATAAAAGGACATTCCCTGATTTTAAATGCTAAAATTATTTGGTTTTCACACCAATATTCAAGCAAATCTTGCAAAAACGAGGAATTTTCAGTATATTCTTGTCTACGATCTTTGATACCAAACGCTTAAAAAACCGCTGAAGTTTTTGATCTAATTTTTTGCATGAGTATTTAATAGGTCTATATACAACTTTCGGTACGTGCCTTTTTTTAATATTAAAAAAAACGTGTAAAATCGACCTACCCTAATATATATATATATATATATATATATATATATATATATATATATACTACACATATATTTCATGCATCATCAGTATGGAAGGAGACAACCCGATACGAAAGTCATATTTAACTCAGTAGTCAGAGCGCGTACTGCCTTGCATTGCCTGGAAATGGGAGAGTAAATTAACATCTTAATGGCAAATTCGGCGAGCATAAACAGAGGGTTGAATTACGCTGTAAATGACGGTCTGTTGTCAACTGCTTAAAGTACTCCAGCTTTGAATAATTATTTATAAATAATATTTTTCAAATTAACCCATATACAAATGTGTTTCATGCCAAACCTGTAATCGTTAGTATGAGAAAAGGTAACCCCTACCGGTCACACCTTTCGAACCCCAATACGAAAGTCATATTTAACTCAGCAGTCGAAGCGCATACCGATGTGCCCACCACACATTTTCTGGAAATAGAGAGTAAATTAGCATCTTAATCCCAAATTCGGCGGTCATAAGCAGACCGTCGAGTGCACTTAATAAGCGAGGCCTAGAGTGTTACATTACACACACACACATTATATATATATATATATATATATATATATATATATATATATATATATATATATATCTTCTCTAGATAGATCATATGTTTCAAAATGCACTTCATATGTATTTTCACCCAAACTCGGTACATTGAGAGTAAATATTCCCACATTCTTTTATTCCATAAACAGTTTCCCATTAAAGTAAAGAAAAAGCAAACATTTCAAACATTTCCGCAGCTTGTAAAACCAACTGGACACATTTTTAAAGGGAACAGTTTCACAAAAAACACCGGTAGTCACTAGACTTCCAGTTTAGGCATTTCCACCAGCTTATCTACGCTAAACGAGATTGACGACTGCTAATTTCCTAATTGAAGGTTCACCAGACGAAATAAACTTGTGCATCTCCAGCGGAAACAGTAATGTATAGTATTTAAATAGAATAATATTAGCTCTTGTATGATCTACAATCGAGCACTTCGATTGTATTTTAAAGACACATACTGAATATATAAAATTATAACAATATTAAGGGCATTGTTGTTGACGATCATATCTTAGCGAAGATCATAAGGTGACGGGTGTAAATATCAAGAGGTGGGAATATTAAATTCATTTGATTTTTTCGAGGGTTTCGGATAAGATATTTTGTTTATGCTTTTTAAATTGTTTGGCTATTAGAGACGGCCTTTTAAGATGGTCGCAAAATTTAACCGTAACCCTCCCCAAATATAGAATAAAATTAAAATGGAACGGGGGAAAGGCGAAGAAAAAAGGAAAAAGTTTCTAGATGCTTATCCACGCCCAGGCATTGTTTGTACTGTCTCTATGTCTGCCTCGTTTTGTCTTAGCCACACCTTCTTCTTTATGTGTGTAATAGATTACCTTATATCTCACGGAACTGGGTAATAAACACTATTCCCGTGACAGGTAAATCAAGTCTGAGCCTCTGTCGCCACATATACCAAAACTATATAAAATATCACAAAACCAGAATAAAAGCCGTGGGACTCAGAAGAAAGATCTGAATGTCATGATCGGCAGTGTTCTCAGCATCCTACGTTGGTCTTCTAATTTACGGAACGAGAATACCAAATACGGGTAAGCAGACAGGATCACTGCGGCAAACTAATACACCAGAGGAAGAAATTGATGACAACTGAAAATACTCCAATAATAATGAAGAAGTGCTCTTAACAAAGACGCCTCCTGAATCGCATGAAGAATATAAATGGGATATGTCTACTGACTACGAAGCAACGAAACCGAGAATTGCAGATCAAGCAAAGCACTTCCTTAAAAGAGGATAGTTTTCGGAGCTGGACTTAATAGAAATAAAAGAAAACATAAGCGATTCAACTGACCACCAGAAAGAAGAAACACAAAGAAAAGTGACAAACAGGAAAGCGCCAGGCCACAATGGAATACATGCATTTTCGTTTAAACCCTCACAACCTTGCATGAAAGACTAACGCAAAACGTAAGAAGATGCATACACGAAACGATCATAGCAGAGTGGATGACTAAAGAAAGAATCATATTAATACAAAAAGACAACGAGAAAGGAACGATCCCGATCAACCATAGACCGATAACCTGCCTACCAACCATGTGAGACATTTTAATGGCACATCTGTGAGAACAGATTTTCCACCACCTAAAAAAAAGAAGACCAAAAAAGGGGTAACAAAAATAAATATGACACAAATAAGTGTTACCAGAGGCAAGATAAGTTCCTCTTCTACCTACATGGATAAGTTTTTTTTGTGTTTTCATTTATTTTAAATCGTTTTGTACATAAATAAAAACTTAGTGTCGAAAAAATAACGTTAGAATAAGAAAAAAAGATGGCGACATGGTTAACATGTGAGGCGCGAGTTTCGGAAATTAAAAAAAAAATACAGTTAATTAAACAAATATACAGCTAATAAAATATGCAGTTTGGTTGCACATACATTTATTAGCTGTATTTTTGTTTAATTTCCGATTTTTACGTTACTTAAACATTTTCTTATTAACCAATTAACACTGATGTCGATGTCTTAACTAATGTAAACACTTCGTAAGACGTCTGAAAGATTTAAAATTAATAATTGTGTGTTTCCAATTTTCTCAGGTTATGACGAGACAGGGATCTCGCTTGTATATATCTTATCTTATATAGTCAAGTCATCGGTATCGCAGAACAAAGAGAACGTAGCTGTCGATATGATTTCCTTATTAGCTGTTACTGCATGTTTCAGAAGTAATTTTATTTTGTTTATCTTTTAATATTTTGTAGCCAGATGTCTTAAGATTAAGACCGGATAAAAGTGGCTGAGACTCATCGATAGGCTAAATTAGACCTTCATTCTTCGATTTCTACCAGTCGCTATCTTTATAAACAAGACCCCACCACCACTACGCTTTGATGTCGTCTGACGCTTTTGTCTGTATAATTCCATCTGACTAGAAATAAAGCAATACATGAACAAACTTATGTTTGTTTGGCTACTTTTAAAGTCCAAGATTTCACCCTGTCATTATCCTGATGCAGCACGCACCATGAGCGCGCTGAGACGACCTCCTGCGAACTAGGAAGTTTTTAGGGAATATAAAATTTCTAAGCAGTCTCCAGTCGCATCTGTAACCAGCTATGAGCAAATGGTTTTAATGACGTTACTTTTTGTATTGTTTTGTTTGTTGCAATGAGGGGTTCGCCGTGCTCCCACATACAGCAACACCTGGTATTCCCAAATGGTCACCCATCTGGTACTGACCATATTAAAACGTCGCTTAATTTTGGTGATCTAATGAGAACTGGTGCGTCAACGTGATTCTGTCGTATTATGCCAAGATTTAACCCAACACATCGAATCGCTCCAGACGTAAAATAAAGACGAGTTTCAACAAATAAAACTGATGGCAACACTTCAAAGAGCATTAATGATCAAGATCTTTCTGATTCTCTCTCTTCCGACCTGGAAAACGTGGTCCAATGGGGAAACGGGCGGTTTGGTAACTTTTAATACGTCTAAAACCAAGCTTCTCTCCTTTCATCACAAACGCTCGGATCTTCAATTGAAATGAATGCTTTGATAAGCTTCTGGGACTAACATTCACTTCTGACTTGAAATTGAAGACTCACATCAAATCCGTTGCCAAGGTCGCTAGAAGAATGGTTGGATCATCTAACCCTCCCAAAAACTCACTCCTTACGTAATCCTCTACTTGTATAATAGTCAAATACGTCCTAAGATGGAGTACTGTTGCCACATCTGGGGAGGTGCCGATCAGACCATCCTTTTCTGCCTTGACAGAGTACAAAACCGACTTCGAAATCTAGTGGGAAATGTCCTCTTCTCCTCTCTACAGCTTTTTTCCCACAGAAGAGACGTTGCCAGTCTTTCTCTGCTCTATCGTTATTTTCATAGCAAGTGCTCGACTGAGCCCCCCCCTCCCCATGTAAAACATTCACAGCAAAAACTAATCTAGTTACAACCATTGTCAATAATTTCAATTTATCCCTCTGTGTACCTAGAACTAAGCGGAACTTCTATGAGCAAAGTTTCTTGCCAGAACTGCTTGTCTGTGGAACACAGTATCACGGAGCTGCTTCCCGGCTGACTACAACATTGCCGTTTTCAAGTCCAATGTAAACAAATTCTTGTTGAGCCATCCTCTTAAATAGTCAAATTCTGACGATTGTCACTAATCTCACAGATCACCTGACAAACTTTGGGCCTTGATAAGCGGTGACTCGTTTGTAAAAAACAAAACAACAAAAAAAAAACTAACAAAATATATTTTAGGTACGTGCAAAATCAATGGCCGATTCCCAAAATGTAAAAACATTTTGACCCCCCCCCCCCTTCACTTAAAAATTCACTAAAATTCAGGAAATCAACCAATTTTAATTAAATTTTCAATATTTATTAACCAACAATCACGGAATATAATGAAACCGTGTTAACAAAATCACTATAACGCGAAGAAAAATTAATTTTTTGAATTAGCGATATTATTATTGAATAAAGCATTGTTTAATCAATATTTTCACCAAAAAAATAATATAATTGCAAAACATATTTCATGTGATTTTAATGATTAGAGTTTTTGGAAAAAGAAAAAATGCGACATAATTATATTTCCCTTTCATACATGAACGTGGCATCATCAGCGCAAGAAATTTTTTTTATAATCTTGAAAATAAACCAAAAATTGACAAATTTGAGACCCAGGAACTTAACTAAAAAAAAAGAATTAAAAAAATTGGATAATTTCTACTAACGATTCACTTTGATTGGTATGGTAGCCCCGTTCTGTAATAACCAGCTGGGATTAGCCTTCCAATAACCACTCACTTTTACACCGCCCTCAAATTTTTATTTTTAGAGATTCAACAATTTCGTTAATTTCACAATTCATCGTCAATTATTTGGAAAGATTTGTATTTGTTTTGTCTTTTTTTCATTAATAAATATTTAAGAAGTTAAAAACAATTATTTATTAATAAATAAAGAGAATTCCAACATGACATTTTCTTTAAAAATTGAATTCTGTTTATCAATAAATAACTGTTTTAATTTGTTTTTCAATGAATAAATTGTCAGTGTAGTCATTGACTTTAATTTACTTTTTCACACTAAAAAAACACTTAATTTTAAAAAGAATCAATTTAATTTATCGTTACGACACATTAAGAATAAATCGAGTAACTAAAGTTTTAAATCATGTAAAAAAAATTATAAAATTGACGCAGTTCGTAACGTAAAAATAATTGTTAACATTTAAAAAATAGTATTATTTCAAATTCTAAGGAAAAACATTGGTAAACAGACGTCATCAATAATTTCAGAGTATTACTAAATTAAAAACTAATACCAAGTTAAATATGAACCTTTTTAGTTAAAAATAAAATAAGATCTTAATTGTGTACACTCACAAATATTTTAATTAAATAAACATTTCCTTTTTTATTATAACAAAATAAGGGTACTTAAATTTGTTTATAACCTTAAAAAGAATAAAGAAATTAATGGAAAATATTTTTTCAACTTCTATAAACTATTACAAAACCATTTTTATATATAAAATTAAAAATGATAAATTATGACATTTTTGTCTTCCATATATTTTGCATAGCAATAGTCAATTGGTAAACAAAGTCGTTTGCCGATTATGTGACGTCGAATTTTACTCATTTATGACTTTTGGGGAATAATTTTGCTAATTTTTAGTAAAATGTGGGATTTTTTTAAATCCAGTATCTTATGACTTTAATTTAATAATTATCTTTGAAATAGTTCCCCAAAACTTATATTTATCTTTCAAGGGATTTTTACAAGTAATTCTTTCAAAGTTCAAAATTCACTGAATTTTTAGGTTTTTCAGCCGCCGTGATTACATATTTCATTATAATTTATTTTTCACACGTAAATATGCAGAAAAAGAAAACAAGTTTAAAATAAACAGCAATAAAACCAATTATAATATCAATAGCAAATATCCTTTTTTTTTTTAATAGTTTAGTTAAAATAAACAGATATAAAACCAATTATAAAATCAATTTAAAAAAGTGTTTCGTTTTTGGTTGCATTATTTTCAGTTCTTCTTGGCTAAGAACAGTTAAGATCTTAACCTCCAAGATTTCATGGATTTTCCACGGTGACAACTGATTAATTGACAATGATCGACCATTTTGGCCGCTTGAACTTCCCCCCTCCGCCGCTCACCAAAAACACGTAGGATGTTTTACACTTTGTGGCTTGAAGAAACGAATATTTCAAATAAAATCGATCAAAGATGTTAGAAAACGAAGAAAAATATTGTTGACTTTATGTTTCGGAATTTTTAAAATGGGGATTGATAATTGGGATTCGTTAGAATATTCAAACTACTGAGAATCTTTATGTTGAACTTGGGGATCTATCCAGAATTTTTAACTGAATCCTTTACTTAATCCATGAGGATAGAATATAATAAAAATTACCCGACTTCTACCCGGTGGATTAGATAAAGAGTTCAGTCCGAAATTCCCGAGTTCTACAAGACGCACCTGAGGAAGATCGGAGGTTAAATCGGTCGAAATATTGTGGAAATAAAATCCAAGATGGGAACAGTAGTCCGAATATTCCAACTAATACAATATGGTTGACCTTTGCGTTAATAAGATTCAAATGCGCTGAATTTGCTTTCGCCTTGCTTTCAACTAATCAATCTTTTTGAGGGTTATTTAATGCTGAAACATAATGTCAATTGAAAACTATTTATTGTATACGCTTAATATAACACAAGTTGCTATTTTAGCCACAGCTGAGGCGAAACCTTTCTCAACAGTATTTGTGGGTACAATGACTACAATAGATCCGATTGGATTTTAACTCTCTAAATAATTTACGTAACTTAACTGTCACAAAAATCTCTCTCTCTCTCTCTCTCTATATATATATATATAAACATATATATATATATATATATATATATGAAAAAGGAAAACCAAAAACTGGATGTTTTTTATGTGTACATCAACGTTTCGTCTTTATTTATAAGACTTCATCAGGATGATGATATAGGGAAAAGATATCATGCAAGTACAGATACATGTAGGGTAGACATGTTGGGAAGAAAAATAAAATAAAATGAAAAATAATGGCAGCGTCTTGGTGGACGTCCGTACTGGTTAGAGAATGAAAATGAGTGACGAAAATGAGTGGGAGAAAAGGGGAAGGGTGGAGGGAGCAAGGACTACTGTGGCTGGCGATGAGAGAAAGAGGTGGGGGATGAGCAGGGGTAAAATGGATGGCAGAGAGAGATTGGAGGAAGAGGGGGAGGGGGTGTTTGACCAGATGGCTGTGGTCAAGATTGAGGGGGAAGAGTGAGTTGGAATGTTTGTGTGTGGGGGGTGTATGCAGGGAAAATGGGGATGGGTAGAGAGGGAGGGGGGCTTTGATTTTGGTGGATGGGCGAAAGTTATGGTCTTAGAGAGCGTTTTGAGAAAATGAGGGAATTTAAGAAGAGGTATGGGAGAAAATAGATGAGAGGGGGAAGAGGGAGGATTTGTCGTGATAGGGTGTGAAATATTTGAAATATTTGGAAAATGATAGCAATGAGTGAGGGATTGGAGTGGGTGGGGGAGGGCGGTGATTGAAAGGGTGGGTGAGGAATATTTGAAATATTTGGAACATGAGAAAGTTTATTTGGACTGTAGTATTAAAAATGTGAGGGAAAAAAAGAAGATTCAGGGAGAAGAAGGAAGGGTGTGGGTGAATGGAAGAGTGTCATAAGGTTAGAGATGAAAATAAAAGTTAGCCATGATCAGGCAAAAGACTTTGTTCTGTGAGGATGATCTTGCTTATTAAGGGTGATAGGTTAAAGAAACCATTTCGTTGCTTGATGGTGGTGGAGGAGGTGATGAGGGCAGTTTCTAATAATCTTCGCCGAGATTTGTTGTGGATGTGTTTAGTGATTTTGGCTTGTTCAAATTTGAATGCATGACCATATTCTAGAGCATGGGAGAAAAGTGCACTAAGAGGGTTGTTGTTTTTTATGTCCCTTTTATGTTCATTTAATCGTTTCTTTAATTCACGTTGTGTTTCTCCCACGTAGAATTGATGGCAATCATTGCAAGGGACAGTGTATAAGCCGGCATGGGATGTGGGTGTTTTTTGGAAATGTCTAGATGTGTTTAAAGTTTGTTTTATGGATTGAGAAGTGGTTTGTACTATTGGAATGGCTAGTTTGTTGAGCGTGTTGCATATGGATGTGTTATTGGAATGCGTGGGTAGGAGAAGGGGTCTGTCTATGAGAGAGGTGTTAGGGGTTTGATTTTTTGTGTGGTGTTTCTGGAGAATATTTGGAAGGCTTTTTTCTTGGCATTTAATATGAAATGTGTGGGGTATTGCAATGTTTTTAGGGAATTTCCAAATATTTTAAATATTTCACACCCTATCACGACAAATCCTCCCTCTTCCCCCTCTCATCTATTTTCTCCCATAAATAATTTTGTTCACTCCTAAAAGGCATAATGCCACTGAGACGTAAGAGGCTTCTGTGATAGAGTCTAGATTTATAGGTGGCAATCTGGTGGTGAGTTGGACAGCAAGATATTTTTCACATTACATTCACATTTCTGCATGTTGGTACGGTGGAGAAAACATGGGGGGGGGGGGAGAATGAAATTCCAAAGGCAAGCGACCCGAGGGAAAAGCTATTTAATAATTAATCTTCCTGCTTTGACCTTGAAGGGCCGATAATAATAAGACAACACGGTGGTATAGTTACAAGATTTCGTTTTTGCAGAAGTGCAGAATAGTATGTTACAGATAGACTGCTCGTCCTTCGCCGTCGGCTCCTTTTATACATAATGTATAAAGGCTCCTCTATACATAATGTATAAAGGCTCCTCTATACATAATGTATAAAGGCTCCTCTATACATAATGTATAAAGGCTCCTCTATACATAATGTATAAAGGCTCCTCTAGACATAATGTATAAAGGAGTCCATATAGTTACGAAATAGGATGGATCAACATCACATCATAATATCCTCTTTTTAACCTTGCTCCGTATAGAATCAATACTTTTTCCTTTTAGGGTATTTTACAATGAAGTTCGTAATTTAACGTTTTCTTTTTGACCGTCGCTGTTCAGAACCTGTTTGCGAGATTGCTATCTCAAATGTGTCGAACACGACATCCATCAGTTCCCTTTGTAGTTGCAATTGTTGATCTTGTTGGCGTTTAATGATATCGAACATGGCACTTTTACATTCATCCATTTTCGTCCCTTAAAATAGGCTACCGACTTTTTCGTGTATTTATTTTAGACGGTCGTAACTTTCCCACTGGAAGATAAATTCTACGCTTCTTAGAGAGAGAGAGAGAGAGAGAGTGAGAGAGAAAGAGAGAGAAGTAAGCTTGTTTAAATTTATTTACGTGTCCTGTACAAACAAAAAAAAACGGAAGAATACTCGACATGCCTCTTGTTGTTTTGGTGGTCGAACGATTCAGATTTTAAAACCTCGTTTTAAGGAATGAGATGAAATCTTATTCATCCTCAAGAACGATTTTTTAAAATCTTATTTTCTGACGTTTGAGACTTTTCTTCCGAAGATTTAGTACACCTTGTGTGTTAAAAATGCAGGATGGCTTTTAACTTCTTGCTGTTACTTTTGTAATTTACTATTTTTTCGAAGTCTTTTTCGAAAATTAAACATCGCCAGTTGTAGTAATTGTTATGTTGTGTCCGAATAAGTTCGAGTTCCTTGTCGCCAGTGTTGTGGCCTTGAAATGCCGATAATAAATAAGACAAGAAAGTGGTATATTTACAAAAGTGTGTATTTGCAGAAGTACTGAGAAAGACATATTTCCCACAGAAGTATGATGTGGCACAAAGCCGGAAGGTTGGGAGTGTAAGCCAACGCATACAAAAAGAGGCATTGTGGCCTCTTAAAAAATGTCTTAGCAGCCCCATCAGCATTCCCCGGTCGGAGCGCGTTAAGCAGTTAGCAATAAACTAACTCCTCCCAAAAGTAGGAAGGCAAAGCCTGGGAGGGTGGATCTCCCAGGACTACCCAGGATGAATACTTCAGGCCGACAGATAAAAGACCACCAAAATGGCCCCATTTTTTGCTGGACTGATTGTCGAGAACGGATCATCGACTGGTATGTACCAGTTCGACGTCTCTCTTGAACAATGTTGAAGAGAGACGTCCATCGCCGTAGGCTCTTCTATACAATTATGTCTAGAAGAGTCCATATAATCACGAAATAGGGTAGATCATCATCACAGCATAACACGTCTGACATATTAACTTCTACAGTGGGTGGGTCGAAGACATTTTCGTTGAGGGTGTACAAGTGTAGTAAGTTCATCGGAGCACATTACAAAACAATCACAGTGACCTATTAGGTTGGAAATTCTGTTTTGCACCATGTCCAAGCGGGACAGATTAGTTATTAGCGCATCAGCCCAGATAGAGCAACAATATTCCATGCATGGGCAAAAGCTGACTATATAGAGATATATGATACTGGCAAATTTTCTAGCCTTGTAGAGGGAGCCTACCTTTTTGTTGCAGACTTGACAGCATCTTCTATGTACTTACCGTACTTAATGTTGCCTGAGAATGTCAGGTCGAGGAGATTAAAGGTTGGATTCTCAGAAAGTGTACTACTGGCCATGAAATTGGTTTCCTATAGAAATTGGAAATATTTGTTTTGGTAGCATTGACTGTTACAATCGAGTTTTGGCCCCAATCTACTACAGACTGGGGGTAATTTTCCAAGGATTCAGCTATTGTTTTGCATATGTGGGTTTTCGATGTACCCTCCTGTCGAGAATAGAGCACGGCGTCATCATCAAATATATTCATCCCAGACACGATTATATCAGGGAGGTCGTTTATTAAAATCGGACCATTGGAATATTCATAACGCCTATCTGAAATTTCCCTTTTGCGTTGTTAAGCGTTTATATTCAAAATTGCCTTCATTTGCTTTGTTGAAAGCTTAACTACGTCAGAAATATAATCGACAAATTTAACTGCAGCTTGAAGACTATTTTTATCGAACGATTTTCTTATACGTACAAATGAAGCAACAACCATGCCTTTTTTCGTATGAAAGCAAAACTTAAAATCGATCAATTACTAACAATATCTTTAATGTCTTTGCCAAAAAGATTATATTTTCCCAGCCAGTCCGGCCAGGTCGCTTGCGATAGAATGTCCATGTTACAGAGGAGAGAATTGCGATAAAATGCCACGGTCACAGACGAAGGGACTACGAGATACCTTGCGGATAATTGCCCTGTATCATAGGAGTATAGGGACTAGCGATAAAATGTTTGTGTCACATATGAGCATATTACGATATACCATACGGGAAATGTCTTTGTCACAGAGTACTGTTAGATACACTGAGGAATTCTTCATTGGTAACATATTTTCGGTATTGATAAATAGTATCTTTTATAAAAATGACAATATCTTTTTGTTGATGACAAATATGAATTGAATTATTTGGTCTACTGTCCTTATCTTTCACAACGTTTTGATCGATGTAATCTCCGACCTTCTTCAAGAGAGTCTTGTCGAAATTGGAAATCGATACAGAATTTTGAACTTTACCCTTTATTAAATAAATAATTATTATTAAATAAATAATTATTATTAAATAATAATTATTATTAAATAAATAATAAAGGGTAGATTGTTCTCGTCCCGTCATCCTTGACCGGGTAGAATTCTTAACAAATTCTTAATCATATTTTTGTATCAGCTGTACTGATGATTGAACTTTCAATCTCAAGAAGACTGTAACTTAGAACGGATTATGACATAGCACTTTATCCGTTGCGCTATGGGTCCACGTGGTCATAAAGATTCCCGAGTTCGACAAGACGCATCTGAACAAGATCAGAAGTTACATCGGCCGAAATGTTGTGAGATTAACATCCAAGATTACAATAGTAGTCGTAATAATTCAATTGAAATTAGAAATCCTAAAAAATTCCGAAATACAAATTATTTGTTTAACTACAAAATTGATTCTGTTGCTTCAAATTCACTCTTATACTTCAACAGAAAACCGTCATGCACAACGAGTGAAGTACTTTTCGTATATGCGTGAACTTTACGACAAATGCGTAAATGTCACTAATTCAGACATCATTCATACATGTGTGAAGACCTTCCTGCCGTTTAATAGGTTGCGAGAAGATTGTCAAACAAAATGGATTCCTTGTTTCATTTCGGAACAAATTATTTATTGTGAGACTTAGTATTATTTCGTTGCTCTACATATGAATAAAGCAAAGGCTTCTCAAGTACGATAACATATATATTTATAGTAATCTATCTATCTATCTCTATATATATATATATATATATATATATATATATATATAGAGAGAGAGAGAGAGAGAGAGAGAGAGAGAGAGAGGGAGAGAGAGAGAAAGAGAGAGAGAGAACGAGGAGGGAGAGAGAAATTAGTTTGCTATTCCCCGTATGCTTATAGAGCTATTTAGATGATGATGATGATGATGAGTAGGGTTTATGGTTGAAACATAAAAGAAGAATAAGGTTATATTACAGTAATACAATGTCTTCAGTGTAGTTTCTGCTACTCGACTCCCGGAGTAGATTAGTCAAAGTGTTATATAAATATTGGAAGAGTCCATCGTAAATCTAATTAAGGATGATACCACGAACCCCCCTTTTTTTCTTCAGATGTAATCCATAGGAGTTTATTTTGTTTTAATTTTTACATAAATTTCCATTATTTATGTTGGTTTCAATTTTGACTGTCTCCTTACTTTTGGAAATGTTTGGAGTGCCGACACATCAATTGTCACCCATGGTATTTATACGTTCTTCCTCAGAACAGTTGCTCTCTTCGGTATTTGAGGGGCATTTTTAAAAAAAATCTGGTTTAAACGCCTATTATGCAAAATTTCTGTCCTTTGACCAGGTAAACCATATTTCCAATACTTTCTTTCAATTTTACCCATTTCCCAGTATGTTTTGTTCTGGTATATGAGGTATATGACTTGCTCACCAACGTTGTCATTACTTTTGGAATATCCGATCTTGACTTTTGTGGTATTAGTTTTTCGCACATGGCCTTCTCTTTCTGGCAAACATAAACTCGGCAAATGGAGCATTTTTATTTGGCGTGACCCTGTAGAGTTGCAAAGATTGTATAGCGGTGTCGGAGAGGGGCTTCTGTTTGTGTTGAAGAAACATTCTGCTTGACCATTATTACTTGGTTGATATGGGGCAATTGTGACATGTTCAACGAAAAATGTACGGCAAACATTATTCCATTCTTTGGATGTAACTTGTGTTCTATTAACGGATATAATGCAGTCAGCCACGCCGAGCAGAGCAAATAATCAATGTAGAAAATTGACTGTTTCCATTGCATTTCAATCTCTGACTTAAGTAATAATATTTATCAAGCGAGGCAGCGAAATCTACATGAAGTCGCGACCATGATCGGTCGGTTTTTGTCCAAGGACTACATTTTATCGGTGATGCTTTTGATGCTATAGCATAGCCATTACAGGAATTTACCAAGTTCTCTGTCCTTGCCATCTGTGTCCAGTAAACATTGCTCCTCATCAGGATCTTCATCCCAGATGTCTTACATGGAATTCTTTGAGGATTTAATTCTGGATTCTGGTATTATAACCACTTAACCATACATTAATTTATTACATAGCGATTTTGTTGTCTGTCGCTTTACTCCTAATTTCATCAAGGATAACTAGAAGTTTCTGTAATGTTTTATCGGGTACTTTTGATAACATTTCTTCCCGTAGGAGAGCAAATGTCTGCTAAGGATTCTTGGTATTTGGGAATCAGCCTCGATAGTCCATCGGCATGACCCACTTTTGCTGATTGAAGAAACTGTATTTGGTAGTTGTAGTGAAGAATCATTCCAATCTTAGGAGCCTATTTGCTGTATGAGCTGGCAAACTTGGGATTAAGAGATACATTAATGTCTGATGCATAGGATACTAAAAGAAGTCAGAATCAAGTTTTTTCGTTTTTAAATAGCGGTGTTGGTGCATTCTTGATCTGGCTAAACCTTGCAAATAATCAGACAACAGGGTATTGTTAACTGTCATTCCCCTCTTTCAGTTTGACCAGAGTAGTTCAGATTTTGATTGGTTGGTGGTCTATGCGATCTATAGATAGATTATATAGACCACCAACCAATCCAAATCTGAACCACTATCTCTCTCTCTCTCTCTCTCTCTCTCTCTCTCTCTCTCTCTCTCTCTCTCTCATATATATATATATAGATATATATATAGACGTGCACACGCATTGAACGGCTGACCGGAGAATTGATCGAATGGACCAAATCATTCGGATCTGAACCATTTTTGTCAAACTGAAAGAGGGGAATAACATGCATGATCCACCGTCATGTGGATCATACTTTATTTTCTATTTAAATTTCCCTGTAAAGGATTATACATTATTAATAACACGCTAGCCTCGTATGAGTAGACGTGCTCCAAAAAAAACACGTCCGATCGTTTGGCAAAACAAAAATTATGGGATAGATCAGACTGGCTCTCACGTCAACTTCCATTCGTGATGTCACTTCCTTATACACGTTAAATTCGAATCTGAATCCCTAGTGGAAAATCCCCCTTTCTACTTAACATGAAGTTTTCCTTTTCTATGCAATCTAACATAACCCAACTACCATATTTCTACATGTGCATGTATGCCTTTCTTGCCTCTACGTGGCGTACACATTTTTATTTACTATTAATCGGGTATTTATTGATATAAAAAGCAATAGCATGAAATAAAACAAATTTTAAAAATCCTATCTAAAAAATAATTACGATCAAAATTCATTTAGGTTTCTTTGTAAAAAGTTAGCCATTTCTATATTTTGTTAATAGTTAATAAAAAAATTACTTCATTATCGTTCGAAATTTTACAGGAATTTAGAAACATTTGAACTGTCCAATGGAAAGTCATTCATGGCTTAAAGATTCTTAGCGAATATTTATGTATTAAAAGATTGTCTGTTTTTTAAAATTTATTTTCATCCAATAATTTTATGAATAGATATTAAAACAACATTATGTTAACAAAATTAGTTTCATAACAATTTGGTTTAATTGATAATTTAATGACCAAACATATTGTAATAATTAAATTTAATTTTCAAAATCCTATATATATAATAATTTGGTAAAAAATGGAGTAGTTCAAATAAAAAGTAGCGAAAGTAAAATGAAATTAAAAAGATTCCCGGGCAACTTCGGGTAGTTACAGATAGTTTTTTTTTATAAAAAAAGATATGGAAGAATCGACACTAATTAGGTAGTTTGTGAAAACTATTACCCCGACTCGATCTACGGTTAGTTTGGTGATTAGAAACGAGCTTCTGTAATTGCTATGATGATGATAGCAATCATCATTGTAGTGCTGTAAAAAGGTGAAGCTAGCAACAGCTTCACCTTTTTACAGCACTACAATGATGATTGCTCACTGTCGTCGTCGTGGTAGTGAATATGCCGTTCTGTTCAGCAGGGATTCGAGGGGAAAAGCAACCTGGAGAGCGAGCTCCGTTTGTCTGACTGGAGTGAAGAAACGCTCCCTTTTTATACTTTTTTTTCAACTGCTGATACGACACTTTGATGACATCTGATTGGTCGGCTCGAGTGACGATATGCGCAAGAAAGAAAGAAACTGTCTTGGTCTCAGTCACACGGGCTAAGGTGGTGAAGAATTAAAAATCCAGTTTGTTAGGAGTGTTGGGTCATAAATAGGGTCTGCACGACAGTTCTTACTTAAAAATAACAAAGAAATGCAAAACAAGTTCCAGAAGTATAATAATAATTAGCACGGGCAGTTTGCTAATAAATATATAGGATTGGAAGACATGTCAAATCTACTACTATCATGTGAGGAATGGACCAAATAACAATGCATGATGCGTACATTTTGAAAGCAATGCGAAACTTGCTTCTTTTTCTTTGTAGCAAATAAACTTCATTGTCACTTAAAGGGTCAATTAGTGAACACACTTTTTCTATTTTATAATATTTTTAAAGGTTGTGTATTAGACTAAAGCGAGAAACCTACATAAATACGACACGATTTTGAGTTATATATTTTTTCACCATCTTCACAAGATATGCATCATATGATATTAGACATAGAAGCATTTATATTTGTTGATTAAAAGTAGAATTATTATGTTTCCCCTAATAATTGATTACACCCCAGTGTTATTCCCAGATTAAAAAAACATGCGTGCGAAGTATGTAATGTACAAATGGGTTAATAATGTTTATAGATCAATGATAATAGCAGAAAGTTTTGAAGCTATAAATGCTGTAATAGTTTTTAAACAAACGTTATATATCTGAATTTTGAAGCAGGATATGTTAAATATCTTTTTACCAGGCGTTATAAATAGTAATTTTAAATAAGGGACAATATAATATTTTAACCAAACGTTATATATCTGAATTTTGAAGCAGGGAATGTTAAATATCTTTTTACGAGGCGTTATAAATAGTAATTTTAAATAAGGGACAATATAATATTTTAACCAAACGTTATATATCTGAATTTTGAAGCAGGGAATGTTAAATATCTTTTACCAGGCGTTATAAATAGTAATTTTAAATAAGGGACAATATAATATTTTAACCAAACGTTATATATCTGAATTTTGAAGCAGAAAATGTTAAATATCTTTTTACCAGGCGTTATAAATAGTAATTTTAAATAAGGGACAATATAATATTTTAATCAAACGTTATATATCTGAATTTTGAAGCAGGGAATGTTAAATATCTTTTTACCAGGCGTTATGAATAGTAATTTTAAATAAGGGACAATATAATATTTTAACCAAACGTTATATATCTGAATTTTGAAGCAGGGAATGTTAAATATCTTTTTAGCAGGCGTTATAAATAGTCATTTTAAATAAGGGACAATATAATATTTTAACCAAACGTTATATATCTGAATTTTGAAGCAGGGAATGTTAAATATCTTTTTACCAGGCGTTATAAATAGTAATTTTAAATAAGGGACAATATAATATTTTAACCAAACGTTATATATCTGAATTTTGAAGCAGGAAATGTTAAATATCTTTTTACCAGGCGTTATAAATAGTAATTTTAAATAAGGGACAATATAATATTTTAACCAAACGTTATATATCTGAATTTTGAAGCAGAAAATGTTAAATATCTTTTTACCAGGCGTTATAAATAGTAATTTTAAATAAGGGACAATATAATATTTTAATCAAACGTTATATATCTGAATTTTGAAGCAAGAAATGTTAAATATCTTTTTACCAGGCGTTATAAATAGTAATTTTTAATAAGGGACAATATAATATTTTAACCAAACGTTATATATCTGAATTTTGACGCAGGGAATGTTAAATATCTTTTTAGCAGGCGTTATAAATAGTAATTTTAAATAAGGGACAATATAATATTTTAACCAAACGTTATATATCTGAATTTTGAAGCAGGGAATGTTAAATATCTTTTACCAGGCGTTATAAATAGTCATTTTAAATAAGGGACAATATAATATTTTAACCAAACGTTATATATCTGAATTTTGAAGCAGGGAATGTTAAATATCTTTTTACCAGGCGTTATAAATAGTAATTTTAAATAAGGGACAATATAATATTTTAACCAAACGTTATATATCTGAATCTTGAAGCAAAGAATGTTAAATATCTTTTTACCAGGCGTTATAAATAGTAATTTGAAATAAGGGACAATATAATATTTTAACCAAACGTTATATATCTGAATTTTGAAGCAGGAAATGTTAAATATCTTTTTACCAGGCGTTATAAATAGTAATTTTAAATAAGGGACAATATAATATTTTAACCAAACGTTATATATCTGAATTTTGAAGCAGAAAATGTTAAATATCTTTTTACCAGGCGTTATAAATAGTAATTTTAAATAAGGGACAATATAATATTTTAATCAAACGTTATATATCTGAATTTTGAAGCAGGGAATGTTAAATATCTTTTTACCAGGCGTTATGAATAGTAATTTTAAATAAGGGACAATATAATATTTTAACCAAACGTTATATATCTGAATTTTGAAGCAGGGAATGTTAAATATCTTTTTAGCAGGCGTTATAAATAGTAATTTTAAATAAGGGACAATATAATATTTTAACCAAACGTTATATATCTGAATTTTGAAGCAGGGTATGTTAAATATCTTTTACCAGGCGTTATAAATAGTAATTTAAAATAAACGACAATATAATATTTTAACCAAACGTTATATATCTGAATTTGAAGCAGGGAATGTTAAATATCTTTTTACCAGGCGTTATAAATAGTAATTTTAAATAAGGGACAATATAATATTTTAACCAAACGTTATATATCTGAATTTTGAAGCAGGGAATGTTAAATATCTTTTTACCATGCGTTATAAATAGTCATTTTAAATAAGGGACAATATAATATTTTAACCAAACGTTATATATCTGAATTTTGAAGCAGGGAATGTTAAATATCTTTTTACCAGGCGTTATAAATAGTAATTTTAAATAAGGGACAATATAATATTTTAACCAAACGTTATATATCTGAATTTTGAAGCAGGGAATGTTAAATATCTTTTTACCAGGCGTTATAAATAGTAATTTTAAATAAGGGACAATATAATATTTTAACCAGACGTTATATATCTGAATTTTGAAGCAGGAAATGTTAAATATCTTTTTACCAGGCGTTATAAATAGTAATTTTAAATAAGGGACAATATAATATTTTAACCAAACGTTAGATATCTGAATTTTGAAGCAGAAAATGTTAAATATCTTTTTACCAGGCGTTATAAATAGTAATTTTAAATAAGGGACAATATAATATTTTAATCAAACGTTATATATCTGAATTTTGAAGCAGGAAATGTTAAATATCTTTTTACCAGGCGTTATAAATAGTAATTTTAAATAAGGGACACTATAATATTTTAACCAAACGTTATATATCTGAATTTTGAAGCAGGGAATGTTAAATATCTTTTTACCAGGCGTTATAAATAGTAATTTTAAATAAGGGACAATATAATATTTTAACCAAACGTTATATATCTGAATTTTGAAGCTGGAAATGTTAAATATCTTTTTACCAGGCGTTATAAATAGTAATTTTAAATAAGGGACAATATAATATTTGAACCAAACGTTATATATCTGAATTTTGAAGCAGGGAATGTTAAATATCTTTTTACCAGGCGTTATAAATAGTAATTTTAAATAAGGGACAATATAATATTTTAACCAAACGTTATATATCTGAATTTTGAAGCAGGATATGTTAAATATCTTTTTACCAGGCTTTATTAATAGTAATTTTAAATAAGGGACAATATAATATTTTAACCAAACGTTATATATCTGAATTTTGAAGCAGGGAATGTTAAATATCTTTTTACCAGGCGTTATAAATAGTAATTTTAAATAAGGGACAATATAATATTTTAACCAAACGTTATATATCTGAATTTTGAAGCAGGGAATGTTAAATATCTTTTTACCAGGCGTTATTAATAGTAATTTTAAATAAGGAACAATATAATATTTTAACCAAACGTTATATATCTGAATTTTGAAGCAGGGAATGTTAAATATCTTTTACCAGGCGTTATAAATAGTAATTTTAAATAAGGGACAATATAATATTTTAACCAAACGTTATATATCTGAATTTTGAAGCAGGGAATGTTAAATATCTTTTTACCAGGCGTTATAAATAGTAATTTTAAATAAGGGACAATATAATATTTTAACCAAACGTTATATATCTGAATTTTGAAGCAGGATATGTTAAATATCTTTTTACCAGGCTTTATTAATAGTAATTTTAAATAAGAGACAATATAATATTTTAACCAAACGTTATATATCTGAATTTTGAAGCAGGGAATGTTAAATATCTTTTTACCAGGCGTTATAAATAGTAATTTTAAATAAGGGACAATATAATATTTTAACCAAACGTTATATATCTGAATTTTGAAGCAGGGAATGTTAAATATCTTTTTACCAGGCGTTATTAATAGTAATTTTAAATAAGGGACAATATAATATTTTAACCAAACGTTATATATCTGAATTTTGAAGCAGGGAATGTTAAATATCTTTTTACCAGGCGTTATAAATAGTAATTTTAAATAAGGGACAATATAATATTTTAACCAAACGTTATATATCTGAATTTTGAAGCAAGGAATGTTTAATATCTTTTTACCAGGCGTTATAAATAGTAATTTTAAATAAGGGACAATATAATATTTTAACCAAACGTTATATATCTGAATTTTGAAGCAGGGAATGTTAAATATCTTTTTACCATGCGTTATAAATAGTCATTTTAAATAAGGGACAATATAATATTTTAACCAAACGTTATATATCTGAATTTTGAAGCAGGGAATGTTAAATATCTTTTTACCAGGCGTTATAAATGGTAATTTTAAATAAGGGACAATATAATATTTTAACCAAACGTTATATATCTGAATTTTGAAGCAGGGAATGTTAAATATCTTTTTACCAGGCGTTATAAATAGTAATTTTAAATAAGGGACAATATAATATTTTAATCAAACGTTATATATCTGAATTTTGAAGCAAGAAATGTTAAATATCTTTTTACCAGGCGTTATAAATAGTAATTTTTAATAAGGGACAATATAATATTTTAACCAAACGTTATATATCTGAATTTTGACGCAGGGAATGTTAAATATCTTTTTAGCAGGCGTTATAAATAGTAATTTTAAATAAGGGACAATATAATATTTTAACCAAACGTTATATATCTGAATTTTGAAGCAGGGAATGTTAAATATCTTTTACCAGGCGTTATAAATAGTCATTTTAAATAAGGGACAATATAATATTTTAACCAAACGTTATATATCTGAATTTTGAAGCAGGGAATGTTAAATATCTTTTTACCAGGCGTTATAAATAGTAATTTTAAATAAGGGACAATATAATATTTTAACCAAACGTTATATATCTGAATCTTGAAGCAAAGAATGTTAAATATCTTTTTACCAGGCGTTATAAATAGTAATTTGAAATAAGGGACAATATAATATTTTAACCAAACGTTATATATCTGAATTTTGAAGCAGGAAATGTTAAATATCTTTTTACCAGGCGTTATAAATAGTAATTTTAAATAAGGGACAATATAATATTTTAACCAAACGTTATATATCTGAATTTTGAAGCAGAAAATGTTAAATATCTTTTTACCAGGCGTTATAAATAGTAATTTTAAATAAGGGACAATATAATATTTTAACCAAACGTTATATATCTGAATTTTGAAGCAGGGAATGTTAAATATCTTTTACCAGGCGTTATAAATAGTAATTTAAAATAAGGGACAATATAATATTTTAACCAAACGTTATATATCTGAATTTTGAAGCAGGGAATGTTAAATATCTTTTTACCAGGCGTTATAAATAGTAATTTTAAATAAGGGACAATATAATATTTTAACCAAACGTTATATATCTGAATTTTGAAGCAGGATATGTTAAATATCTTTTTACCAGGCTTTATTAATAGTAATTTTAAATAAGGGACAATATAATATTTTAACCAAACGTTATATATCTAAATTTTGAAGCAGGAAATGTTAAATATCTTTTTACCAGGCGTTATAAATAGTAATTTTAAATAAGGGACAATATAATATTTTAACCAAACGTTAGATATCTGAATTTTGAAGCAGAAAATGTTAAATATCTATTTACCAGGCGTTATAAATAGTAATTTTAAATAAGGGACAATATAATATTTTAATCAAACGTTATATATCTGAATTTTGAAGCAGGAAATGTTAAATATCTTTTTACCAGGCGTTATAAATAGTAATTTTAAATAAGGGACACTATAATATTTTAACCAAACGTTATATATCTGAATTTTGAAGCAGGGAATGTTAAATATCTTTTTACCAGGCGTTATAAATAGTAATTTTAAATAAGGGACAATATAATATTTTAACAAAACGTTATATATCTGAATTTTGAAGCAGGAAATGTTAAATATCTTTTTACCAGGCGTTATAAATAGTAATTTTAAATAAGGGACAATATAATATTTTAACCAAACGTTATATATCTGAATTTTGAAGCAGGGAATGTTAAATATCTTTTTACCAGGCGTTATAAATAGTAATTTTAAATAAGGGACAATATAATATTTTAACCAAACGTTATATATCTGAATTTTGAAGCAGGATATGTTAAATATCTTTTTACCAGGCTTTATTAATAGTAATTTTAAATAAGGGACAATATAATATTTTAACCAAACGTTATATATCTGAATTTTGAAGCAGGGAATGTTAAATATCTTTTTACCAGGCGTTATAAATAGTAATTTTAAATAAGGGACAATATAATATTTTAACCAAACGTTATATATCTGAATTTTGAAGCAGGGAATGTTAAATATCTTTTTACCAGGCGTTATTAATAGTAATTTTAAATAAGGAACAATATAATATTTTAACCAAACGTTATATATCTGAATTTTGAAGCAGGGAATGTTAAATATCTTTTACCAGGCGTTATAAATAGTAATTTTAAATAAGGGACAATATAATATTTTAACCAAACGTTATATATCTGAATTTTGGAGCAGGGAATGTTAAATATCTTTTTACCAGGCGTTATAAATAGTAATTTTAAATAAGGGACAATATAATATTTTAACCAAACGTTATATATCTGAATTTTGAAGCAGGATATGTTAAATATCTTTTTTACCAGGCTTTATTAATAGTAATTTTAAATAAGGGACAATATAATATTTTAACCAAACGTTATATATCTGAATTTTGAAGCAGGGAATGTTAAATATCTTTTTACCAGGCGTTATAAATAGTAATTTTAAATAAGGGACAATATAATATTTTAACCAAACGTTATATATCTGAATTTTGAAGCAGGGAATGTTAAATATCTTTTTACCAGGCGTTATTAATAGTAATTTTAAATAAGGGACAATATAATATTTTAACCAAACGTTATATATCTGAATTTTGAAGCAGGGAATGTTAAATATCTTTTTACCAGGCGTTATAAATAGTAATTTTAAATAAGGGACAATATAATATTTTAACCAAACGTTATATATCTGAATTTTGAAGCAAGCAATGTTTAATATCTTTTTACCAGGCGTTATAAATAGTAATTTTAAATAAGGGACAATATAATATTTTAACCAAACGTTATATATCTGAATTTTGAAGCAGGGAATGTTAAATATCTTTTTACCAGGCGTTATAAATAGTCATTTTAAATAAGGGACAATATAATATTTTAACCAAACGTTATATATCTGAATTTTGAAGCAGGGAATGTTAAATATCTTTTTACCAGGCGTTATAAATAGTAATTTTAAATAAGGGACAATATAATATTTTAACCAAACGTTATATATCTGAATTTTGAAGCGGGGAATGTTAAATATCTTTTTACCAGGCGTTATAAATAGTCATTTTAAATAAGGGACAATATAATATTTTAACCAAACGTTATATATCTGAATTTTGAAGCAGGGAATGTTAAATATCTTTTTACCAGGCGTTATAAATAGTAATTTTAAATAAGGGACAATATAATATTTTAACCAAACGTTATATATCTGAATTTTGAAGCAAGGAATGTTTAATATCTTTTTACCAGGCGTTATAAATAGTAATTTTAAATAAGGGACAATATAATATTTTAACCAAACGTTATATATCTGAATTTTGAAGCAGGGAATGTTAAATATCTTTTTACCAGGCGTTATAAATAGTCATTTTAAATAAGGGACAATATAATATTTTAACCAAACGTTATATCTCTGAATTTTGAAGCAGGGAATGTTAAATATCTTTTTACCAGGCGTTATAAATAGTAATTTTAAATAAGGGACAATATAATATTTTAACCAAACGTTATATATCTGAATTTTGAAGCAGGGAATGTTAAATATCTTTTTACCAGGCGTTATAAATAGTCATTTTAAATAAGGGACAATATAATATTTTAACCAAACGTTATATATCTGAATTTTGAAGCAGGGAATGTTAAATATTTTTTAACCCGGTGTTATAAATAGTAATGTTAAAGCAAAGAACAATATATTATAACCAAGCGTTATATATCTGAGTTTTGAAGAAAGGAATGCTATTTTAACCAAGCGTTATATATCTGATAATATTTTTTAAACAGGCGTTCTAAATATGAATTTTAAATCGGGGAATGCTATATTTTTATCTGTTTTAAGTTTTAAATTTATATTCTGGAGCAAGAAAGGCTATATTTTAAATATTTTGAAGCAAACGTGTCACACTATTTTTAAACCAGCCGTTATAAATTTGTATATTGAGCAGGAAATGTTCTATTTTTTAACCGGGTGTTATAAATAGTAATTTTAAACCACAGATTTATAACACCCGGTTAAAAAAATAGGACATTTCCTGCTTCAAAATACAAATTTATAACGTCTGGTTTTAAAACAGTGTGACAAAATTTGAATTTTGAAGCAAGAAATGTTATAACTCTGAATTTTGAAGAAATAAATGCTATATGTTTTTATGAGACATAAATCTGAATTTTGAAGCAGACGATGATCATTATTTTGTTTTATTAAGCAGATGTAATCTAAATCTCATTATTAGGCAAGCTATTTCAAAAAGTGCCATACCAATTTAATAGTCGATTTTAAACACTAGATTTATCCTAGAGGCGAATCACTGGCTATGACATTTCCTGCACAATGAACATTATCTTATGCTAATCTGTAAAGTAAATTGCTTTTAACGTGAAGCTGATAATAAAAACTTAGACTATTTGAAAGATCAAATTGGAAACGAATAAGAATCGATTATTTTGCTAATGATTTTATTTGTTTACAGTCAAGTCACACGGAAATGACCCATTTTCTACAAATCACTCGCGAGAAAGTTGTTAAGTATTAAGTAGAATGTCGCCACAAGTGAGAAAGAAGTAAGTAAATCAGAACATCAGAAACTTGTTTGATTTACCAATAAACTCATAGTTTTACTTATGAAGTGAATATCTCTGGTTCGTTTTTTAGTCACGGCAAGCAGTAATGTTCATAATTTAATTTCAGCGCTTTTGTTCAATTTTTTTGCTTTGAAAATAAAGGATGTCAGATGTTAATTAGCATCAAATGCAAGTAAAATTTATATTCTCGACATGAAAGAGGACTTTCAGATAAGGTGATAACGCAGCCATATATATAAATAAATTATCGCAAAAATAATAACGTATAATTAAGACCTACCAGATTCTAAAAGTTTGTCTCAAGGTGAAAATTTCTGGGGGTGTCAGGGTGTTCCTAGGAGGGTTCAATTTGCAAGGTGCCACCTAGCGGTCAAGTTCTTCGTTAAAACGAAAACATCTCTACATTCCCTGCTTAATCAGCATTTCTACTTTTTCGCTATTCCCTCTTACAATTGAACATTCTTGAATTTGAGGTCACGTGATCCTTTCCAAGCAAGGAATCTAAGATCAATTCCAAACTCGGTTTTGGATATGGATTTTAAAAGACAAACACGAAAATCTCCCAGCTCTATTTCCAAGGCACACTTTTTTCGGTTATCATTTATTGCAACAGCTGACGAGAGCGTATCCTTAACACACACATCGATAATAACAACCTTAGAAGCATACATATAAATACATACATAAATATATACATAAATACATACATAAATACATACATATAAATACATACATAAATATATACATAAATACATACATATAAATACATACATAAATACATACATATAAATACATACATAAATATATACATAAATACATACATATAAATACATACATAAATACATACATAAATACATACATAAATACATACATAAATACATACATATAAATACATACATAAATATATACATAAATACATACATATAAATACATACATAAATACATACATATAAATACATACATAAATATATACATAAATACATACATATAAATACATACATAAATACATACATAAATACATACATAAATACATACATATAAATACATACATAAATATATACCTGCGTATAATCAAACTATGAAGAGCAGTTGACTATCCGGATTTCACCTAGAAAAAAGTCTAGGTAAATTTTTAAAGCAGAATTTACCTGATGGCATGGCGAGAGAAACATTGATAGTAAGGTGTTATGAATTCGATTGTAAATTGGCTTGATGCAAGTTATGTATTGAGCATTCTTATATGTATTATTTTTGACATTTTATTTGTATTCAGTCAAGTGTGTTATTTTTTATAAGTGCATTTTATTATCACACAACTTGTCCCTACTTGGCGTTGCCCGAGAAGAGAAAGAGAATGATGAGAAAAATTGAAAAGTCACATCGTACGTTGAGAAGGGAATAGTAAAGTTTTTTGGTTTTTTTAATATAAATATTAGTCGCTGACCGTGAAAATAAACGGAAGCTAATCTTATATATAAAGTAGAGACGTTTTTTCCCCTGTACCTTCGCGTCGAATAGGAAAATAAACTCGAACTCAATACGTTACTACAATCACTACAACATCAAGCTTATTCGCTCGAGCGTGTTCTTAGCAAACTCTAGACTCTTACATCCACCTCGGACAAATTATTACTTTCGTTCCTCACTCAGTCACTCTCCCCAAACCAGACACCATACAGGTAGTAGCAAGAACATTTCTCTCTAACATTTTACTCCTCCCACGCTACCAGTCTACACCGGGAACAGATACACAACGGATACTTTCACACAATTTACACCTTATTATTTACGTTAAATATGCCTTCACCTCACCACACAGTAGCATACGTTGCACAGAAAATATAACAGACGCTCCCTTCAATACATCTGACTACGTCACTTCCGCCAAACAAGAATTAAGGCTTCTACTCTAAGCCTCAACCAGCAACTACAGATCACGAAACGCCTGCCAGATTCACTTCCCTTAAACAATTATACCGATTCCCCTTACCGATCAAACTTTTCTTCAGGTAATACACCGTTCCTGTTCTGCTATTTCCGTTATACATTAATCTACTTCACTTCTTAAAATTGCTGCTACAATACTAACGTAATACGTTAAAAAAACGGTTACAGATTAAGCGATTGACATTCTATTATTCTTGCTACGTAGCATTTTCAAGTTAGCGAATAACAGATTACATTAAACTGAACACAATGACAATCGCAAACACGACGATTTATTCAACTTCATTGTACTAATAAATACATTAGTACACTTCTGACAGAAATTACAACATTTCTTATTCGATTTTATACGTATAACTTACTTTTCCATTAGTTTAATCTTCGCAAGCCTCAATCAGATCAGTTTACATTAGTAACAAGTTACATATTAAATTACATACTAAACAATATTCCAAATAACTTTTATGTTTCCCTCAGTTTACACGTATTTTTCACTTTCTTTCATTATTTCACGTACCGAACACCGATTACATAATACAAAATTTTAAAAAATTTCAACATTTAAGTTTTCCTTATGTTACGTAATATACAACTCAAGAATCAATATATTACCAATAATTATACCTATCACTTACTTTAAAAACAAACATGTGACTTCTACACTATTTGAACCGAATTTATTTTGCACAAAGATTACACATCAAACATATTATATTACATACTAAACAATATTCCAAATAACTTTTATGTTTCTGCCGGGGGGGGGGGGAAGCCTCAGTTTACACGTATTTTTCACTTTTTTTCCTTATTTCACGTACCGAACACCGATTACATAATACAAAAAATAAAAAAAATTCAACTCTAAAATATAAGATAAAAACATTTAAGTTTTCATTATGTTACGAAATATACAACTCAAGAATCAATATATACCAATAAGTATACCTATCACTTACTTTAAAAACAAACATGTGACTTCTACACTATTTGAACCGAACTGGGTTTTTTTTCAAATTGTTAATAAAATAAGCATATACTTTTTACAAATTGGATTTCAGTTACCGACTATGACAAGAAAAACAATTCATAAGAACAGATCCTTGACTTTTAAATAACGATACTTCTGTATTTCAAACATCACTTGGAAGACTTCCATTCATTCCACCGAGTGTCAGACTGAATATTAAATTTTAAATTCTAAATTTTCGTTTTCAACGATCACTATTGACTCTTCTAATAGAATTTTACTTCATACAATAAAAAAATTCACTGTTGACTATTTTCAGAAACTTTTCAATATTTTCGTTTTAAAATTCACTGTTACCTACTTTGCGAAAGTTTTACTTCATACAATAACAAAAAAAAACATTTACATTGTTTTTATAAGTTACTAAATAAAAAAAACATTGTCGAAATCGATTAACTTCTTTGGGAAGAATTCCCTCACCGTTAAATACTTTGAGACAAGTAACAAAACAAACAAACCGATTAGATACATTTTTTTAAGAAAGATAACAAACCACCGCGCTTACAGATTAGACGAATATCATTCCGTTATTCTTCTTTCGTAACAATTCACAGTAATCGAATAACGGATTACATTAATCCGACCACCTTCACAATCGAAAACATGCTACGATACGAAAATAATATTTAATAATTCTGATATTTCATATAAAAATTTCAAAATAAAATTCAACTCTAACAATTAATAAAAACATTTACGTTTTCCTTATTTAAAGAAAGTTAAAACAACTTCACTCCAACGAGTCAACCTGAAATGCCAGACTGCATTATTCATTTTACGTCATAAGTTTTCGTTTTATACGATCACTATTGACTATTCTGATAGAATTTTAAGTCCCCCGTGCTACCGTGTTGACAAATGTTTAACATTAACAAAATAATTCGTTTAAGTAGAATGGGATCGAACGCCAAAAAATGTAACGGCGTAACCAATACACACCGATGGGGAATATAATATTAATATGAAAATTAATATAGTTAAACGAAGCCTGTTCGATATATACTGAAAGCAATTTACTTTTATTTCACCAGAATTTTTATTTTTATTTTTTTATAAACACCGGCTCTGTCTGTGATAAGGGCCCTTGGAAAATTAAAGAGGCATACACAGCCCCATTAAAATCCACTGAAACACACAAATATAATTAATGTAGGCTGCAGAGCATTACAAATTGTATTCGAATGGAGGAGGGCACTAAAATTACGATTATATGCTTATTTTTAATAATGAAGACTATTCTCTAATTTTTTTTTCATGACTGCGATTGAGTCACGTGAGCCAAATGCCGATGGCGACCGAGAAAAGTGCTGCCCGTTTTATGTTAGGATTCACCTTCTGGCGAGCAAATGTACGGTCCACCATGTGTAAGGGGGGGGGGGCATAACAATAAGTAAAAAAAAACATTTCTGTTATACTGCTGCCCTTATATGTCATAGCATACATGTACACTGTTGAATGGCAGAAAAGAGGATAAAAATTGAAATCCTCTGACATAGATTCAGTTATCAGTGCGGAAATTCAAGATCCAGTGGCAGATCCGGTTTTACATGATTTCATTAGGCACCATATGATTCATGGACCATGTGGAAACATAAACAGATGTTCACTCTGTCTCAAAGATGGACACTGCAGTAAGAGATATCCAAGACACTTCTTGAGTGAAACTCAATCGGATACAAATGGCTACCCACAATATCGACGACTATCTCCTTTAGCTGGAGGTTTTGAGACGACAGTTACCCTACCTGGCAACATAACAGTTCCTGTAGATAACCGATGGGTTGTACCACATAATAAACTGCTTTGTGAGATTTTTATGCACATATCAATGTTGAATATTGCAACAGCATGAAATCACTAAAATACATTTGTAAATATGAAAATAAGGGTAGTGATCAAGCTATCTTCACAATTGAAAGTAATGCTCATGATGAAGTTCAGAGATACGATACGGGACGTTACATATCAACCAATGAAGCCATTTGGAGAATACTTAACTTTCACATACATATACATCATCCCCCAGTTATTCACCTATCAGTTCATCTAGAAAATGGACAGCGTATATACTTTACTGAAAGTACTGCAGCAGATAGAGTTGCAAATCCACCTTCAACCAGTCTAACAACTTCCTTCACATTGTGTCAAACAGATTTTTTTGCACGTACACTTTTGTACTGAGAAGTTCCACTTTATTATACCTGGGACACTAAAACTAACGTCTTCAAGCGACGGTTACAGGGTAAGCCAGTTCCTGGCTATCCGTGCGTTAAAAGAACAGAAGTTTTGGGGCAGGGTATACACCGTGCATCCAAATCAATTTGACTGTTTCTGTTTGAGACTGCTTCTACACAATGTTAGAGGTTCACAGAGCTTTAATGACCTAAAAACGTTATGACTACATTCAGGGATGCATGTAGTGCACATGGACTACTTGAGGATGATAACCACTGGGATGCTACAATACAGGAAGCATCTATATCTGAATCTGCAGACAATTTGAGACATTTGTTTGCCATCATGTTGACATCATGTGAAGTGTCTCATCCAAAACGACTTTTAGTGAAGATTTCCTTCATAGGAAACACAATCAACAGCCTGAAGTTGATATAACATTTTAAGACGACATCTTCAATATGGCTTTAGTTCATATTGAAGATATGACTTATAAGATCAATGGTAAACCACTGACAAAATTGGGTCTTACCTCACCTAATCGATCTAATACACATCCGGTCATTACTGCATGGACACGTGAAATTAGTTATCAACCTCATGAGCAAGCATCAATTGTTCGAGATGGTATCGCACAACTAAACAATGAGCAAATTCATATTTTTCGTACTGTAGTTAATACTGAAGAAGATCAGCAAGGTGGCCTTATATTCCTTGATGCACCCGGAGGTACTCCTGGTGGTAGAACAGCTCACTCCACATTTAAGTTGCCATTATTTAACAAAAGATGCTGATCCAATTTGTCAAATAGAAAGAGGGTCAGATTCAGCCAAAGTCTTACAGAATTGTTCCTTGATCGTATGGGATGAATGTACAATGGCATATAAACAAGCGGTCGAGGCTCTAGATAAAACATTGCGTGATCTCAAGAGACGTGATACTGTTATGGGTGGCATAACACTATTATTATCAGGTGACTTCCGACAAATGCTTCCTATTGTTCCAGGCTGTACAATACCCTACAGAATTTTTAGATTCATTAGAATTGCCTGGTATGCTGGATGCCCAATTATGTTACTCCGGAATCTTGATGCTCCAAGGCTATGTAATGGAACGAGACTGTGTTAAACGCATGCAACCTCATGTGATAGAAGCTGTAATACTAACTGGTGTGGCAAACTGACATTCCTTCCCAGAATACCGATTATTCCGTCGGATTCTGCAATACAATTTAAAAGGCTTCAGTTCCCAGTTAAATTGTGTTTTGCCATGACAATTAACAAGTCCCAAGGACAATCATTGGCAGTGGTGGGTCTAAACTTGACTTCACCTTGCTTTAGCCATGGGCAGTTTTATGTAGGATGTTCAAGAGCTTTGTACAAATAACTTTTACCACTATAAAGGAGACATCTGTTGGAACAAACACAAGAACGCTAGGTCACAGCTCCGTGTTAAATCCAATTTTAATTACCTAAATTACTTCCAGTGAAATGATTTATTTTCTGAATCTTCATTTAACTTAAAAATTAAAATCAGGCTGTTATATTTCCACGGGCAACGCCGGGACACGGGTCCTGCTAGTATAATAATATAATTATTATTACGTTCATTTATTATATCGGCATTCCAGTATTTACTCAATTTTCGAGAAAGAGTAAATAAATTATCGCAAAAATAATAACGTTTAATTAGTGTTTTGATGTAAAACATTAAGATAAAGAAAATATTTGATCATTAAATTATGCTACAGCATATAATGATCAAATACTATCTCTATCTTATCTTTTGATAAGGTGATAGGAGTTAAACATTTTTAGATTTAAACAAATTTAATTATTGTATTAATTTCATATAATATACCATTATTTCGATAACTTTACAGACTCAAGAGAGAGAAATGCAAAGTAAAGAATGTGTAGTGTCCATTATTTTAACTGTTAGTCTGTGATATCATTATTTTAACTTTTAGTCTGTGATATCATTATTTTAACTGTTAGTCTGTGATATCATTATTTTAACTGTTAGTCTGTGATATCATTATTTTAACTGTTAGTCTGTGATATCATTATTTTAACTGTTAGTCTGTGATATCATTATTTTAACTGTTAGTCTGTGATATCATTATATTAACTGTTAGTCTGTGATATCATTATTTTAACTGTTAGTCTGTGATATCATTATTTTAACTGTTAGTCTGTGATATCATTATTTTAACTGTTAGTCTGTGATATCAGATAAACTGAAAGTCATAGAATACGAGAACTTTTATTCTGTTCGTTCTGTTATTCTTGTAATCCAGTATTTACCCAATTTTAGAGAAGCAGAAAATAATTTATCGAAATAAAAGAAAAGTTAAATTAAAGTAAATAAACAACAAACATTACGGCCATTTTGACATCTTTAATTAAATGTACTAAACATTCTTATTTAGACACTATTTGGATGTTATAGTTGTAACAAACGCAATGATTTCATGTGCTAATAATATCTGTTGATTAACCAATGAAAGTAAACGGTGGATATCTGGGAAATTGTGTTAACGGAAGGAATACCTGAGCGAATATAGTATGTAATCGATGAAATCGATATGAATAGCAAAGTTTTGGTTTTGAAGAACGCAAACGAAAATTTTCAGTAATTGACTGACCATTGAGAATGAAATGAAGAATTTTTATGACGTAAGCTATCACGAACCCGACTGACTTAATTTTATATATTAAATATATATGTGCATAGTTAAGTATCATTCGTTTAGTCATCGAACAAGTTTTCCATCTATATAATAAAAGGATAATCTATGAGATACGTGTGCATTTTGGCACAGGTGGCATTGGCGATATATATATATATATATGGTTCCGACAACGGTCGTTGAACCCACTCGATAGTCTACTGTCTGTTGCCCACTTAGGCACATATTAGAGCTCAATTTCCTTTATTTACTTGGTAATTCCCCGGTTTAGAGTGCTAGCTTGCGGAGTTTAGGCTGATTCTGTAACTAGGTTCGAGCCCTCCGACCGTCTGAAATTATCATTTCTTACACTGATGATAGCAAAAGCTATAAACGTCGGCGTCTGTAGGTAAAAATAATTTAATATTTACTTAATATATATTGTATATATATATATATATGAATATATATATATATATATATATATATATATATATATATATATATATATATATAAAATTGGGAAAGTTCATTTTTTAATAAACGTAAAGAAATGCCTTCAGAAAACCATTTGTTAGATGCGTATATTATTTTATTAAAATCAAAACAAATATTTTCATTTCTGTTTACTAATATTTCACTCGATATAACGAGCATCATCAGAGCATTAAACAAATAGAAGGTATTAACCACCTTTTTTATGTATACGTAAGAATTCTTCTTGGTGGTGATGGAAGATTGGCGTCCGGATGTTGTGTGGACAAACGGTGAAAATGTCTTTCTTTACGTTTTAAATTCTAAGATGCTTAATGTTATGGTGCCGTCTATCCATAATAAAATGCAAGAAGCATTCCAACTCTCAGACTTCTTCCATCCCAGTTCTATACTGGCAGTCCAGAATACCACTTCTTGTATATATATATTCTTTTTCTTCAATAATATATCTTTGTTCCTGTAACTCCGTGTCTTTATTTCGGCCCCTAACAGGGTCACAACACTTTAAAAAATGAACTTTCCCAAATTTATATCTAGTTGCGAGTTATTCGCGTTTTTAAGTTCAGATTTAAAAAGAGACATTTTCACGCGCAATATTCAGAGAGTCATATCTCCGAATGTGAGTCGCATTCATAATGTTATCATTCTTCTGCTTCCCAGAAGCGCGTGAAACCATAGTAACGGGATAAAAAAAACAGCAACTTACGTTTTCACACACACACATACACACACACACACACATATATATATATATATATATATATATATATATATATATATATACAGTAAATATCACGTGTACCGAAATGCACCCGTATCTAATAGATCGTTCCTCTATTATATAGATGGTTGTATTGATGTTTGTTAGGTAATTTCTTTTAACGAAGATTACTGAGTCAACCTCTTGAGTTTAAAGTAGTCCGTCAACAATCGATGATGACGTATTTATTTCCTTCGGGGAAGGAACCGGGAAAGTCTGCGGGCAGAATAGATTGAAATTCTGAATACGCCTGTGTAGACAACGAGCAACAATACTTTGCTTTGAACAATTGGAATTCCACTGACAAGAACAAAACAGTTGTGGACGTCCTGGCGTCTTGCCAGACTTTGGGGAACCTGCACCCCGTAGACGCGCCATACTTTTTCCGATTGTCTTGTTAATTACGTTAAGTTTTAAATCTGCCCTCGAATCCTTATGAGAGGCTGCGTCCGTCGGTCGTTCGCCTGAAATAACGTATTCATCGCTAAGCGCGTAGATTAAATGGGGGCATATTACGATTTTTGTTATTGTTCGCTTTTATTTTAAACACTGTACACATATACAACTGTCAAAATTATTTGGTAAACGTATAAAAAAACAAGTAAATCATGAATTATCTCCCCTGCGAACACTACTACTTAAATAATGCAAACAACCAATAATGACAACTTTTCTCGGATTGAGGGGGAGGGGTATTGAGTATACTTATGTTTATGAAAAACGGAATGTTTTGCCAACTGGAGGCTATTTTCCAGTCCCCGTAGGGCGCAAACCAGATGTTTCCTGACGTAACCAGAACCTGTTTCAAGTAAATATTACTCCTAACATTTTGTTGATTTTGAACAAGAAAAAACTAATGATAAACATTTTTAGATATTCGCAAAAGCAAATCCATTTTTCTATCGATTTGGGGCATTTCAGCTCCCCCCCCCCCCCCCCCCGTTGAAGATAAACCAGAACTCTTACTAAAACTAATTCACACCGTTGAAGCAACTTTTTTCCTTTTGCCCCTACTGGCAGATCAAACTCTTTCTTCCTTTGTCAGTTCTGACAGGGAGGACTCTTATCCCCACAGAGCGAACTCTCGCGATCATCTACCACTTGCTGCTTCTGGCAGAGTGAACCGAAATATATGAGACTGACTCTTACATTCAAATATGGCGCCAACGTGATCTCGTTTTTAAAACCAGAATTGTTAATTTACTCCTTACATAAATCCAGTCATGGACACACGTCCGTTGGTTGAAACCGCCATCTTTGTTTTTCCCAGCCAACATCCAACAACAAAAACAAGCCAGGGAGACCACTCTAAAAGCTTATTACAAAGGAATAGAACTCTTATATACAAGGGAGATAACTTAAGAATCACGTATGCAAATTAAATTTTTAATTAGCGTCACTTCCCTCTTATTTCTAAAGAAAGAAAGGATTTATCTTAATAATAAATGACAACAATAAAAAAGAAATAAAATAATTTCTTTTATCTAAACTTTCCAATGTTAAGCGTTTTGTATAAGAACAGGTAGAAGAAAATTGTTATTTTTAGATGTGTCTAATCATCGTAAGTTGTGATTAACATTCTCATCGCTAAACTCGAAGATTGAATGAACACGTCTAAAAGATGTCGTTTTTATATTGCAACAGTAAGCAGCCATCGAGTTTTTACGCTTAGTAAATCATTTGTAGTAGCAATTTACTATCAAGAAACGGAATTGCGGGTACTTCGGCTAGTGTACGATATAGTTATAAGAGAAAGTAGCAGAGAAGAAATATGTTTGATAACCAATTGTTACTTTGTCATGGAATTTGATTTACAGAAGAAAAATTGTTAGTAATTGTGAATTTTATTTTGTAGACGTCCCTATTTACTGGCTTCCCCAGAGTTGGACACAAGGTCGGGTTTTAATGTGGGGATAATCCCCCCTCCAAATCAGTCCGGATTAGGACAAAATTTAAAATTGTCTCCGTCTAGAAACATTTCTCCTTTACTGAACGAGGAGATACAAAATGAAGTGTAGTATCCGAACAGACACAACACTTTGATCTTAACCAATCGACCATTTTTGTCAACAGAATTTATTATTGTCGGTCTGTAAATGATGTTGAGTTTTATCAGTTCGTATTTGAGATGCGTCCATGCATCTATATAAGACACTCGGTCCGTCGGTCTGTCACGCTTGAGTTAAAAATATAATTTACATTGCTACACGCGTAGATTAGAATGGACGGATCTCAAGAATACCCATGACTTCATGAAGTATGAAAGTATGCAAATGAATCCTTTTTCTCCAGAGAAGAATGTGCCTTGATTATGAAATGCATTCGAAATGATTGACGCCAAAAACAGCACGAAAAGAGGTTGTCCGCCATTGAAATACGTTCCTCGCGACGAGAGAATTGCAGCACATATTATCATCATTCAACCGAGACATTGTGGATAACACATTTTTACCTCCGAGAGATAATCGTTCGATACTGGGAGGTTGTGGCGTTTTGAGTTTTTATATATCCAGTGCAACACAATAGTTTCCAATAAAGCGAAAGTGAAGCTGGGATTTTTTTCTATCCCGGACATTTCACATGGAGAAGCATGACTTCCTTTCTGTCTCGCCCTCTCTCTCTCTCCTTCGCCTCACCCCTATCTCGATCTTTCCACCGCCTAATCCTCTCTATATATCTATCCGCCGCCTTCTCTCTATATCTATCATCAATCTTCCCCCACCCTCTCTAATATTTACCGTATTCAACTCTCCATCCATTTCTATATTTCTGTTTTAATTCTTAAATTGAGAAAATAAAACACAAAAAAGAGAAATAAAAAAAGAACATTGGTTTATTTAGGTAACTTTACAAAAAAAAATAGATACAAAAAAATCCAATTCAATAATCGGCTTATTAACGAAAAAGTGAAGAAACAGCGTTTTCTCCGGATAATAACTTGTTAATCACACAATTGATTCATAAACGGACTCGGAATTCGAAGAGCCTGGTCTTAGGCAACAGTCTTTTCGGCGACACGGGTTCATATCCCATTGCTACCACCACGCGAATTGAGTATTTAGTGTAACTGATTATCCGACGCAAAACAAACTATTACTAATTAAGTTCAGAATTAATTGGATCGTGTAAAAGAGGGATGCTATTGTAATAAGAACGTAAATACACAAATCACCGACGAGAGCTAGTTTGATTTTTATGAGCAGGGTTCAACCGTGACTATTGTAAAGAGAAAACCATTTCACAGTGTCTCGTTTTCTGCTGACGTCACAGTGGTCGGTACTAAGAAGATAAACAAGACCCTTCGAAGGGAACGGTTACACACTACATGTAGACATATGGCGGTGGCAATTTCTCTTAAATTATTTCATTTTTATCTAGTAATTATTTGGTATTTAAGAAAGGATACTGATGGTTTTGTTCGTGTCATTTTCAAGGTGGAATTTTGATAATGATTTTACCTTAAAACTGGTAGAGGACAGAAAAGACGAAGTGTAGTATCAGAACAGATATTACACTTTTAATTATTTTATTTCAAAAAATATGAAAATACAATTTAAATTTTAAACAAATTAGGCACAAGGTCATCAAAGTGTGGGGAGTGAATGCCATTGGTCATCCTCTGTCTATCTTACTCTTTGTTAGAATTATTAGTCACCACGATACCACATTTACTCTGTGGGTCAAAATCCCAATGTGTTGAAAATTTGAATTTTATTCATAAATACATATATGTAATTCAGTGTCTTAATCATTGTTTTTTTGTCTAGCACAAAACATATTTGAACTGTTTTAGAATTTTATTACACACGTAAAAAACGTTTTGCCACAAAAAATAAAGTGTTTAATACAATAAGAAACAAGTTTGAATCAAATTTCTACTTGATATTATTTTATGACAGTCGACGGATAAGCATAAAAGCTAATTTTGTATCAGGACAAACAAAACGTTTTATGTTATGCAGACTTGTTATTGTGTAAAAAATATTTCAAATTTTAGAGAAATTTTTTTTTAATTTAAGTTTTTTCTATCAAGACAGGTTTGTCAACAATCTTGAATTTTAGTCTATGAGGTTTTTTTTATAGTTTTACCTTCAAATCACTAAGAGATTTCCAACCATGAAAATGACATAAACAAAATCATCGGTATCATTTTATAAATACCAAACAATTACTCGATCAAATATGGAATAATTTCAGACAGAAATGACCATAGTCATATGTCCATGTGTTCGTGTGTAATATTAATAACTTTTCTCTTTGAAAGGTCTTGTTTTAATGTGGGAAAAATCCAGCTCCCAAAAAGGGGGCTTCTTGATTGGGAAATTTTTAAAACTGTCTCAGTCTAGAAGGATTGCTCATCACTGACTGAGGACAGAAAAGATATATTGTAGTATCAGAACAGATACTACACTTTGAATTATTTATTTGCAAAAAAATAAATAAAAATTCAATTTAAATTAAAAAGGCCAAGGAACTGTAATTAGGAATTTAAAAAAGCAGTAATTAAATAAACAAACAAATTAAAAACAAACTGTAAATAATATAAAAAAGATAGATAAATAAATAACAAATTTTGTCGACACGTGGACATAAAAGTTCAATTTTATATACGTTCAAATTTAAATTAACTTTTGTTATTAGGACTAACAAAACGTTTTATGTTTAAAAAATATTTCAAACTTTAGGAGAAACAAGCAAGTATTTGTTTTTTATTTAATATTTTCCTATAAAAATAGGTTTGTTATCTATCTTGAATTTTAGTCTAAACAAGTTTTTTCATTATAGTTAAGTAATTCATCGAGATGGTCGAGTTGTTTTCTAAGAAAGCGAAATGCGTCCAAGTGGATATAATTCATTCAGTAAATGTAATTTGGTAAAAGAAAGAAAATATTATATGAATAGAATTTTTATTTGATGAAGGAATTCTTAAAAATTAATGACTTGTTTTCTAAGAAACTGAAATGCATTCTGGGGGATTTAAGCAGCAAATTATTTTTTGCAAATGAAATATTTTTATAAATAGAATTTTTATTTAAATGTCTTAATTGTTTTATAAGAAACCATTATAGTAGATCTACTGTAATTAGTAAATTATTTTTTACAAATAAATTTTCTAAATATGATTTTGATATCACGAACTAATTCATTAAAATGTCAGACTTATTTTCTAAAAAAAACAAAATGCATTAGAGTTTATTTTATTTAATCACTAAAACAATTTTGTAAAAAAGCTTTTTCTAAATAAACATTCTAGTGGATTTAATTTAATCAGTGAAATAAATTTTGTAATAAATTATTTTTCTAAATAGGATTTTTATTTCAAGTAATTAATTTAAATGGCGGAGTTGTTTTATAAGAAACCAAAATGCACTATAGTGGATTAATTATGCCTATGAAATATTTATTTGGATATACATTATTATTTCTATATCAGAAAAGGTTGGTTTTAATTCAATAAGTGATGAGTAATTCATGTAAATATTCTGTTTGAAAAATAATACAAAGAAAAACAAAAAAATTAGAAATGAAAATGTAATAGTTGCCATTATTGTGTATGTAAATTTATGGGCTTAGCTCAGAAGCACTGAACTTTGCGACGAAAAGAAATGTATTTAAAAACTGTGTGAGAACAGATGTTGTGGTTATGAAGATATTTTTTGTATTCTGTATCTTGAAAATACAGAAATAAAATTGATTGTTGCATCCAAATTTTTATTCAGATAATTTTGCAAGGACAATAGGAAAAATAAAAAATGAAGGAAATCGTCTGTATGGACGCCATGTTTGTTTGTGTGTATAAAGTATTTACCGCGATTACGTCGTAATTGGGCAGTAACACAAATGGAACGCATGCATTAGAAAACGATTATCTGGAATATCCAATCGGAACGCGTTTCAAAGTAAAACCGTGTAGTTAGAGGCAAGCAAACCTTTTTCTCTCGGTGTAGGCTTAAAATACCAGACAAAATAAATAATAATTTATGCCAAGATAATTCTATTGTTTAATACGAATACCAATTCAGCGTGTTAATACATATGTATTTGAGAAATAGGACGAATAACACACCACTCAATAATTCCTGGGCCTGACATATAGATGGCGCCACTAATAACAAAATTCCATACAACATCAATGTGGGCATGTCTCAGGGGTCTAAACTTTGTTATTTTGTTATTCTTGATCTTCATAAACGACTTCTCTGATGCAATCGCGTCTGAGATGGGAGCATTTGATGATGATACCACACTATATTCTCAACATGCTACACAACGAATGCATTCAGATCCAAAGCAATGGTTGAATCTTTAGAAAATGACCTCCAACGAGGCCAAAACTGGATGGTTACATTTAATGCTACGAAGACAAAGCTTATTTCCTTTAACAATTGTAAGAAACCTTTCCAACCGCCAATAGTCATGGCTGATATCGCAGTACCCGAGAGTCCAACGTCTAAACTCTTTGGTCTGGCATTTTCAGGCAACATGAACTGAAATAAGTACATATAAGTCTGCTGCAAAGTCTGCTGCAAAGAAAGTGGGATCCTCTACCGGACTAGAAATATTCTTACGCCTGTTAGTATCCTATATTTATATAAAGCCATCATTCGCCCATGCATAGAGTATTGTTGCCACACCTGAGCTGGTGCATCAACCACTAGCCGCTCCATTTTAGACAGAGTACAAACAATTCCATCACTGCTCCCTGTTTCTCCGACCATACCAATATGCAGAAATTGAAATGTAATGTGAACAAACATTTTGCTGCCCAACTCCCCACACAGGTTTTTCTCCTATAAATCTCGCCCCTATCATAGTAGCCTGTTACACTTCAGTCACAATATGTCTTGTTTGGGGTAAATATGATACAATGGATGAAACATAGATTAACCAGCTCACCCCGGAGTCAAATCGTCAGTCAGCTGAGTGAATATAAGCAGGCGAAAACCGTCCAAAACGACAAAAGACGCAAACATCAGCAAGCAATGTTTTGGCTGCTGTATTTTGGGATTCACATGCTATTTTGTTCATCGTTTTCCTTGAGAAAGGAGGAACCGTAAATAGTGAATATTTTATAGCATTATTGGTGCGTTTGAAGGAAGAAATCTAAAAATAACTACCACAAATGAAGAAGAAAAAAATTGTTCTTTCACCAAGACAATGCACCGTGTCACTAGTCGATTGCAACTGACAAAATTACATGAATTGCACTTGGAATTGCTTTCATACCAACCCTATTCTCCATATTCTCCCTATTCTCCATATCTGGCCTCAGCAGCTACTGGCTGTTTCCAGACCTCAAAAGAATGCAACAGGGAAAGAGATTTTGCTTCAATGAAGAAGCGATATCAGAAACTGAGGTATTTTGAGGTTTAGTACAAATCGTTCTACAAAAAAAAGGCATCGAATTGTTAGAGAATCGTTGTATCACCCTAAGAGGAGACTATGTTGATGAATAAAGTCGAAATTTGCATAAAAGTTGTTGTTTTATTAGTTAAGCCCCGGACTTATTGCGATATAGCAGGATTATATAGTTCAATTTCTTCGGATGATTTCAGAATCTCATCGTGAAGTTTCAGTTGTGTCTGGACTTCTAAGCTTGTAGATTTTTCCAAGTGGACGAATCAATCGTCGAAAATGGTTAACCGAGTGAAATCGGATGATGACAAGACACCCCCAATCATTTAATCATTTGGGATCTTTAAAATCTCAGAAATAGAAAGTGGCGCTCAGACACATCGGCGCTAAAAGTGAAATATTTTAATTTTAAAATCACATCAAAAGAAAAAAAGTGGGAACGAAAATTAGTTTGCTTTCTGTTCGGATAAGAAGTTTCTATTCATTACTTCGTTTATTAATAAAAGGGAATTTAGGTTTTAATATAAGAATATAAATGAAAATTTGAGGACTACGTCACAATATGTATGCTAACTACTGATGGGTCGAGCTCTCTGGTGGGCGAAATAACGGTTTATCACTTTGCGTAGAAACAATACTCTTCTATAAGGAAATGAGTTATCTTAGGTTACTAGCATCGTGGAAAATATGTAAACAAAGAAAATTCATAATTGCTATAATTCCCTCTCCTATAAGTTGTAAGTATGTTGACATAGGGCTAAGACACCGTGGATCCCATTTGGAAGTGAGTTGGCGTTCAACTTCTGAATCTCGGCGTGGATACACTTACTACGTCTAGCCACACATAACTATAAATACATAACTATAAATACATAACTATATACATACATATATATATTATATAAAAAATAAAGCTAGTTTTCCCTGTATCATTGTGATTAATAGCTTTTTTAATACAAGGTAGATAATCAAATTTGTTTCGTCAGTCATATAATGCAAATGTTGGTTTGTGTTGTTTAAAAATAAAAATTGTATTTCCGATCAAATTTTATATTTAATCCTGATCGATATATTAGTTTTGATTAATAATGTATAACGAAAGATGAGTAGTTTCTAGTCTAACACTCAGAACTCATAGAACTGCCACCCTTAACACCAAGACAAATTTAATAAGAGAGTTTTCACGATATTCACGGACAACGCAGCAAATAAATGTAGAGAGGGGAGGGCGGGAATAAAGGGAGAGAAAGAGAGGGAAGATAAAAAAGAAAGCAGCTAGTACTTGGTTTATGTAGTTAATAGCATAACCTTTACCTTAATCGGTTAGCGTGCCGTACTGATAGAGGCTGTGAGTTCGAACCTCACCCAGGCACAAATGTTTTTATTCCAATTTTGAGATTAAATGAACTTAAACATTTAAAGTATTCAGCCAATTGTTTATTTTACGTTTATTTGTTTTTATAATCTATAAAAATCAGGGCCTTGGGTACCCCTTCTAGTAAAAAGCTCGAAACGACGTCGTCTGTAGGTAAGTATGTTACATAGCGTCTCGGGAATGGGCCGTGGTAGTTCTCGCTTTGTATACTCGTCCCGGAACGGGCCGTGGCAGTTCTCGTTTAAACAACTCGTCATTTTTAACACCAAAAATCATATATGTTGCATACCTTTAAATTCTCGTACCCTCTCTTCTTCCTCGTCGCGTGGAGGGGCGCGTCGTCTAGTGGTTGAATTCTTTCTTCTTTCTTTCTGTCGTGAACCTCGCCGCTACAACAAAAAGCTTCATGACCGACTCAGGAGACAAACAATCTTTTAACTTTTAATTCTGTTTTATTTCAGGCGTTAGTTATCCGTCGGCTTGAAGATATCCACCAACGTCGAGAGAGACCAAATTACTGCTTTATCGTAGTTACTTCCTTAGCCATTCGAGGAGGGGGGAAAGAGATCTCACGCCTATATTTTCTTAGGGAATTTAATTCCCCTAATCATGTTGCAGACTACATAGTGAAACACGTCCGTTCGGCTTGCCTCCAAAACCCAGACTTGCAAAAACTCTGCTTCCCACGCAAAGGTCCGTGACGTCACAGAACCCCCATGCGCAGGTGCATTCGTCACAGCCTGACTCCTATGAACTCCCGACCCAAAAGGTCTCATCAAAATGGTGGCCTGTCACGTCTGTGAGCTCCAACCGTGAGAACAGCCCTATTCTGCACTCTACTGTACGAGTCTACCCGCACCAAATCGCGCAAACGATTTCCAACAGATGCGCCCACCTCAAGATGCGTCCGTTCCCACAGGGCGATTATCCAACAAGTATAATTTAGTATTTATTTATAAATATTATTATAAAGCCCCTTTAAGAAAATTAAATTGAAGTACTGTTAGGAGATATAAAAAATAGTCATTCACTTAACGTACAAAGCAATTAAGTTCGTTGAGTCCTCTAGTCTGTCTTGATGTTTACGCTGTAATTGTCATAAATATAACTTAATTTCTCCATATCACGAGATAATTTCCTATGGCCGTGAGGATAGAATAAAACGTGCGGAGTCAAAGGTGGCTCTGTGAACCGTCTGAAATTATCACTTCGCTGCACTGATGATATAGGTAAATAAAATGTAATATTCGTTTATAAATATTATATATATATATATATATATATATATATATATATATATATATATATTGTTACATCGACAAGTTTAAGGTTTATGAGACCTCATAAAAACCGCTGCCCTGGAATAGGGTAGTGGCTCTGAAAAGGTAATATAAAACCTCGATTTGTCACCCCCAAGACCATATATATGCTTCAGCTCTATTAATAACCATTTTATTATCGAACACTATTGGAACGAATATATACCACTTATTACCCAGTAATAAGCCTAAACTAATCCTACAGATACGCATATACACAAAGTAAACCCACTGTATACTTTGCTGCTCGATCGATACTTTATAATTTCCTGCTTTTCTAACAAACAAGATGACGGCCGCCATTTTATTTATTTGTTGCTCTTTTTTATTTTATACATAAAAATTCTTGAATCGAGCAAAACCGTTTCTTGGCAATTTTTCAGATGATCTTAAACTTGCCTTTCATTCTAATCTTCAGCTGTCGACGTGAATCAAAACTGACATCGATGTGGCTTGTTTCGTCATTTCAGAAGAGTTTACAAGAAAGGGCAAATGTGACCACAATTGATTGGAAGGAAAGGGAGATTACGAGGCAATTAATTAAACGCAAAGTCCCAATCTATGTATAGGTAGTACATTAAGAAAGAATGTGCTTTGTCTATTCTTTGTCCTAAATGTATTTAGATATTCTATAATGCGATCAAAGTCACACACTGTAAGCTTCAATAATATGAGAGTTGTTCGAGACTTAGCGGAATTCTGAGAGTTTTATTTAATGGTTCCATGTTTAAATTCACCCTTTTGTCAAACAGACGAAATAGGTATTTCACTGTTTTTTTTCTTTCATGGTGAGCAATAATAGCAATTTATCCTATTTCCTTGCCTCCCACAAAGTCAGATTTTAATGTGAGAAAAATCAAGCTTTTCCAAAAAGGACCACTCTGGATTGAGACAAAAATTCAAATTTCCTTAGTCTAGAACGATTTCTCCTTTCACTGACCAATGATAGAACAGATTAAGTATTGTATTAGAACAGATACTATACTTTTAATTATTTTCTTTAAGGTAACAAAAATAATAAAATTTAACAAATAAGGCACAAGGCTATCAAAAGTGAGGGATGGGGGTCGTTGATATTTGTCTGTCTATGTTACTCTGCCTTAGCGAGAATTATTGTAATCTCAACACTACCACATTTACTCTAGGGGGGTGGGGGCACCCTACTTAATCCAAGGTGTTGATTATCGCAGGAGGAAAAGTCTCCTGCCTGCAGGATTAAGGCCAGCCAGGTCGGTGGAGCTCCAAAAGGAGGGAGCCACCGATCCAGATCAGCCGTCAGGGCCAAGCGACCGAGAGGCTGCTTAATTTTCAAAAGGGATTAGTGAGGGCGGTAACTGGGAGTAAGTGGTGGGTTAACTCCAAATGTGGCATTAGGAGCTTTTCTGTCAAATATAGCCAACGCCTCGCCTTAAATAAGGCTGAAACAGAAAAGCGTTTAGAAAATAAGCTGGCCCGGGCGTGGAAGGTGGGGGGGGGGGGGTCCCTAGCCATAAACTTAGCTAAGGGGGACCTGAAACGTTCGACTAACGAGCGGTATGAAGGTCAAGTAGTCAGGGCTAGGTTAGAAAGAGTGTCCAACGAAGCCGTGAATGTTGACGCTGCAGAGCGTAGAGCTCCACTACGTCGCAATTCGGATGGCTATATTCATCAAATTCAAAGCCCGGAACGACACACCCTTGTGTCGGCTCGGGAGATTTGTGAGGGGTTTCGGGAGCATTTCGCGGATCGCTTCACCCAACTGTCCAGACTCCGCGTCGATGAGTTTGGCAACTATTTGCCCAGTTCGCCCCGCTAGTTGTGATGGGCGCGTTACAGAATGTGAGGTCCTGACTGCGTTGAAGCAGGTCGACTACGACAAATATCCGGGACTTGATGGTTTGCCCTATGAATTGTTCTTAAGGCTGTCGCACATGTTCGTACCTATTCTGACGAATGCGTTCAACCACTGGTTTGCACAGGGTTCTATCCCTGATCAAGTCACCAGGGGAGTGATCACATTGCTTAAGAAAAAGGGCGAGCATGTTGGGGGTTTAGATGACTATAGGCCCATAACTCTGTTAAATACAGATTTAAAGATTTTTGCCAGATTACTTGCAAATCGGTTGCAGGCTGTTATTGGTGAATTGATTGTACTTGATCAGAATTATGCTGTGAAGGGGATATCGATTCAGAACAACTTGCATCTGATACGCACGATCTTAGAGGGGTTAGAAGACGACACCGAAGCTGCGCTGATCAATTTAGATCAGTCCAAAGCTTTTGATAGGGTTGACAATCGGTTCTTGGGATCTGTTTTAGAGGCCGCCGGTTTTACACCGGACTTCCGCAGATGGATTTCCATGCTGTATCGCAGCCCGATGGCAGTGGTGCAGGTAAACGGGATGCGATCGGGATCGTTTGCTGTTTCTCGGTCGGTACGTCAGGGGTGTCCGTTGTCTCCTCTCCTCCGCGTTCTTGCGTTGGAGCCCTTCCTGCGCAAGCTGAGGCAAGGGGAGGCTGGACTGGCCCTTCCTGGTATCGCTCTACCAGGGTCTCCGCGTATGCCGATGATGTTACCATGTTCGTCTCGTGCCGTCGGGACATCTCCACGGTAACTAAGGCACTCAAAAGGTATGAAGATGTTACAGGGGCCGTGGTCAACCTTAGCAAATCCAATGGCCTATGGTTGGCTGCCTAGAGTGGCGCGGCTGCGCTGCCGGGCCTTTTCAACTGGTCCAATGGCCCAGTTCGGATCCTCGGCGTGTGGTTCGGACCGAGTCTCCAGCTTGATAAGAATTGGTTGGAAGTACAGTCTAAGGTCGAAGCGTCTGTAAGGATTTGGCCTCGAAGGGGCTTTCCCTTAAAGGTCGAGCTGAGGCGTGCGCCACGTATGTCTTTCCTCTTATCCTTTACCGATTGGCTCTGTCTGCGAACCGCTTGACGGCTTTAACGCGTATGCTTTTCTCGCTTTTGTGGGACAAGAAAAAGTCGCTAGTCTGTAGACAGGTCTGTACTCAACGTCCTGATGTTGGGGGCTTGGGAATGCCTGACTTGGCGAGCCATTTATATGCCGAGAGGTTAACATTCCTGAGTAGAACTTTGACAGAAGAGTCCGCGTGGGGCCCTGCGGTTGAGAAGGCTGTTCCTAACCTCATCCCTGACCACTTGGCTGAATGTCGTCGTAAGTCAAGGGGTCAATCGCGGTTCTTCAACGAATGTCGAACTGCGCTCAGAGTGCTGCCGGGGTCCAGTGACCTCGCCCGGTCTAGGAAAACACTATAGTGGTGGGACCGCTTTGGATCCACTTGGGGGCGGCTTGGATTGTCGGAGGAGGAGGTTTGCTCTCAGTGGAATTGGGCGCCAGGCCGGAGTTATCTTAACAATACTGAGTTTTCTCTAACCTGGCGATTAGTTCGAAATGTAGTACCCCTTAATGGCATACGCTTCAGTATTGGTTTAAGCATGGACCCTTTTTGTCCACGCTGCGAGGATGATGAAATTGAAACGGCCAAGCACGCCTTTTTCAACTGCTCCAAGCTGCATGAATACTGGACGTATGTCAACGAGGTGACTGGATTTAGCATCCGTTGTCTTCAACATGGACCCTTTGTGGCCCAGGGAGAAACGAATGGTGTTGCTTGCGATTTTAGCCGTAGCTAGACTCGTAGTGTGGTCTTCACGCTTAGATATAGGGAGTGGTGGGGTGCCACCTTCTCATTACAGTTTAATTTCGTATTTTAAGCATCAACTTAAAATCAAAATTAAATGTGATAGAAAGAGGTCATCCTTCTCGCTATTTAGAAGTAGGTGGATACACACCGCTTGTTTATGTGTGTTCATACAGAATAGAATTGAGTTCGTGTTCCCTGCCTAAGCATGGCACACGCCGACCTTAGGTATTTCTTTTTGACAAGTTTGTCATAAATATCGAATTGTTGGATCAGTCCCTATAGCTAGTAGTACAAATGAGTCCTGTGTCCCCATCTTTATTTTAGGTGTCAGAACTCCTCCAGGATGCCCACTCCCGATTTCCTTTATCCCTGGCCTGCCCTAATGGTATTTATCCTGGAGTACACCGCAATCCATAAAAAAAACCTACCCAATATTTATTTTGTCCCCATAGGCAACGCCCACTCCCACTTAGGACCTGACTCTCTTGCTTTCGGTAGTTCCGGAAGACAGTGAGCAGGTCATACCTTAGATAGGATGTGAGGGCCCTACTAACTTACCATAATTAGCATTTTATTTTGTTCTTTATTTTTACATCCCTTTTATTTTTATTTATTTTGGGGGGATTTTTAAGGCTTAGTTTTTGTTCTCCCACTCCCTATCATCATATTCTGTACATATTCCTTTTGTAAATAAAAATCATGAAACAACCTGGGGATATTTTAAGTAGATTAAGTCCATGTGGTATTGTGGTGATTGAAACTAGTTTTTAGGACATAGACTAGTGGACGACCCCCGACCCCACTCCCCCATACCCGTTTTTGGGCTTTGTGCCACATCTTTTTTTATATTTTTTGTAAATTTAAAAGAGATAAATAAAAGTAGCGATTTGGATTGGAGAGAGAAAGGCAGAGAGAAAGTGGGTTGCACGAAATTTGGTTGGAAATTGAATCACAGTCAAAACTTTTGGAGAGAAAGGCAGAGAGAAAGTGGGTTGCACGAAATTCAGTTGGAAATTGAATTAAAGTCAAAACTTTTGGAGAGAAAGGCAGAGAGAAAGTGGGTTGCACGAAATTCGGTTGGAAATTGAATTACAGTCAAAACATTTTTTTTAATTCTTTTGTTTTTCTGGCACAGTTAGTTAACAATAAATAAACAAATTAGCAAAAAAAAAAACACACGCGAACAAGCAACATACAACTAGCCATGGAGGCTCCAAGTTGATGCCAACCTCCCTCAGATATTGACCCTGTGCCTTGTTGATGGTAATGGCGAAGCAAACCTTGACTGGAAACTGAATTTGCTTGAATTTAACAGGCAAGTCAGTAGGGATGATTGGTATCCTGGGAACAAACACGACTCCTCTTGACCAGATGCTGAGATGATGATGATGATGGCTTCAATAACATGAGGAAACATCTGCTTAACGATATGTCTGGTGCATTGCACAATTTAAGGGGATCAAAGTTACGCAGCAGCATGATGGCCCCCATCATGCTGCTGCTCCAATCTTCAGCTCAAAATTCTGATTTTGTTTTTAGCTGGAATTTGGGGGCGTGGCTTTTGTTTTCGTCCACGCCGTCGTCAGTCAACTTTATAGGATTTGGACAAATGTCAATCCTATAATACCCCTCTCTAATTAAAAAATATTGAAAATATTTATGAATATATGAAGTTGCAATAAGAAACATATTCGTTGTGCGTGTATTTGTTTTATTATTGAAAATAAGAAAAAGTTGTGTGCACGATACTTGTTTTTCTAGATTTCCGTCTGGTCGATGTTTGTGTTTTGATGATTCGAATCTTTTTTGAATGATTGAGCGCAGTTTAGTATGCGGTTGAATGTTTGAGTGCAGTTTAGTATGCGGTTGAATGCATTTGCGTTTGCACAGTTGAAATGTGATGAACTGCACGTGAATCTGCACATAGTTTGGATGCAATTGAGTCTGCATCAGGTTTGGGTGCAATTGAGTCTGCATCAGGTTTGGATGCAATTGAGTTGCATCAGGTTTGGATGCAATTGAGTCTGCATCAGGTTTGGGTGCAATTGAATCTGCATCAGGTTTTGGTGGAATTGAATCTGCATCAGGTTTGGATGCAATTGAGTCTGCATCAAGTTTGGGTGCAATTGAATCTGCATCAGGTTTGGATGCAATTGAGTCTGCATCAGGTTTGGGTGCAATTGAGTCTGCATCAGGTTTGGATGCAATTGAGTCTGCATCAGGTTTGGGTGCAATTGAATCTGCCCCGAAGGTGATATACGGTATGGCTTCGTTTTGCTGGTGAAATAATTATCAAAGATTCCGGTGCATGGGTGTTGCGAGAGATTTGTGAGTTGTGCCAGAGATTGTAAGGTACAAGTAAGTCTGTACGTTTGTTTGAGTTGAATTCTATGATTGGGCGGTGGATAATTTATTTACATTCCAGTGTTAAGTTTTGGCGTATATTTTTGTCCTTGTTTTCTTGTTGATTCCAGATTTCGGCTCTTCCGCGTGGCTGTATATCTTTTTTATTAGCTTACGAAAGATATCAGAGTTAAGATTTGTGTAGCTATGTGAAACAAATAGCCTTTTTTTAGCTGGATGAAAAGATTCAATTCGTGTGCGGTGAAGAGAAATGTTCTCATACTATTAATTTATCGGCGGGGTCGACGTTTTATAGTTTCTTGTTGTTATTGAAGTGTATTAACGCGTCAAATTATTTATCCAATATATAAAAAACTATTGAATTTCAAATAGGTCATAATATATTAGTTTGAAATTGTTGTATTAAACTGAGAGACTTTAGGGATTTTCGTTTAGTTGTTGTTGTTGAAATGATTGGATAGAAATTCGTAGATTCTTTTTTGTTGCATTATTTTTTTTATTTGTTTGTTGTTGTTGAAATGATTGGATAGAAATTCGTAGATTCTTTTTTGTTGCATTATTTTTTTATTTGTTTGTTGTTGTTGAAATGATTGGATAGAAATTCGTAGATTCTTTTTTGTTGCATTATTTTTTTTATTTGTTTGTTGTTGTTGAAATGATTGGATAGAAATTCGTAGATTCTTTTTTGTTGCATTATTTTTTTTATTTGTTTGTTGTTGTTGAAATGATTGGATAGAAATTCGTAGATTCTTTTTTGTTGCATTATTTTTTTTATTTGTTTGTTGTTGTTGAAATGATTGGATAGAAATTCGTAGATTCTTTTTTGTTGCATTATTTTTTTATTTGTTTGTTGTTGTTGAAATGATTGGATAGAAGTTCGTATATTCTTTTTTGTTGCATTATTTTTTTATTTGTTTGTTGTTGTTGAAATGATTGGATAGAAATTCGTAGATTCTTTTTTGTTGCATTATTTTTTTTATTTGTTTGTTGTTGTTGAAATGATTGGATAGAAATTCGTAGATTCTTTTTTGTTGCATTATTTTTTTTATTTGTTTGTTGTTGTTGAAATGATTGGATAGAAATTCGTAGATTCTTTTTTGTTGCATTATTTTTTTTATTTGTTTGTTGTTGTTGAAATGATTGGATAGAAATTCGTAGATTCTTTTTTGTTGCATTATTTTTTTTATTTGTTTGTTGTTGTTGAAATGATTGGATAGAAATTCGTAGATTCTTTTTTGTTGCATTATTTTTTTTATTTGTTTGTTGTTGTTGAAATGATTGGATAGAAATTCGTAGATTCTTTTTTGTTGCATTATTTTTTTTATTTGTTTGTTGTTGTTGAAATGATTGGATAGAAATTCGTAGATTCTTTTTTGTTGCATTATTTTTTTTATTTGTTTGTTGTTGTTGAAATGATTGGATAGAAATTCGTAGATTCTTTTTTGTTGCATTATTTTTTTTATTTGTTTGTTGTTGTTGAAATGATTGGATAGAAATTCGTAGATTCTTTTTTGTTGCATTATTTTTTTTATTTGTTTGTTGTTGTTGAAATGATTGGATAGAAATTCGTAGATTCTTTTTTGTTGCATTATTTTTTTTATTTGTTTGTTGTTGTTCAAATGATTGGATAGAAGTTCGTATATTCTTTTTTGTTGCATTATTTTTTATTTGTTTGTTGTTGTTAAAATGATTGGATAGAAGTTCGTATATTCTTTTTTGTTGCATTATTTTTTTATTTGTTTGTTGTTGTTGAAATGATTGGATAGAAATTCGTAGATTCTTTTTTGTTGCATTATTTTTTTATTTGTTTGTTGTTGTTGAAATGATTGGATAGAAGTTCGTATATTCTTTTTTGTTGCATTATTTTTTTATTTGTTTGTTGTTGTTGAAATGATTGGATAGAAATTCGTAGATTCTTTTTTGTTGCATTATTTTTTTATTTGTTTGTTGTTGTTGAAATGATTGGATAGAAGTTCGTATATTCTTTTTTGTTGTATTATTTTTTTATTTGTTTGTTGTTGTTGAAATGATTGGATAGAAATTTGTAGATTCTTTTTTGTTGCATTATTTTTTTTATTTGTTTGTTGTTGTTGAAATGATTGGATAGAAATTCGTAGATTCTTTTTTGTTGCATTATTTTTTTTATTTGTTTGTTGTTGTTGAAATGATTGGATAGAAATTCGTAGATTCTTTTTTGTTGCATTATTTTTTTTATTTGTTTGTTGTTGTTGAAATGATTGGATAGAAATTCGTAGATTCTTTTTTGTTGCATTATTTTTTTTATTTGTTTGTTGTTGTTGAAATGATTGGATAGAAATTCGTAGATTCTTTTTTGTTGCATTATTTTTTTTATTTGTTTGTTGTTGTTGAAATGATTGGATAGAAATTCGTAGATTCTTTTTTGTTGCATTATTTTTTTTATTTGTTTGTTGTTGTTGAAATGATTGGATAGAAATTCGTAGATTCTTTTTTGTTGCATTATTTTTTTTATTTGTTTGTTGTTGTTCAAATGATTGGATAGAAGTTCGTATATTCTTTTTTGTTGCATTATTTTTTATTTGTTTGTTGTTGTTAAAATGATTGGATAGAAGTTCGTATATTCTTTTTTGTTGCATTATTTTTTTATTTGTTTGTTGTTGTTGAAATGATTGGATAGAAATTCGTAGATTCTTTTTTGTTGCATTATTTTTTTTATTTGTTTGTTGTTGTTGAAATGATTGGATAGAAGTTCGTATATTCTTTTTTGTTGCATTATTTTTTTATTTGTTTGTTGTTGTTGAAATGATTGGATAGAAATTCGTAGATTCTTTTTTGTTGCATTATTTTTTTATTTGTTTGTTGTTGTTGAAATGATTGGATAGAAGTTCGTATATTCTTTTTTGTTGTATTATTTTTTTATTTGTTTGTTGTTGTTGAAATGATTGAATAGAAATTCGTAGATTCTTTTTTGTTGCATTATTTTTTTATTTGTTTGTTGTTGTTGAAATGATTGGATAGAAATTCGTATATTCTTTTTTGTTGCATTATTTTTTTTATTTGTTTGTTGTTGTTGAAATGATTGGATAGAAATTCGTAGATTCTTTTTTGTTGCATTATTTTTTTATTTGTTTGTTGTTGTTGAAATGATTGGATAGAAATTCGTATATTCTTTTTTGTTGCATTATTTTTTTTTATTTGTTTGTTGTTGTTGAAATGATTGGATAGAAATTCGTAGATTCTTTTTTGTTGCATTATTTTTTTATTTGTTTGTTGTTGTTGAAATGATTGGATAGAAATTCGTAGATTCTTTTTTGTTGCATTATTTTTTTATTTGTTTGTTGTTGTTGAAATGATTGGATAGAAGTTCGTATATTCTTTTTTGTTGCATTATTTTTTTATTTGTTTGTTGTTGTTGAAATGATTGGATAGAAATTCGTATATTCTTTTTTGTTGCATTATTTTTTTTTATTTGTTTGTTGTTGTTGAAATGATTGGATAGAAATTCGTAGATTCTTTTTTGTTGCATTATTTTTTTATTTGTTTGTTGTTGTTGAAATGATTGGATAGAAATTCGTAGATTCTTTTTTGTTGCATTATTTTTTTATTTGTTTGTTGTTGTTGAAATGATTGGATAGAAGTTCGTATATTCTTTTTTGTTGCATTATTTTTTTATTTGTTTGTTGTTGTTGAAATGATTGGATAGAAATTCGTAGATTCTTTTTTGTTGCATTATTTTTTTATTTGTTTGTTGTTGTTGAAATGATTGGATAGAAGTTCGTATATTCTTTTTTGTTGCATTATTTTTTTATTTGTTTGTTGTTGTTGAAATGATTGGATAGAAATTCGTAGATTCTTTTTTGTTGCATTATTTTTTTATTTGTTTGTTGTTGTTGAAATGATTGGATAGAAATTCGTAGATTCTTTTTTGTTGCATTATTTTTTTTATTTGTTTGTTGTTGTTGAAATGATTGGATAGAAATTCGTATATTCTTTTTTGTTGCATTATTTTTTTTATTTGTTTGTTGTTGTTGAAATGATTGGATAGAAATTCGTAGATTCTTTTTTGTTGCATTATTTTTTTATTTGTTTGTTGTTGTTGAAATGATTGGATAGAAATTCGTATATTCTTTTTTGTTGCATTATTTTTTTTATTTGTTTGTTGTTGTTGAAATGATTGGATAGAAATTCGTAGATTCTTTTTTGTTGCATTATTTTTTTATTTGTTTGTTGTTGTTGAAATGATTGGATAGAAATTCGTAGATTCTTTTTTGTTGCATTATTTTTTTATTTGTTTGTTGTTGTTGAAATGATTGGATAGAAGTTCGTATATTCTTTTTTGTTGCATTATTTTTTTATTTGTTTGTTGTTGTTGAAATGATTGGATAGAAATTCGTAGATTCTTTTTTGTTGCATTATTTTTTTATTTGTTTGTTGTTGTTGAAATGATTGGATAGAAGTTCGTATATTCTTTTTTGTTGCATTATTTTTTTATTTGTTTGTTGTTGTTGAAATGATTGGATAGAAATTCGTAGATTCTTTTTTGTTGCATTATTTTTTTATTTGTTTGTTGTTGTTGAAATGATTGGATAGAAGTTCGTATATTCTTTTTTGTTGCATTATTTTTTTATTTGTTTGTTGTTGTTGAAATGATTGGATAGAAATTCGTAGATTCTTTTTTGTTGCATTATTTTTTTATTTGTTTGTTGTTGTTGAAATGATTGGATAGAAATTCGTAGATTCTTTTTTGTTGCATTATTTTTTTTATTTGTTTGTTGTTGTTGAAATGATTGGATAGAAATTCGTATATTCTTTTTTGTTGCATTATTTTTTTTATTTGTTTGTTGTTGTTGAAATGATTGGATAGAAATTCGTAGATTCTTTTTTGTTGCATTATTTTTTTATTTGTTTGTTGTTGTTGAAATGATTGGATAGAAATTCGTATATTCTTTTTTGTTGCATTATTTTTTTTATTTGTTTGTTGTTGTTGAAATGATTGGATAGAAATTCGTAGATTCTTTTTTGTTGCATTATTTTTTTATTTGTTTGTTGTTGTTGAAATGATTGGATAGAAATTCGTAGATTCTTTTTTGTTGCATTATTTTTTTATTTGTTTGTTGTTGTTGAAATGATTGGATAGAAGTTCGTATATTCTTTTTTGTTGCATTATTTTTTTATTTGTTTGTTGTTGTTGAAATGATTGGATAGAAATTCGTAGATTCTTTTTTGTTGCATTATTTTTTTATTTGTTTGTTGTTGTTGAAATGATTGGATAGAAGTTCGTATATTCTTTTTTTTTGCATTATTTTTTTATTTGTTTGTTGTTGTTGAAATGATTGGATAGAAATTCGTAGATTCTTTTTTGTTGCATTATTTTTTTATTTGTTTGTTGTTGTTGAAATGATTGGATAGAAATTCGTATATTCTTTTTTGTTGCATTATTTTTTTTTATTTGTTTGTTGTTGTTGAAATGATTGGATAGAAATTCGTAGATTCTTTTTTGTTGCATTATTTTTTTATTTGTTTGTTGTTGTTGAAATGATTGGATATAAATTCGTAGATTCTTTTTTGTTGCATTATTTTTTTATTTGTTTGTTGTTGTTGAAATGATTGGATAGAAGTTCGTATATTCTTTTTTGTTGCATTATTTTTTTATTTGTTTGTTGTTGTTGAAATGATTGGATAGAAATTCGTAGATTCTTTTTTGTTGCATTATTTTTTTATTTGTTTGTTGTTGTTGAAATGATTGGATAGAAGTTCGTATATTCTTTTTTGTTGCATTATTTTTTTATTTGTTTGTTGTTGTTGAAATGATTGGATAGAAATTCGTAGATTCTTTTTTGTTGCATTATTTTTTTATTTGTTTGTTGTTGTTGAAATGATTGGATAGAAATTCGTATATTCTTTTTTGTTGCATTATTTTTTTTATTTGTTTGTTGTTGTTGAAATGATTGGATAGAAATTCGTAGATTCTTTTTTGTTGCATTATTTTTTTATTTGTTTGTTGTTGTTGAAATGATTGGATAGAAATTCGTATATTCTTTTTTGTTGCATTATTTTTTTTATTTGTTTGTTGTTGTTGAAATGATTGGATAGAAATTCGTAGATTCTTTTTTGTTGCATTATTTTTTTATTTGTTTGTTGTTGTTGAAATGATTGGATAGAAATTCGTATATTCTTTTTTGTTGCATTATTTTTTTTATTTGTTTGTTGTTGTTGAAATGATTGGATAGAAGTTCGTATATTCTTTTTTGTTGCATTATTTTTTTATTTGTTTGTTGTTGTTGAAATGATTGGATAGAAATTCGTAGATTCTTTTTTGTTGCATTATTTTTTTATTTGTTTGTTGTTGTTGAAATGATTGGATAGAAGTTCGTATATTCTTTTTTGTTGCATTATTTTTTTATTTGTTTGTTGTTGTTGAAATGATTGGATAGAAATTCGTAGATTCTTTTTTGTTGCATTATTTTTTTATTTGTTTGTTGTTGTTGAAATGATTGGATAGAAGTTCGTATATTCTTTTTTTTTGCATTATTTTTTTATTTGTTTGTTGTTGTTGAAATGATTGGATAGAAATTCGTAGATTCTTTTTTGTTGCATTATTTTTTTATTTGTTTGTTGTTGTTGAAATGATTGGATAGAAATTCGTAGATTCTTTTTTGTTGCATTATTTTTTTTATTTGTTTGTTGTTGTTGAAATGATTGGATAGAAATTCGTAGATTCTTTTTTGTTGCATTATTTTTTTTATTTGTTTGTTGTTGTTGAAATGATTGGATAGAAATTCGTAGATTCTTTTTTGTTGCATTATTTTTTTTATTTGTTTGTTGTTGTTGAAATGATTGGATAGAAATTCGTAGATTCTTTTTTGTTGCATTATTTTTTTTATTTGTTTGTTGTTGTTGAAATGATTGGATAGAAGTTCGTATATTCTTTTTTGTTGCATTATTTTTTTATTTGTTTGTTGTTGTTGAAATGATTGGATAGAAATTCGTAGATTCTTTTTTGTTGCATTATTTTTTTATTTGTTTGTTGTTGTTGAAATGATTGGATAGAAGTTCGTATATTCTTTTTTGTTGCATTATTTTTTTATTTGTTTGTTGTTGTTGAAATGATTGGATAGAAATTCGTAGATTCTTTTTTGTTGCATTATTTTTTTTATTTGTTTGTTGTTGTTGAAATGATTGGATAGGAATTCGTAGATTCTTTTTTGTTGCATTATTTTTTTTATTTGTTTGTTGTTGTTGAAATGATTGGATAGAAATTCGTAGATTCTTTTTTGTTGCATTATTTTTTTTATTTGTTTGTTGTTGTTGAAATGATTGGATAGAAATTCGTAGATTCTTTTTTGTTGCATTATTTTTTTTATTTGTTTGTTGTTGTTGAAATGATTGGATAGAAATTCGTATATTCTGGGGAGTTTTGGCGCCAAACTCAAGATGTTTCGTGGGGGCCGATAAAATATGATAAAAGCCACGATTTTTGTTGAGGAAATCAGTTGGGAAAAATATCAGTGAACTCTAACATCTATATTACACTAAGCTACCCTTGCCCTCTAGGGGGCAAGATATGGCTCGGGCGACTACTATTCAACTCATGCACGCACACACGCACGCAAATGTCTACATGTTCTATCAATTCTCAACTCATGTGCGCACATACACTCTGACAAAAGGCGACACGCATATTCATACACTTCCGCGTTTCTAACGTAAAGCATCACACTAATGCCTACACTTTCACGCACACACACACAAATTCGTAGAACTACGCTCTCATAAATTACAGGCATAAACATTTTAATACTTCTCTTAATTTTTAATGAACAATTAATGTTTTGTATTTTTTATATATATGAATATTGTGTTTCTTTAAATAATATTTCCTTTTTCCATCCTTTCTTTCATTCAACTTTTATGCATGTTTTTATCTGTTTTTCTGTTTTAAACATTTCTTACAACAATTTAAATGTAAACGTAGATCTTAGCATTTTCTCTGAGATACGACATCTTAGCAAGCTAGGGTCCGCGCTGTTCCATAAATGGTGACCCCGTTTTTTCGACCAACGCACACTTTTTGATAAATACTTCTAAACACACACAATATAACAACAACACTCCCACCAGTTCTTTTACCATTCACTCTTTATTTACGTTATTGCTTTCCCTCTCCAACCCTCCCCCCTCTTCTTTATCTTTTAATCATGTACATCATTCGATTTCTTTTACCACTTCTCTTCTCCTTTTCCCTTCTTCCAACCATCTAAAACATTCATGTGCAGATTAAGTGTTCACAGTTACAAGTAAGATACCAATTAACGTTCAATATGTTTGATAGTCAGACAACGCTGGACAAATCGGCTGACTCGAAATAACTTTGATTTGTTTGAAATAACAAACGAATCTGGTTCGGTGCACTTCTAAACCAATGGCGAATGCACCAAATCGTGATTTAATTTCGTAGAGTGAAAGAATTGTAATGCCTAACGAGTTCAGTATCCCCCATCGCAACAAACTCGGAAAGAGGAGAAAGCGAAAGATGGACTTTTTTAGTCCATCTTTCGCTTTTTTAGTCCATCTTTTCGCTTTCGGGAAAAGAGACTTCGACGTTTTTTCTTCTTATCATTTGTATAAACATTTGAATACCGCAAGCCAACAACAACCAATTAATGATTTCGTGAACATTCGTGAACATTCGTGAACATTCGTGAACAACAAACTTAACAATACAACTTAATACATAGAAATTCAATTTTGTGACAGATATTTTACGACGTGGTTCCGTTTACACTCGTAGTTTTAAAAAGTCAGAAAAATAGCTTCAAAACGTCAGTACGGTGTTCGTGACAATAAGGTTGCATATGATTAGTATGGTAAATTTCCGTATAAATGGAATAGAATGGAATTTTCCAAGTAAAAGTCGTAAGGGTTCCGTGTCCTGGCAGTGACGTCACAGCGACAGAAAGCTGCTAGTGTTCCGTGTCCCGGCAGTGACGTCACAGCGACAGAAAGCTGCTAGTGTTCCGTGGCGAATGAGCAAAGAAGATCTTTCTCTTTTCACTGAGAAACCAGAGAGAACAGTTGAGTTTTTGGATGCCTGCTTTCTCTTCTACATTTACACTCTAAAGAAAGAATAAACCACAAAGAGATTTGTAAATCTCACATGCATTTGTAATGTTTCTTTATTAATAACGTGTATAAAAGCTGTTATTCAGAAAAAGAAGACGCTTATAATGGCGGAGAGAAAAATATAAGAACCTTCGGCGGACACATCACCACTGCGACTACAGGAATTCGACCAGCCGATTCCGCCGTCGTAGTTGACATACTGTGGGGATTAACTACGCCACAAGGACGTTTAATTTAAATGGCTGATTGACACCTAAAAGTCATGAGTTCAATTTCAAGTCGCAGCATTTTCCTTCTTTCTTAAACCCTACTGAGGGCCCTTGATGGAAAAAACGAAGAGGAAGACCAAAGATGAACTGGAAGCAAACAATCGAAATAGATTTAATCACAACGGGAAGAAGCTGGAAACGCTGTGGATCTGGCTTCAGGCCGAACACGATGGATCACTTAGAGTGTCTCATGCATCGCATGGACGTGGCAGTTCCTAAGTCTAAGTTAGTCTAAGTCTGTGTCTGTCAATTTAACCCATGGTATTTGGGTGACTTTTGTCAACATGAACACCGAAATGGTTTTTATATTCTTACATATAAGCAACACCTTTGTGCATACATTTTATGAAAAAACTCTAAGAGGTTAGTTTATTGCCAATCCGCCCGAGGCGCCCCTAACAGAGAATGCCGACGGGGCAGCTCAGGCATTTTTGTAGTCCAGAGTGCGTTTATCCTAGTGCGATGACTTTTCAAAAGCACATCTGACCTTGTGTCTAATCCCCTTGCAAAGAGGTAAATAACATGAAATATAAAATGTTATGATAATTGTAAACAAGAAACGTTAGGGAGGTAATTGTTGTCTAACTTTCAAAGCCAGGCATCAAGTGTTCTCGCAAAAGGCCGTAAATAAGCAATAGAAAAGTATCGTTTCACAGAACTGGGGCGATTATTCTATTCCGTTTATCTACAGGCTGAAAATGACTTGATTTAAATCAACAAAATACATTATGGAAAACACAGATGAAACCAATTTGCCAGACGAAACCAATACTTCTAGAAGTTGTTCTACTTGGTACTTAAATCTACACGCACTACTGTGTTCGGAATGTAATGACGTTTTACTAGAAAAGAGAGTACAATTCATGTACGTTTTATTCCCCAAGAAAAATTTCGGCAAGTGCAATGAAGAGAAAAAAGAAACCGCGTAATCCCATTTCAAAATTAACAGAAATTGTTTCAGCATTTTTTCGTTTGCTTGACACCACCACATTATTGAATACATGTGTATAATTTCATTCAAATTATTTAAATATCTCATCTGAAAGCTCCCTAATCTGCCCCTGCAATATCCTATAATCGCGATATCGATAAATATTATTAAAACAACCTTACACGGCGTTACCCAGGTGTAAAATATATACCATATGAAAAACCGGCGTTGCCCGGTACTGAATTGGGACACCTTATCTCCTTTTGCGCCTAGCCCTATTTTCCGATGCCAAAAACGATTCTTTTCATTTTTTTATTTGCTTGATTTTGTTTAAAACTTAATTTTCCATTGCTCGTACCAATGATAAAATGATAGGAATCCAAAGAATTCATACCAGGCTTATAAAAAGTGCTCAATATCAAATAGAGCTTTTATGTATATGAGTGTTTTTATTCCAACAGACATGTACAAAATTTGCGACAATGGCATGTCGATGTTATCGATCTACAGCTGTTAAAAGATCTCATTAGAATCTGTCTGATGAGATCTCAGCTTTTAACAGCTGTATATTGATAACATTGACATACCAGTGTCGCAGATTGTGTAGATGTATGTTGGAATAAAAACAATCATATATATATATATATATATATATATATATATATATATATATATATATATATATATATATATATATATATATATTATAAAATTTTGAAAAAAAACAAGAAACGCTTTTTTTCAATATATTTATTAAATGGATAAAATCATTTTTTCATAAATATATGTCTGAGACTTTCGCTGTTATACAGCATTTTCAAAGAGTTAATTCCTTTCTTTCTTTTTTTTTGTATTCGTGTATATATATATATATATATATATATATATATATATATATATATATATATATATATATATATATATAAAAGTTTTTTAAAAGGTTGAAGGCAATGCGGAGGTCCGGATAGCTGTAAGCTGTGGAGAACAAAAACAAAACAAAACCGAAATAAGTCGGATATAGATCGAAAGGTTTGTTTATTTTTCTAGACAGCAAGTGTGTTAGTTTGTAATATCCGGATTATCAAGAATCAATTTGATATATTTCGAGAGATTTTTTTTCTTTCTTTTTTCTTATTCCTCTCCTTGTCAAAAATAAATAAAAGAAAAATCCCGGAGACCGAGAAAATGCCAGGAGCGCTGGGGGGTTAAACCGGAAGTGTTCAGGGTAAAGTATTCAGAGGAAAATTAAATAGATTTTTTTTTCTTAATATATATATATATATATATATATATATATATATATATATATATATATGTAATTGTATGTTGTTTCTATTTATTTAATTTTTATTTTTATTTATTTATCTCTCCTCGATTTTAACCTCAAAATCACAGAAGACGGTTC
>OY744527.1:137669509-137692009 GCA_963556195.1 Sepiola atlantica | reverse complement strand
ACACATACTAGAAAATGTGACCCGTTGTCGCACCTATTGAGCTCGAGTAAAATTGTTTAAATAAGAAACTAGTGAGTATATAAAGCCAGTTAGATATAAAACAAGTACAAGACAAAATCCAGAATTAGCTTCTTTCTGTTCGCTATACATGTTTTTCTTTCTCTTCTTCTCTTACTATGGGTTAAATAAGATTAACGATCGACAAAATGAGAGATAAACAATCGACAAAAAGGTTTCCCTTTTTGTCGATTGTTTATCTTAATTTTACGAACGAAAGAGAGATTAACGATCGACGAAAGAGGGAGAGATTAACGATCGACAAAAGAAAGAGATTAACGATCGGCGACAAAAGATGGAGAGATTAACGATCGACGAAAGAGGGGGAGATTAACGGCGACAAAAGATGGATAGATTAACGATCGACGAAAGACGGGGAGATTAACGATCGACAAAAAACGGTGAAATTAACGATCGACAAAAGAGGAAGAGATTAACGATCGACGAAAGACGGAGAGATTAACGATCGACGAAAGACGGAGAGATTAACGATCGACGAAAGATGGAGAGATTAACGATCGACAAAAGACGGTGAAATTAACGATCGACAAAAGAGGAAGAGATTAACGATGACAAAAGAGAGAGATTAACGATCGACGAAGAAGGAAAGATTAACGATCGACAAAAGAGGAAGAGATTAACAGCGACAAAAGAGGAAGAGATTAACGATCTACAAAAGACGATGAAATTAACGATCGACAAAAGAGGAAGATAAAAGATTGAGAGATTAACGATCGACGAAAGATGGATAGATAAACGATCGACGAAAGACGGTGAAATTAACGATCGACGAAAGAGGAAGAGATTAACGACGACAAAAGAGGAAGAGATTAACGATCGACAAAACAGAGATTAACGATCGACAAAAGATGGATAGATTAACGACTGACTAAAGATGGAGAAATTCATGATTGACAAAAGAGGAAGATATTAGGGATCGGCAAAAGAGGGTCGGATTAACGACAGAATATGGAAGCAAATTAAAAGAAACAATCAATGTATACCGATTAACGGTCAGGGAAATCTGAATAGATTAACGATCGACAAAAGGCTGACAGGTTGAATGTCGAGAAAAAGTAAAAGATGATATAGACGGATTAAAGATAAATGTACAGTCAAACAGGATGAGACGAAATATTAATGGTCAAGAAATTAAGAGGCATGTGTACAAATTTAGTTATGATTTTGTCAAGACATAAGATACAAGACATACGCATTAACAATCAAGAAAACAAACAATATGAATCGAAAATAAAATGTCAGTTGTGACGATATAAGAAAGTGTATTAAAAGAAACAATGTATACGGACAGAAGGGACGAATTATTCCTCAGAGTAGAAGAAAAGGACAAAGAAATTGATTATTAGTATAAATAGGGTCATTAGCGGCTTTTTAAGATTAACGATCGATAAAAGAAAGATAAATAATTGGTCGAGACAAGACTATTGCATTAGTTATTAGCTTTTAGGTGGGATCAAAGTATAGTATCTGTTCTGATACTATACTTCATCTTCTGTCCTCGTTCAATGAACGGGAAAATCCTTCTAGACTGAAGCAATTTTTATTTTTACTTCAATCTAGAGTGCTCTTTATTGGAGAGCTGGATTTTCTCCACATTAGTAACCGATCTCGTGTCTAACTGGGGGGGGGGCAAGTAAATAGGGACTATTGCATTAAGCGTGATACGAATTTGATAGTAAACAAATTTAGGATTAAACGAACTTAGGATTAAACGAATTTAGGATTAAACGAATTTAGGATTAAACGAGTTTAGGATTAAACGAATGAGTAAAACCAACAAATGAGATACAACATGAATTGACTGACGAAATATGCGGAATATTTTCATTCATATTCAATCGAAACACAAAAAATAATAAAGCAATTCAATTGTAATTGTATTTCTATTTTCATACGGCCGTGCATTGTCTTCCATCCGACAAACAAACGGCCGGTTGCGAATGCAGACGTGATCTGCCAGTAATGTCATTTCAGCACGTGACTATGAACGCCAAAAGAAAGCACATTCCGCTTCCTGCCGTGTCTAATGACAGACAGCATCACGTGACTGGCACCAAAGTGCATTTATTTACTTTGATGAACAAAAAACAATTGTAAAACACACCATGGATTTGCTATTAATAATTTCTGTAAGAAGGGATAACAAAGCATGTTTAGAGAACAAGTAAAATTGTTGAATTACCGATAAGAAACTAACGGCGAATAAAAACTAAACATATATTTGAATCTAACATATATTTCGTCAAGAATATTTCATTATTATATTATTATTATTCAAACTAGCAATGATATGCTATCTTCGGTCACATAATGTTGCTAGCATATATGGCGAACGAATATATACTTAACTACTCACCCACAAAGGAGGATGGTCTCAACGAAACAGTTTGTTCAAGATAAAAACTTCAACGGCGCACCGAACCATGAGAGAAAGGGAAAGAGAGAGAGAGAGAGAAAAATAAGAGAAAGAGAGACAAAGAGAGGGAAATAGAGAGAGAAATAGAGAGAAAGAGAGAGAGAAAGAGAGAGAAAGAGTGATAATCGTAGAATAATAAGAGCTACATTTAGAGTTGTGACAAAGACACGTTTTGACACGTCAAAATATTGGTTGTGCAGTACCAATATTTAGAGTTATATTTGGTGCGTAAACAAAATTAAAATTGTCGACCATAGTCGAGGGCGACACAGAGGCTCCCTTTTCATTAGCTACTACACCGAAGTGTAAGGAAGGGTGCACACAGCATACCCAGGATTACCCCACGTATCCTTCATCCTTTACCCTATAATGCTGAGTGTTTAGCAAGAGGGCATCAAGTACCATTTTTTAAGTCTTTCGTATGATCCCGGTACCCCAACCCATTAGCCAACACTAACCATGATGCCTAATAGTCAGCATACAAAATAATAAAACTTTCTATTTTACTCATAACTGATGCAATTGTGAGAGGTCATATGTTTTCCCAATAGTATTAGTCCATAAATGTCCAGAATAGAATTTGAACTCGACGTAGCCGATTCCATAGTCCGTGACGAAATCCATTAGGCAAATCATGCACTTGTATATTATCTTATGGAAAGTATAGACTTAATTGCATGGCAAAGAAGATAAAATGAAATACACCTGTAGGAATCAATTTTCTAAAAAAATAAAAATAAAATAAAAGATAAGTAATAATAGAATAGGCGAAATGGAATACCCCCACACTGACAATAATTGCACGAAGATATTTGCCTGAAGGGGCTTTGAAACAAGCATTCTCTAAACAGCTTCAGATCAACATAACTCCGCTGTGCGTGGGACAAGTAAGAAGTGCATGGGATCATTTAGTTTATTGATCCAGAAAAAAGCGCACTTTTCGACAGCATTTCATGAAGAAAAATGCATTGCAGTTGATACGGAGAAAGTCACATGGGACAATGGAAATAAACCGATGAAGTATTTTACATGTATTAAAGTGTAAAGTTGAATACATTGTTATTGGCATGACACGTGAAGAACACCATTCCCAAAGAGACTTGTAATGTCATGAAAGGTCAAAGAAACTATTTCTCTTTGAAAATGGATCTCCAATCAAAAAGTTTCATATAAATAAAAGTACAGTGACTGCAAAATGGAGGAGCAGAAAGAATCGTAATCGACTCTAGTCTTATGATAAGGTGAGGTCTCCATTTGCGCAGATAATTATGTATAGTTCAATATATACATACTTCCTACCCCCAGTCCATCACACCTTTTTGTTTTTAATTTTAGTTTTAATATTCAATTTTTGTAGTTGTTCCATCAGGTTGATTGAGTGTGAGGGGAGTAAATATAGTTTTATTTTAACCTATACGAGTTAAAACTAGTATGAATTAATGAGGACCCGTGTGTACTTCTGTGTATCCTGCTCCAAGCCAATATTACCATTTTTTATTTTTATAATATCTACTATTTTCAAGTTATAAATATTTTTTGCGTGAACGCAGACTCCACGATATTATCCCCCCCCCCCCGGCTTTGGTCATAATGATATATATTTATACATAGAATTCCATCCCGTAATATGCTATGTTTCAAAATTTATAAAAACTAAAATACATATGTACTGTGGTTTTTGAATGCAGTTATTTTCGAAAGAGTTCTGTCCCCTTTGCTCCCCATGAAATAAAATTGAACGTGGCTCTATTATCTATGTTTCAAATTTCATGTGATAAATATTATTTTGGGTATGGATCTGAAGGTTTTAAAATCTTAATGGTTTCGGATGCCGAAAGCATCCTTTCCGGGTAACCCCGTGAAAATATGTTGCTGCTGTTGAAAGGCACTGTATATAATTTTTAACAATATGTTAAATAAAGTAAAACAAAATAAAACTAAGGAAGCCTCCAGAGCACTGCCGAAACCATTATTTCCAAGGAAAGAAGGCCTGTGCCCACCGCGTGAAAATTTGATGCTGAAATTAAAAGCGAATTCATATAATTATATGGTATACAATTTTAACGTTGGTTACCAGAAATGAAAAAGGTAAGCCTCCAGAGCGCTGCCGAAACAATCCTTTTCTGGGAAACCAGGCTTAAGCTCACTTAGTGAAAATATGATGTTGCTGATAAAATCTACTGTATATAATTTGTTCTTACAATATTTTTAGTAGAGACACAACATAAAAGTAAGTCGGCCTCCTGAGCGCTATAAAAATTATTCCTTCCGGTTAACCTCGTGAAGATATGTTGTTGTCTTTAAAAGCCACTTTATATCATTTTTATCAATATTTGAAGAAAATGGGCACAAAATAAAAATTAAAGAAGCCTTCAGAGGACTGTCGAAACATCCTACTCGGGAAAAGCAGGCTTGGTCCCTGTTCGAGAAAATATGTTGTTGCTATTAAAAACGAATTTATATAAGTTTATGTTACAAGATGGACAAACAAAATAATACGAATGATGCCTTCCCAGCTTTGCCGAAACGACCCATTCAAGGGAAAGCAGTCTTTCGCTCACACATGGAAAATATGGTTTTGCTAAAATCCACCCGATATAATTATTCATTACAATATTTTAAGTATAATGATAAAAAAATAGAATTAAGAGGCCTCCAGGGCGCCACTGAAACCATATTTACCGGGGAACCCCGTAAAAAATGATGTTGCTTTTAAAAGCCACTGTATATAATTTTTTTCCTGCAATATTTTAAATATAATGACACAAATTAAAATTAAGGAGGCCCCCAGAGCGCTGTCGAAGTCATCATTTTCAGAGAAGGGTTTCTGGTAAAGCAGGCTTGGGTTCATTATGTTGTTGCTATATATATATATATATATATATATATATATTGCAATATTTTAATTAAGGTTACGCAAAAAGAAACTGAGAGCACTGCCGAAATCATCTATTACGAAGAAAGCATCCCTGGGTACAACCACTAAAAGTACGTTGCTGCTGTTAAAATCGATTGTATATAATTTTGTTCTTACAATATTTTTAGTACGGTGACACAAAATGAAAGTAAGGAGGCCTCCAGAGCCCTTATCAAACTTTCCCCTCCGGAGAATCCATTAAAAATATGTGGTTGCTGTTAGAAGCCTCGCTATATATTTTCTTACAATATTTGAAGAAGAAAATAGACAATACAAACTAATGATTAGTAAAAAGAAACAGAGGAATCTGTAGAAAAATACTTTCAAAATCTTGAAAAATGTTTTATCTCGTTTGTTAGCTGCATTTATTTTTTATACTAACGAATCACCAGATACCAAGGCCAAAAGCCACTCGAGGATGGTTGTTAATGAGAATTGTCAGTTGGATGATAAAGTAGTACGATAAGAGGGTTGGATTTGCATATTCATGACTGCTGAGTTCGAGCTGTAAGGTAAATTTGATCAACCAGGCTCCTAACACGTGATCACATTCCAAATACGGAATCCAATCACACATACGTTATTTTAAAACGTCATTTTAAAACGTAATTTTAAAACGTTATAAATTTACTGCACAGCTGGAACTTAGCAGTCATGAATATGCAAGTCCAACCCTCGGCCTGAAGACGATTCTTAGAGCTCAGTCGAAAGTACTCGCGAACAAAAATGGAACAAAACACCTACGGAGCCTAAATCCGACAATTAGACAGAAATACAAGAACGATTATACGAAGGATCGAAAGGAAAAAAAAAGATTGATAAAAAAAACATTCCGTGATATACTTGTGCACGCAAAAATTAATTTATAAATTAATTAAATAAATCTGTATACAAAAATTAATTTATAAATTAATTAATTAAAAAAATCTCTCTCTCTTTCTCTTTCTCTCTCTCTCTCTCTCTCTCTATGATATATATATATATATATATATATATATATATATATATAACTCCATGGATTTTGGATTAGTGTAACTCCTTGCATCTGAACTTTCGATGTAATAAAATTTGTATCAATTTTAGGTAATTTTATGCAATTTTTTATCTTCATCTTTCCTTCTTATATATATATATATATATATATATATATATATATATATATATATATATAAGTATTCTGTTCCTTGGATTCGAAATTCCAATTTAGAGCCAAGTGGCTCCTATCTAAAAACACGTGAAAAATGTAAGAGTTGTGATAGCACCTCTTTCTTTTTATTCTCACTTTCTCATTCTTCTTCTATTTATTCTCTTTTCTGACTTCCCACGCTAGACATGGCATAGTCTAATCTCTTTATTAATCTTATCTTCCTTTTCATCTAACATTCTTCTCCACCCTTTCTATCTTACTGCATAGAATTCTCTCTTTACCGTCCACTCAGTTGTTGATAGTTTACATCCGTTGATTATTCTTGATCGATAGGATATCAGAATTAAGTGTTCCGCAAATTTAAAACTAAGAATTACTGCAGACAACGGTGACATGTAACCCTTTTTGCTTTCTGTTTGTTTCGTTAATTAGCGAAATCCGAATCTCCTGATTATTGATGGTTTATTGCATTTACTGTGGCAAGCGTCTAAAAACGGTCGACAATTGGTCATCGGCTGCTAAACATAGACGCATAAAAACACGAAGATGGGGGTGTCTTAACAGCAGTGAAAAGGGCGATAAATTGTTTAGGGACGTTTTGATCTGTTCATGAAGCAAACAAGAAAGACGTCGGCTGACATTACAAGCACAAAGGGGCTGATATCGAACAGAGAAGTTTAACCGAGGTCAACTTAATATGCCCGATGCTGAACAATGGTTAGAGTATTGGAATTACTAGAAACGAATATGACCTCACATAGCACAAATAGAGTGCGATAGAAAATGTTGTTTGTCTAGAAGCACGCATTGGCGTCGGACGTGAAGTGACATGGGCTTACAAGATATAACTAATTAATGATTTCGAGCTCTCTCTTTTCTCTCTCACTCTCTCTGTGCCTCCCCCTCCAACTCGTCAGTGATTTGAAACGAAGATCAAGTTGAATAAATGTCTCTCTCTCTCTTCTATCTGTTTTCTCTCGAGTTAGATTTTATGAAGGTATGTAAGAAGCTTTAATTACAGAACGGCGTCCCCTCGGTCTGTTAGGATCGTGACGGAGACGCGTATAGGAGAAACGACCAGCAGCCAATAACAAATTTAATGTTTCTGTAATGAATAACAAATTTAATGTTTCTGTAATGATTACGGCAACTTGGTTGATGCATGGATGACACAAGTTTGAGAACGCGACACTTAGAGACGCCAGAGGGGCGGACATGTTTAAAACGATCCTGTTTACCTAAACATCAAACGTTCAAGATGAAGACATTGGTCACGAAAATAAACAACAAAGGTAAATTGATTCTATCTAATTTCGTATCCTTTGCTTAAATTATGTGATAGCCCTAAGTTGTATTAACTATTTCTTGTATGTGCACAAAACCTAGATGGGTGAATAAATTGATACATCTGTGGGGGTGTCAGACTGGGATCAGAGTGTCGTATCTGTTCTGTATCAGTCGGAGGAGGAGAGGTTCTTAATTAGGGAAATTTTTATTTTTGTACCATCCGAAATGCCCCTTTTTGAGGAGCTGAGTATCTCCCACATAAAATCGACTTTGTGTTTAACTTTTCCCTCGTTGGGAGGTAAGTAAATAGGGGCACACGTAGAGGCGATCATGGTTTTGTACTTGTAAAATTATAAGAACTATTTATTGAGTTACAAGCGTTTGTACTTGTAAAATTATAAGAACTATTTATTGAGTTACAAGCGTTTGTACTTGTAAAATTATAAGAACTATTTATTGAGTTACAAGCGTTTGTACTTGTAAAATTATAAGAACTATTTATTGAGTTACAAGCGTTTGTACTTGTAAAATTATAAGAACTATTTATTGAGTTACAAGCGTTTGTACTTGTAAAATTATAAGAACTATTTATTGAGTTACAAGCGTTTGTACTTGTAAAATTATAAGAACTATTTATTGAGTTACAAGCGTTTGTACTTGTAAAATTATAAGAACTATTTATTGAGTTACAAGCGTTTGTACTTGTAAAATTATAAGAACTATTTATTGAGTTACAAGCGTTTGTACTTGTAAAATTATAAGAACTATTTATTGAGTTACAAGCGTTTGTACTTGTAACCAGTTGGTTGGGGTTAAACTGTTGATTCTATTGACAGAGAGAGAGAGAAAGAGGAGAAAAAAGTGGGTGAAAAAGAACGGGAAAAGGGGGAAAAGACAGCGAGATATGGACAGGTAGAGTGAGCAAGTTGTAACGAGACGGAACTGAGTAAATGGTGGAATGAGGGGGAAGTGAGAACGAAATGATGGGAGAGCGAGAGAAATCGAAAGGGACGAACAGCGGGAGATAGAGATAGAGAGATAGGAGAGGAAGATATATATATATATATATATAGAGAGAGAGAGAGAAATGGGGCAGGGAGAAACCGTCAATGGTTTACAGTCTTGATTTATGTGTCTACTCTCGAGGGAAAAGTTGAACACAAGATCTGTTTTAATGTGGGTGAGAGGAGGGGGTATCAAGCTCTCCAAAAGGGGTACTATGAACTGGGACAAGAATAAAAAATTGCCCAAATCAAGAAAGATTTCTCATCTTCTGACAAAATCTAGAACAAGTACACTCATTGATCCTAGCCCGAACGCCGAGCAGCACTGAGTTAAAGTCTTAGAAGGTCTTCTCAGGAAAATTAACTCGCATGGCATTACTGGGAGAACATTTAATATAATCAGATCTTTCTTAGCGAAAAGGAAGATCCAGGTTGTTCCCGATGGCCATACATCTAAACAACATCACATAAACGCTGGTGTGCCAAATGGGTCGATACTCGGACCTTTATTATTCCTGATTTTCATAAACGACCCCCTCCGATGCTACTATACTATTCCCGACGAGTACAAATCGAATATCCCAGTGTGTAGTAAAATGCGGTCAAAAATAGATGATCATATTTAATGCTAGCAAAGCCAAGCTGATTTCTTTGAACACATATAAGAAACATTTCCAACCAGCGATTGTCATGGCCGATAGAACCCTTCTCGAGAGTCCAACGTTTACATTCCTTAGACTGACATTCTCAGTCAACACAAACTGGAATAAGTACATAGAAGATATTGCCAAGTCTGTTGCAAAGAAGGTAGGCGGCTTTTATCGGGTCAGTATCCTATATATGTATAAAGTCACCATTCAACCATGCATGGAGTATTGCTGCCACATCTGGGCTGGTGAACCAAACACTAACTTCTCCCTCTTGGACAAAAAATAATTTTTAACCTAATAGGTTTTGTACTGTGTGCCAAGCTCCAACTCCTGACACATCATCGCAGAGTTGCATCTGTGCCTGTTTTACAAGTACTTCCATTAAGTCACTGCACTTGTACCCTCAACATGAATATTGCCGACCAACCCTAACCCTAGCAGCAAAACAATACCATTTGAGTATAGAGATCCCGACGATCCCAGACGATTTCCTACTCTGATATCTTGTTTCCTCGGGCCGCTTTCCTTTCGAATTTCCTCCCTGTTCCCTGTTTCACTGACCGTACAAACATGCAGAAATTTAAATGTAATGTGAACAAACATCTTGCTTCCCAGAACCCCACCAAAAAATCGGACTGATCTCCCAGTAGACCCTTACGCTTCAGTGTCAATACGTCTTGTTTGGGGTGAATAACATTTAAAAGAAAAAAAACAAGAAGTAAACACCATTTATAGATCGATCTCCTCACTTTCCCAATTGAACGACACGTCCTATAATTGTTTTCTTTTTCCACTTCCACTGATTTCTTTATTCTTCACACGTTGTCCTCGTGAGTGACCGCAAGCAGATGTCCCTTGTCTGATCACCTTCAATGACTATTAAAAAGTTGCCCTCGTGTAAGCTGGCTTGCACGCATTGTTCGAATTCATTGGCCTAGACAAGAGAGACATGATGGCCAAGCCCAGGATGGTTCGCCATTTTCCCGCAGTGTGAGTGTGTGTGTAACTGGAAGCTACTTTGTGATGCTACACTTTATGGCACGTAGTTCAGCAGTAAAACATTCAGGTGAGACGAGTCTTGTTAAAAGAAAGTAAATTTACGGTTTTATGTAAACGCAAAACTATTGGATTATAATGGACATCCTGAATGAGCAGATAGAATGAAACTGTAGTGGATTTATTTTATATATATATATATATATATATTTATTTTATATATATATATATATATATATATATATATATATATATATATATATATATATATATATATATATAAATATACAGGGTGATTCATAAGTCACTTAGCTATTTATTTTTCAAATTCTAAAGTTAAAAAAAACGGTAATACAAAACAGAAAGTTTATTCAACAAATTCATTTATGGGAGTTTAAAATTACAGCAAATTCTCAAAATTTCAACCTTCGTTCTGCATGCAAAGCTCCATTCTTTTTTGCAGGGAATTTACGACTCTTTGTAGCATATTTGCTTGATTAATTTTAACAAACTCGGCAGTGATTTTTGATTTGAGGTCGTCATTGCCTTTCTGTGTGGGAGATTCATCAAATTTGGCCATATGAATAACAATAAAAATTCGCTCTTCAATTGTAAATGACATACTGTCTGAAAAAAAAGCACATATAATGATTTACACAAATTTAAATAAATAAAAATAAATATATATAGAAGCAAATATATAAACGAACACATTTAAAATAAAAAATAGCAGTCATTAGAGAGTAAGATAACAATTATCAAAAGTTCACAGTATGTTTGTGCTTCGTATGGTAATCATTTTAAATAGCTAAGTGACTTATGAATCACCCTATATATATATACAATTAACTTGTTACAAATATCCAGGGGGTATGAATCCGAAGGAAGTTGAAACCGGGTTTATGAGAGTGCTCAATGAAAATTCAGAGCAAAATATATATTTTTTGATTTTATTCCATTAGTTGCGACAAAACAAGTTTTGTTTCATTGGTGCAAATAGCGACCAACTCATCGGGCTGGCGATGGAATTCAAATGGCATAAGTTTTAACTTCACTTTAACGGGAGATTGAAAATTGAAAATACATTGGAGAGGGAGGGGGACAGAGTTGGGGCTTTGTCTATAACGGTGACATGGGACATGAGAGGGGAGGATCCCAACAAGTCGTGTTTCAAATTATTACGTGGGAGGTTTTTCACGTTAAAACTTATGCCATTTGAATTCCATCGCCAGCCCGATGAGTTGGTCGCTATTTGCACCAATGAAACAAAACTTGTTTTGTCGCAACTAATGGAATAAAATCAATATATATATATATATATATATATATATATATATATATATATATATATATATATATATATATATATATATATCAAACTTTCTTTTTCGACCGTTCGGTCTTTAATTTTTGGTCTTTTGAGAATGAAAGTTTTTCTTTCGAAAATTTAAGATTACCTTGTACCGGAACTTTTTATTTACCTGACAGTATTTACTGTCTTGGTATTTAATCTGTTTTTACGTGAAATATTAATAAATTGTTTTGAGATTCCATTCTCGTTCTCTCTCCTCGTTTGTTTCTGTTCACCCTCTCCACCTTCCGGTACCTACATCGCATTGCTACAGCCTCGGATTACAAACTTGCACTTTATATATATATATATATATTGTTCAGAATATTAACATCTATGCTGACGATACCACTCTCTATTCTGGTGTTGCATCTCCCCCCCCCCCGATCAGTCGAAATATGATCTAGAAGTTGACCTGAGTTCAGTTGTGGATTGGGGTACGAAATGGCTTGTTTCATTTAATCCAGTTAAGACTCAGCTCGTGTCTTTCAATCGTAGGCGTGCCCCTTTTCTTCCTGAGATTCTCATGGATGGATCTGCTCTTGAAGAGAAATCGACTCTGAAACTTCTTAGTCTTTCTTTCTCATAAAATATTTCTTAGAGTTCATACATTAGATCAATTGCTCTTTCTGCTTCTCGTAAAGTCGGTTCTCTCTATCACTCCTAATACTTTCTTACACCTGAGGCTATTCTCTATCTCTACAAATCCACAATTAAACCATGTATGTTATATTTGGGCTGGTGAATCTCTGTCCCATTTGAGAGTTCTGATAAGGTGCAGAAACGTGTCTGTAATTTGATTGGCTCTACCCTTTCTTCTTCTCTGCTGACTGTTTTCCTCCTACCTATAATCTTGGTATTTTCAAGACTAAAGCATCTCCTGTTTTTGCGATAATCATATTTGTTCTTGTTAGCTCCTTACATCAAGCCGCTTCATGCCTTGTCTGGAGCGATTTCCATTATATATATATATATATATATATATGAAAAAAAAGATTATTTTTCATTTTACATCACGTTAAAATATTATTTCCATGAATATCATATATATATATATATATATATATATATATATATATATATATATTAATAATTGAGATTATGTATGTATCTGTCTGTCTGTCTGTTTGTCTAGAGACAAAACTATACTATTTAAGACTATTGTTCTATCTTTAAATGCTCAATTCAAGGACACATTGTAGTGTAGTATCTGCTCTGTTTTCATGATACCATCCTCCCAGGTATTACCTCTTCCTTTTTTTGAGAGGTGTGGGGCTAGTGTAGTATCTGTTCTGTTTTCATGGTATCATCCTCCCAGGCATTACCTTTTTGAGAACTGTGGAGGTCGTGTAGTATCTGTTCTGTTGTCATGATACCATCCTCCTAGACATTACCTCCTCCTTTTTTTGAAAGGTGTGGAAGTAGTGTGGTATCTGTTTTGTTGTCACGATACCATCCTCCCAGGACTTACCTCCTTCTTTTTTTAGAGGTGTGGAGGTAGTGTAGTATATGTTTTGTTGTAATGATACCCTACTCCCAGGCATTACCTCATCTTTATTTAGAGGTGTTGGCGTAGAGTAGTGTAGTATCCTTTCTATTGTTATAATACCAACCTCCCAGGCATAACCTACTCCTTTTTTGAAATGTGTGGAGGTAGTGTAGTGTGTGTTCTGTTGTCATGATACTATCCTTTCAGGCATTACCCCCTCCTCTTTTGAGAGGTATGGAGGTAGTGTAGTATCTGTTCTGTTGTCATGATACCATCTTCCCAGGCATTACCTCTTTTTTTAGAGGTATGGAGGTAGTGTAGTATCTGTTCTGTTGTCATGATACCATCTTCCCAGGCATTACCTCTCCTTTTTAGAGGTGTGGAGGTAGTGTAGTGTCTGTTCTGTTGTCATTATATCATCCTTCCAGGCAATACTCTCTTATTTTTTTAGGTGGGGGTTAATGTAGTATAGTTCTTAACCGCCCTTTGATTATTAAGTATAATGTTCTTTTTCGAACGTATAGAATGTTCTATTTCAAGAAACAGAGAGAGCGAGAGAGAGAGAGAGAAAGAGAGAGAGAGGAAGAGAGAGAGAGGGGGGGGAGAGAGAGAGGGAGAGGGGGCACAAGACGATGGCGCGTTATTTGATTAATAACATGTAAATAACAGATTCTCTGCAATTTATCGTACGAGTCGCTTAAAAATGATATATTTAATTTGATTTTTTTTATTAAAACGTTTTGGTATTTTTAAAAAATTTATTAAAAATTATGTTTTAAAGCACAAAGTTATTGAATCAAATTATTTCATTTAAAAAATAATTGATTAAAAAATTACTTTTTCTTGTAAGAAAAACCAAACTGTATTTTATTTTTTTAATTGTTGATTTTATCTTAGGTACACCTATTTTTTCGATGTGAAAAGCTTCAAATATTATTATCTTAAGTGAGTTTAGGAGTTTAGGATTTTTTGTTTCAGATATTATGCCGTAAAGGGTAAATACTGTTTCAAAACTGTTTTATTATTCCGTGTTTTATTTATTAAAACAAAGGATAGGGTGATTTTCTTTCTTTTTTTTTTTTGTAAAAAACAAACAAACACATTTTATTGAGCAATTAAATAAAACAACTAGCAAAGATATGCGACCGGAAGGAGCATATCTTTGCTAGTATTACTAATGGAGATTTGGCATTTGTGTCTGAAGTCGAAACTATATCGTTACTTCTATTAAGTATACTATAGTACTATCTTTTAATTCTCAATCTAGTTTAGTATACTATTTCAGACTAATGTACTATCTTTCAAAACGCAGTCCAGGGAGGAGTGTAATATCTGTTCTGTTGTTATGATACGATTATCGCAGGCATTATCTCCTCCATTGTGATCATATTAGTATCTGTTCTGTAGTCATGATACTATCCTCCATGGATTACATTCTCTCTCTGGCGATAGTTATATACTAGCAAAAAGTAATTATATACTAGCAAAAAGTAATTATATACTAGCAAAAAGTAATTATATACTAACAAACATAAACAAGAAAACAACCTTTCAGAATCAGAAGAGAACTGAATTGAGACAACAGATCTTGAACACAAACAACTCGATATCTTATAAGATAGAGTTATATAAATAATAAATTATATATATATATATAAATAATAAATTATATATATATATATATATATATATATATAGTTAAGTTTGTATCCACAGAGTAAAAAAATCCGGAGAATCTCAACTGTATTTTTATTATAGTACTCAATAATTTATAGAGCTATTTATTTATAATAAAAATTTTATTTATAATAAAAATTTTATTTATAATAAAAAATTTATTTATAATAAAATTTTTATCATGTAGTTTTGTATGAATAAAACTTTTATTATATATATATATATATATATATATATATATATATATATATATGTGTGTGTGTTTGTGTTTGTGTGTGTGTTTGTGTTTGTGTTACATTATGAGAGAGACGTATGTTGAATTGTGAATATGCGCACTAGTATGAATTTTAACACAGGAGAATCGGTGCAGGTCACCAGGACCGCCCGTAAGCGAAGTAAACAACTTTCCCAGATTGAGTCATGAACAGATCTGACCCATGAGGTCAAATTTGATGAGAGGGGTCAGAAAGGTGCCAAACTCAAAGCGGTATGAAATAATCTGTAATCTGTAGATATGTAATGACGTCACGGCGATCGAACAAATAAAGAACGATTAGTTTTTTATCTAGTTCGTCTTGAAACATCGTCACGAACAAATGATGAGAATCAACCGTGGCGGAAACGCCTATATGTTTGTCTGTTTTTCAGTATATCCTAGTATCTATCTGTCTGTCTATCTAAATAGTTAATTAAGTATAGAAGTTCTGTCTCTCTCCATAAGTTAAGTCACATTGTATTTGTCAAACGTGAATATTTCTCTCTGAAATAAACCTTCAATTTTAAGTTTGTCTTTTTATTTGAAGTTTTTTTTTTCTGTAAGATAAGCGGACAGTATAAATGCATACAGAAGTTATATTGAAACAGATCTAAAAGAAAGGAAGGCGATGCCATAAAAACAGCAAAGAGACGGCGAAGAATTAACACGGAACATAGCGGCGAAGAATTAACACGGAACATAGCGGCAGGTCTAGTTAGACGGGAAAATGAACGCGGTCAGAGAAAAAAAAAGAAACGAAGAAGAAAAACTAGACGACACGGCGAATATAAATAGTATTCTGCTGTCCACATTCAACAGCGAGGAGGAAGAAGTATCGGTAAAAGAGGAAAGTAACGCGTAAATAGGACACTATTCGTACATTTTTAATTAAAAACAATATATATATATATATATATATATATATATAATTTGGCTATTTGTGAATACTTGCCTTGGCGAAATCTTGTTTTATAAGAAAAGTAAAAATAAATCTGTCCACTAATCTGTCCCCCTCAAATTCTTGAAATCCACAAAGTCATCAACTATTCTGATAGAGCTTGCGACAGACAGAGTGTTACAATTTGGTGGATAGCAGTAGCCATAGTGGTAGGCAGTGAGCCACGAAGACGAGGAAGAAAAGATAAGAAACAATGAGGTAAAACTTAATACGCGTGCGTGCTGCACTTTATTGGGAACTGAACACATAACGTTTGAATACAATTTGGCGCCTAATTTCGGCACTATTTACATGTCACGTGTTAGCAGAGCGTAGTTATTCCATCACGTGATATTAAGTCACTGACCTCGTCACTACTCGACCAGGCGGGATTACTTTCAGTTGATAAAGTTCAACACACCTCCTCATCAACTGAAATATATTCAAATGTTCATTTGTTGTCTTATATTTCAACAGGGGTCATGGTCCTTCCCTTTTTGCTAGACAAAATCTTGGCACTTTATTAAACTTTTTTTTTTTGTTAATTATTATTATTTATCATTTTAAAGAATGTCCTTCAGAGTCCCATCAGTAAATGTTTGAATTTTTCATTTCTAGATCTATTTGCTGGTTTAGTAAATATATCAGCTATGTTTTCTTCACTGGCAACGTGAATTATCTGTTGATTAATTGTGGCCTTAATATACCTAAGTGCATGTTTAGCTAATAGCATGTGATTTTCATACGGTTTATTCATATATTGGGACAATTTTGTTACTATAAAACATAGATCTGGTCTTGTGGCTGTCATTGCATATATTAAGCTACCGACTATTTCTCTGTATAGTTTTTCGTCTGCTAATTTATTATTTTCACTGCCTATTTTATTAATATTGCTTTCACTAGGTGTGTATTTTGGCTTACAGTCTTTCATTCCAAATCTTTCTAATACACTTTGGAGATATCGTTTTTGATGCATGTATATTGTTTTATTTTCATATTTAAATTCTATGCCTAAAAATATTTGATTTGGCCTTGGTCAGTCATTTTAAATTTTTCTTTCAGGATAGTTTTTGTGCTTGTCATATTTTCGTTACACCTCGTTGCGATTAATATATCGTCTACCCATACTATGATGATTGTATGTTTTTTATATTGAGTGTAAACACAAACATCTGCCAACGATTGGATAAATCCATTTTCTATTAAATGTGTATGTAATAGATTATTCAAGTTTCGGCCACTCTGTTTTAACCCATTAGCGACTTATTTAATTTATATACTAGTCTACGTTTGGGATTTTCATTTTTGATTTCAAATCCTTTCGCTTGTTCCATATATAATTCTTTATTTATAGGTGCATTTAAATATGCTGATTTTACGTCTAATTGGTGTATTTTAAAATCATATTGTGTTGCAATTTGCATTAACATTCTAATTGAATTTAATTTCGCTGTTGGAGAAAAAGTCTCATCATAATCTTTATATGGTTTTTGAGCGTAACCTTTCGCTACAAAACGAGCTTGAAAGATTTCTCCCTTATTTTCGTCATTTTTTACGGTATACACCCATCGCACTGGAATTAAAGTTTTATTCTGGGGTAATTCCGTTAATTCAAACGTTTTATTTTCTCTCAAAATACCCATCTCAATTTTCATGGCCTTTTGCCAGTTTTCAGAATTTTCTGAATTTATAGCTTCTTCGTATGTTTTCGGTATATTTTTTATGTGACAGCAATAGTCTATTGTGTAACTTATTGCGTCATTATTTTCATTTCCCACATAATAATCGCTGAGGTATTTCGGGCGGGATCTTGTCTCCCTATATTTTCACTTATTATTTCTGTTTCTGGTTCAGTTAATTTACCATCATTAGCAGTACCATTTTTGTCTTTTTCTTTTCTTATAGATTCTGTTAATTTATCAGTAAATTTTACAATTCTTACGTTTTTTATTTCTCCTGTGTCGGGAAAATATATTACGTAAGCTGGGCTTCCTCTATCATAGCCTAAAAATATGCCTTCTCTACTCCTATCATCCAATTTTTGGGGTTTTTGGATATATGCATAACAGATGCTTCCAAATAAGTGCATATTTGAAATATTCGGCTTAATTCCCGTAAAACATTCGTATGGTGTTCTGGTATTATGGTTGTTGTAGCATCTATTTCGGATATATGCCGATGTCAAAATAGCGTGTGTCCACATATATTTTAGAAGATTTTAACATATATGTGACTATGAGGCCTGAATAGTCATCTACGCACCCTAATACTTATTTAAAATCGTCTTGAGCTGTAGGTTCGACTGGACCAGCTAAGTCAATATGCACAAGTTCGAGTCTTTTTGTTGCTCGTTTGTCGGGCAATCTATTTCTGAATTGGGGCATTTTCGCCTGTGGCCATATTTTACAATTAAATGGATTTTTATCACTTATTTCCATGCCAGAAACGTTTTTTTCTAATTTTATTATATCTGCTGTGTTACAATGTTCCATTATATGATGCCATTTTTCTAGTGGATATTTTATTTTCTTATGCGAAGTTACACTATTTATAATATAATTTTCCTTTCTTATAAATGTTAAATTTTATCCCCTTAGAGTTCAATGTTGCCGAGTTAGGTCTAAATTCTACCTGAGCACCCCTTTCTGTTGCCGCTTGCACTGAAAAAATATTATTACTAAAGGAAGGTATATACAACGCGTCTTTTAAAATGTTTTTATGTACCTTTCCATTTGTATCAGTCATTTTGATATAAGCATCTCCTCTTTTTAACGCCAAATTATTATAACGGCTACCGTCAGCTAATTTTACGATATGGCGAGAAGAATCAAACTTATCATCGAAGCTTATAAACTTAGATTCGTCATTTAAGATATGTGTTGTGGCCCCACAATCCACCAATAAGTCATTACATGAAGAATCATTATCATTATTGACTGAAAAAATATAAGTGTCCTTGTCTGATACATGGTTTATCGCGTTTCCGTTTTGAGTGTGTCCCACGTGCGTTTTTCGACAAAAGTTTGTCTCGTGGGATTTTGTCTTGCAATTTTTGCACCGGCGTGAAGATTTTCGGCAATTTTCCGATTTATGTCCGTATTTTCCACATGAGAAACATGATCCATTGAATTTTTTGTAATCCTTTTGTTTGAATATGCTTGCTGGTTGTTTATTGTGTCGCTTTTCTTTCACACTCATTATCGCGTTTGTGTCTTTATCTCCCTGGTTTTTTCCAGTTTCTTCATAATTTCGAAGTGCGGTCTTAAAGCTTTGAAATGTCATCGGTGCTTCTTTTTGTGTTATTACCGTAGTGAAAGTTTTGTATTCATTCGGCAATTCTTTTAAAATCATTGCGATTAGCAGACCATCGCTAATCGTCTCGCCGGCATTTTTTTAAAAAGTTGCGGCAGTTTCCGCTCTCATTACGTAATCGGTAATATTTTCCTCCAGCTTATTTTGTAACGACGTTAATTCTGTGTACAACGAGATTATTCTTGGCTTCCCTCGTGGCAGATAATGTTCCCTTAACATATTTAAGGCTTTCCTGCCGTCATTCTTCGCATCTCGGATGATCAATGAAAGGCTTTGGTCATCGTGGTACTGTACCAATTCACCAAAGGCATCAGCGTTTTTGGTCTGACTTATTTTAGTATTCTCCTCCGCTGTAATGGTGTTGTACAATTTTTGAGTTCTCATGTAGTCAAGAAACTTCACTTCCCATAGTTCATATTTTCTTTCGTCTACCTGAAACATAAGCCTATGCTGTCCATAACCGGACCCATAACATGTTACAATTTGGGGGATAGCAGTAGCCATAGTGGTAGGCAGTGAGCCACGAAGACGAGGAAGAAAAGATAAGAAACAATGAGGTAAAACTTAATATTTATTTGTAAAATTTTAAAAATAATACAAAATGCGGCACAAGGCCAAAGAAAGGGGAAGGAGAAAGCGATCGGTCCGATTCTAACTTTTTAACCTAGCTAGTTCCATGCAGGACCATCATTCACCAAAATATCACATTTATACTGTACATCCTTCTCCAATCACCAAAAGAAATCACTCCATGAATAACGTACTTAAAACCCATATTTACAAATATGCAACGGGGTGGGTGGGTGGGGGGTGGGGGTATGATAAAACCCTATATACAAAAACAATAAATGAGAATATATACAATAAGAGAAAAAAAGTTAGTAAAAGACACTAAATAAATATATATATATATATATATATATATATATATATATATATATATATATATATATATATATATATAACAACTCCGGAAGCACTGAAACCAGAAACAAAAAGACAAGAAAGGAAAAGTGTGAAGAAAAACAACTACATGGACGCTTTATAAGACTCACAAGCGATGAAACCAATGAAAATAGCTGGGCATGGCTAAGAAAAGGACAGTTGAACAGAGAAACGGAATCTCTGCTGATGGCCGCACAGAACAATGCGATTAGGACAAACTTTATTAAAGCAAAGATTGATAAAACCCAGGAAAACAGCAAATGCTGATTATGTGGACAAAGAGACAAAACGATAAATCATATAATAAGTGAATGCAGCAAGCTAGCCCAAAAGGAATACAAGAACAGACATGACAGCGTGGGGAAAGAAGTACACCGGGAAATGTGCAAACAACTGAATTTCGAATATGCAAAAAAAAACGGTACAGACACAAACCAGAAACTGTACTAGAAAACGAAAAACACAAAATCATATGGGATATGAATGTACAAACAGACAAACCCATAACAGCAAGGAGACCGGATATGATAATAATCAACAAGAAAGAAAAATCCTGCAAAATCGTATATTTTGCCGTTCCCGCGGACCACAGAGTGAAGATCAAAGAGACGGAAAAAAGAAGCAAATATACTGAACTTGCCAGGGAACCGAAAGGAATATGGAACATGAAGAAAGTCAGTATAACACCAATAATCATAGGAGCACTAGGAACAGTCCCCAAAAACATGGAGAAAAGACTAGGAGAAATAGGAATCAAAGGGATAACTGAGACCATACAAAGGACAGTAATGATCAAAACAGCTACAATCCTGAGAAATGTCCTCGAATGCGGAAACCAACCCACATAAGCAACGAATGGAGAACAAACACATGGAAGCACAAGAAAACAGAACCGGGGAAAATACAACCGCACGAGAGAGGCGCAAGCATAGGCTGACACCACGAAAATTATGGACAGAGGGTCGAGGAGGGAAAGCGCAAACCAGACCTCCACTGGAAGAGCGCGGACAGCTCTGGGACCTTGGGGAGGCTTGTTGCCACTCGGGCCCAGAGGGGACCAATGGCCCTTATCAGTGGGAAATCGATGGTAGGTGGCTGTTGCGATACCGCAAGGTCATCAGCGGTGATGAACGAAAAAAAGTGGAGCATACTGGAAGTCTGAGGAGACTTGTTGTCACTCAGACTCCAGGGAATACCACAGGTTGTTGGCAGTGGGCGATCACTGACGATGACCAGTGTGATAACTCCTAGTGAGTAAATAATAATAATAATAATAATAATAATAATAATAATAATAATAATAATAATAATAATAATAATAATAATAATAATAATAATAATACTGTATTATTTTGGGGAAGTGGTAATTCAAAGTGCTCAATACCATATATAGAGCAGAGGTGCTTACTCGGCGTTGTTCAGGAGTTATCAATATCCTATATAGAGCAATCCTTCATAGAACAGGTGTTTTTAAACGCCGCGTTGCTGGGGAGAAATATTTCCACTGTATTTTGTTATACTATACGCACAGAAAAGGTACTCTGCGATGCTCGGGAGTCAGTGTTTAATATCTTAGATAGAGCAGGTGTGTACAATAATAGTAATACATTTTCAATGTAGTATATGCTTGATGGAGAAGGGGGGGACTAGAAACTAAGCGTTGCCCGGATATACACTAAAATACACACCTGACTGAGATAAGAATACAGCGAGGCATGTTCCAAGGAGACTCTCTATCACCACTACTGTTTGTCATAGCAATGATGCCACTAAACTACATACTTAGGAATTGTGATGCCGGATACAAGTTTGCAGATACGGAATGAAGAATAAACCACGACGACCTGAAGCTATTCGCAAAAACGTAAAAAACAACTGGAAAAGCTGATAAAAATGACCAGAGACTTAAGCCAAGACAGTCAAATGGAAATTGGAATGGAAAAGTGTGCATTGCTTGAGATGAAAAGGGGATAACTGGACACAGCGGATGACATGGAACTGCCCAACCAAAAAGAGATGAGGGCGTTTGGCGAAC
>OY744527.1:137632009-137664509 GCA_963556195.1 Sepiola atlantica | reverse complement strand
GATAGATAGATAGATAGATAGATAGATAGATAGAGAGAGAGAGAGTGAGTGAGAGAGAGAGAGAACGAGAGAACGAGAGAATAACTAACTAGATATATCTTATCAGCCCATGGCTTACACGTCCGAACGCCTCGCGTGCATCGACAGGCTCTTTTCTATCACCCTCTCTCTTTAAACCATGTGACGTTATATACGTTTTAGTATACTCCCACGTCTTTAGCAGTTTTCAAATCAGGAACATCAAGTTCACCTCGGCTCTCCCCATCAACGTTTCCATTTTCTGTTATTTTCAATTAACTAAATTATATAGTAGGGAATCTATCGGTTCAATATCTAACAACATGTACTAACACCAGCCTTGACTGGCGCTGCACGTAGTGTTCATCAACGGTTATGGAGGATGGAAACACCGAAGAGGTAGAACACCAACTAGAAGGGCGTGCGGAGTACTGAACCCTTGGATAGGTTTATTACATCTCTAATTCCTCTGGGGATCAACAATAATTGCCAACAAGAAATCAATGGTAAACCGCTGTTGCAATAACATCAAGTTAGTTGCGATGGTTATTGATATTGGGGGAAAGTGTTGAAAACCTAGTCTTCACTTAGTCTTCAGGAGAAACACACTTGTTATTGTCAGTGAGCAATCACTGATAATGACTGATGTGAAAACTTCTAGTGACTAATTAATACTGATTATAATGATGATCTTAAACTAATTAATACTGATAATAATGATGATCTTAAACTAATTAATACTGATAATAATGATGATCTTAAACTAATTAATACTGATAATAATGATGATCTTAAACTAATTAATACTGATAATAATGATGATCTTAAACTAATTAATACTGATAATAATGATGATCTTAAACTAATTAATACTGATAATAATGATGATCTTAAACTAATTAATACTGATAATAATGATGATCTTAAACTAATTAATACTGATAATAATGATGATCTTAAACTAATTAATACTGATTATAATGATGATCTTAAACTAATTAATACTGATAATAATGATGATCTTAAGCTAATTAATACTGATAATAATGATGATCTTAAACTAATTAATACTGATAATAATGATGATCTTAAACTAATTAATACTGATAATAATGATGATCTTAAACTAATTAATACTGATAATAATGATGATCTTAAACTAATTCATACTGATAATAATGATGATCTTAAACTAATTAATACTGATAATAATGATGATCTTAAACTAATTAATACTGATAATAATGATGATCTTAAACTAATTAATACTGATAATAATGATGATCTTAAACTAATTAATACTGATAATAATGATGATCTTAAGCTAATTAATACTGATAATAATGATGATCTTAAGCTAATTCATACTGATAATAATGATGATCTTAAACTAATTAATACTGATAATAATGATGATCTTAAACTAATTAATACTGATAATAATGATGATCTTAAACTAATTAATACTGATAATAATGATGATCTTAAACTAATTAATACTGATAATAATGATGATCTTAAACTAATTAATACTGATAATAATGATGATCTTAAACTAATTAATACTGATAATAATGATGATCTTAAACTAATTAATACTGATAATAATGATGATCTTAAACTAATTAATACTGATAATAATGATGATCTTAAGCTAATTAATACTGATAATAATGATGATCTTAAGCTAATTCATACTGATAATAATGATGATCTTAAACTAATTAATACTGATAATAATGATGATCTTAAACTAATTAATACTGATAATAATGATGATCTTAAACTAATTAATACTGATAATAATGATGATCTTAAACTAATTAATACTGATAATAATGATGATCTTAAACTAATTGCAAAAGAAAGACGAACAAGAAACACTAATAATAAGTAAACAATAGAAATACAAACTCATCCAATCAAGAAACCCGGATGTAATAAGGAACGAGGAGAGAAAAACCTGCGAAATCATAGATTCTCGACATTCCAGTAGGTCACACAGTGAAAATCAAGGAGGCAGAAAAACCTAACAAATACATAGAGCTTGCTAGAAAGCTGAAAGAAATATGGCACGTGAAAATCACTGTAATGCCAATAATAGTAGGAGAACTCGGATCAAATCCGAAAAAAAAACTGGAAAAAAAATGTAATCAAAGGGAAAAATTGACAGCAGACAAAGCACGGCATTGATGAAAACAACCAAAATCTTAAGAAAAATCCTCGAGTCCGAAAACCAACTCAAATAATCACGTAACACTGACCAAACACAGATAAGTTTAAATAGAATAACGTTGCGTGAACACAACTAAAAATCTAGAAAGAACATTTCACAAATATAAAGGAACGGAATCTGCCAGGGTAGACATGTAAGAAAAATCATCATAATCTCCCTCCAAGTAAAAACACGTGGAGTTACCAGCATCGGCTGGAACCATATAAAATAGTCATGAATATTCATGGAAGATTGAACGTTCGATGATTGAGAACACCATCCAGACTTCCATTGAAAGAGAAGAGAAAATGCTGACATCCTGATGAAGCTTATCGCCACTCAAATTTCAGAGAAACGGTTGTTATCAAATAAATGGTAAATTGCCGATTTACAATGGTTATTGAAAGAAGTGGAGAATACTGGACATCTGGAGAGACTTGTTGTCACTCACACTCTAGGGAACACCACTTGTTATTGCCAGTGAGCGATCACTGATAAAAACTCGTGAGATAACATCTAATGAGTAAATAATAAAATCGCATATGCACAAACATCGGTTGAAACCACAGAAAATATGGATCGATGAACATGGCGAATAAATGTCTCGCTGGTTTCCATTAGTTTTGTCTCGAGTTAATCTTTTTGAGGGTATCCAGATCTCGACTGGAAGGGTACAGAGAGTACTGAAATCCTGAAAAGGCTTATTTTCCCTCAGATTCCAGAGAAAGTCATCGGCTGTTATTAACGAGAACACAATGGTAAACAGCCTGAGTGCGAGAACACCATTGGAATTAAAATAGCAATGGAAACCTGGGAAGATTTGTTGTCACTCAGACTTCAGGGAACACTACTTGTTTTTACAAGTGAGAGATCATTGCTAATCGCTCGTGTGAGATCACTCGTAATAATTCGTGTGTAAACTCTTAAAAATATTAAAATAAAGTAAGTTTCATTTTTTTAAGCTAGCAAATTATTTTTCCCATAATCAATCTGCCGACGATGGGTCTCAGAATTATGACGTTAAATTCAATAAAAAAAATTCCTGGCGAATACTGGACACTCGGTATTCTTGTAATAATATGACACAGACAAGGGACGGCGTACGTTAGAGACACGGATTAAATCGTCTCAACTCGAAGCCCCGTAATGAAAATAAAAATAAAGAACTCGAAAGTATTATTTTTAATCATTAGAGAGAGATTGGGAATCACAACATTCCATTGACCTATCTCAATAAGACATACAATGAACAATAAGAAATACGGATTCAACAAAATGTTTTAAAAAGTATTCGATTTGAAATTTTGACTAAAATTTGATAACTTCTAGGATTAACTGAACGGGCAATGGGACCATTATAATCTGGGAAAAGTGAGCCAGAAGATCCGACGTGATATGATGTAAAACAAGTATTATATCATTTTGGGGATAAACAACAACAAGGATATTAGAACTGCGAGACGGAGTGATGACACAAAGGTCAGAGTTTACACAAAAGTCTGAATACGGTGCAGTCGTTTTGCATGTGAAATAAACGAAACGAAAAAGATCATTCTTATACAACTTGTGGCATTTCTTCAACGAGGAAGAACTTTACAAGCCAAGGAAACGAAAGTGAGAATCGGGTTATCTCCCTTACGCATTAAAGAGATGTTATAACTCAGGACAATTAAAATTTCACGACCATCGTCTAATATTTCTGAAGAGACAGAATGCATCAATAACTGCTTTATATCAAATAATATGGAAGCGAGCATAGAAACAATCAATCCTTTTATACGTAAATATAATTGACATTCACCTCCTACCACTTAAATCTATTAGATTTTATTGCCTATATAAAACACTCACGTCTGTCTCTTCCTACTGCTGGCGGTTACTAAATTTAACCGATTTCCGTAATGCTTTGACACTTTATTCCTAAGTATGTTAAACAAACACCGTTAACATCCGATACGGCTTTAAGCCTTGTGTTTGCTCAAAATGTTTTATTTAGTAGCCATTCTAAAGTAAAATTTATTCTATGTCTACAGTTTGTAACAATTTCATTTTGCGATTTGATAGGGCAGAGATGGATGCGAATGTGTTGTATAGACAATAAAGACTAATAACTTTAAATGGTAGAAGTTAATGTAAAAAATATTGCATATATATAGCGATGGTAGAATGTTACTTTTCGCAGATGGCGGAGGAATTTCCTCCGTTTTATTTAATACTGTTTAGATCACTAAAATCAGTCCGTAATTTGAGTTCATTTCTGTAGTTCTGATTGGTCATAAAATGTAGTGTTGTTTTTCATACTACGTCTGCGTATGTGTTTAGATTTCTAAGAAATGTCATGATGAGAATGTGCTGTTTAATGGTGTAAAAAGCTATACGTGTAATTGATTAATATTTTTGTAGGTGTGTGTGTATTATATATATATATATATATATATATATATATATATATATATATATATATATATATAACTGGCCCGTGTCCTGACGTTGCCCTCTAATTAGATTAACTCAAATTCCAGGTCCCAACCTTGAACTATTGAATTGTTTTCTGGTTATGGTTGTCCGGCGCGAACGCCAACACCAAAATGTTAATATAAAGCAGTTTTTGTTAGGGGGGGGCTTGCCATCCTGACTGATAGCGTAAGTTTAATTGACATGTTAGTGTTTGAATTAACGAAGGGCATTTTTGCTTAGAAAATGAGTAGGGCCGTTAAAAGTCATATTTCCCGAAAAAGAAAATAAATAAAAAGTAATGGCTAAAAAGTATTTATTTGTTTCGTTTTTTCCTGCTGATTATTTAGGACGACTATTCGCGGTTGTTATATTTCCAATGTTTCGGTCGATGCAACCTCCGAACTTATTCGAGGTGAATCTTTTGTGAACTCGAGAACCTTCTAGTCGCGCATAAATAGGGTCGACGGTGACTTCACCCGAAACGTTTTGAATAGAAAAATCCAGACGAGAAATACAAATGAGCAATAGTCGTTGAACAGATTCCAAAGCTAATATAGTTTATATGTTGTTATATTTGTTAAAGTAGACGTCTTAATTGTGAAAAGGAAATATGAAAAAGGAAGAAAACGTCACAATCGAAAAACTAAAAAAAGAAGGTAGAAAAAAGTAAGCAAATTGAAAGGACGACGAAGCACACGTTTAAGTTAGAAAAGGTGTGAACAAAAATGAAGACATGCAAACGAATGCGAGCCAGACGGTGAATTGTCTATTCCGGTATTCGGAACGGATATGTAGACAGGAGAGTTTTTTATGTGTTTGATGATGATGGTGATGATGGTGGTGATGGTGATGATGATGATGACGACGACTATTATTATTATTATTATTATTATTATTATTATTATTATTATTATTATTATTATTATTATTATTAAATCTGCCGCGTTTTTTCTTTATAACTGAAACTTTATGTCCAAAAAGGATTTATAAAATCCATTTTTTTAAGGAAGAGAAACACACGAAATAGTATTGTGAACACGTATGAATTTGAAAGGAGCGGCTACGTTGCATATTCGCGTTTTATTTCATATATGTTCGGAAATTATCCGTTATTCTTGAATCTCTGTTAAACAATGTTAACCCGAAAAGTTGCAAAAATGAAAATAAACATGAAAACTAGAAATGTTAACAAAATGGTAAATGTACCGGATGTGAATTTATGTTTTTTATTAATCATATGATGTGAGAAATGTGAAAGAAAACTTAATCAAAAATAGTTAAAAGTATTAATAATCATATGATGTGAGAAATGTGAAAGAAAACTTAATCAAAAATAGTTAAAAGTATTAATAATCATATGATGTGAGAAATGTGAAAGAAAACTTAATCAAAAATAGTTAAAAGTATTAATAATGTAAGACAGCTCTGTTTTTAATGCTAAACCGCTATTTCTGTATTCCATTATTCTTAAATACATCCGCAAAAGAAAAAGGGTACTTGAATGGGACATCCTGTTTTTAGATTGGAAATGCAGTGTAGTATATAGACAGTAGTAAGGATGAAAATATAAAATAATACCGGCTCTAGGTCAAACTAGTTAACCTATTAAGAACAGTTCCGGTAACATGTGTGAGGCTATGAGAATAGATGTTAGTGCGAGAATGAAAATACCTCCGACCTTCTGCGTGAACATCCGTGTGAAGAGAAGATGCGGTGACGAAAAAAATTTAAGAAAATATAAAAGAGAATGAAACGAACGCATATTTTTTTCAAAATATGCATCATGGATTAGCCTAAGTGGCTGGCGGAATAGATTAGCATATGCAGCTTTTGGTTCGAAAACTAAAATGGGCAATGAAATAAGGGAAACATTTATTTTAAGTAAAGTAAATGTTTCCTTTATTTAAAATTTTCTTACATTGTTTTTTTCGAAACAGCAGCTTCTCTTCACACAGTTGTTCGCGTACACACACACATATATATATATATATATATATATATATATATATATATATATATATATAATATTTGTTATTGTTTATTATCTATGTACGTATACGTTTCGTCCTTAATAATCGAGACTCATCAGCATAGAGATATGACTATTCACTACCGGTCATGCGAGTATTTTGCAACTCAAATCCGACGCCTGAACCACACGGCCAATTTTAAATAGCGAATAAATTGTAATAATTTTAACACTTTATCGGCGGCTTAACGTCTGAGAGCGTTTACTTTTTTAATGAAAGGAACGATATATATATATATATATATATATATATATATATATATATAGAGAGAGAGAGAGAGAGAGAGAGAGAGAGAGAGAGAGAGAGAGAGAGACAGACAGACAGACAGACAGACAGACAGACAGACAGACAGTAAAGTATGAAAATATATTTATGGCAATTAGGCTATACAGGAATCGTCAGACTAAGTGTACAGATTTTGTGTTACTTTTTGGTAAAAAAAGATCTGTGCACTTAACCTGACGATTCCCTGTGGGGGTGAAACGCGGACGCCTCTGTTTAGCTTAATTGTGATAAATATATTTTCATACTTTACTACTAAGCTCAGCTCACATATTGAGCACTGTTGAAGTAAATACTGAAAATATATACACAATATATTATATCACCTTAATATTATACGTATATGCATGAAATAATAATAATAAAAAAGTAAAAAATAAATAATAATAATAATAATAATGATAATAATGATAATAATAATAATAATAATAATAATAATAATAATAATAATAATAATAATAATATATGTGTGTATAGGAACTTAGGACAATAAAATTACAAATGAATAGCACAAAATGTTAATTTATTATAAACTGTTTAAATGCAAATTAGGTATACAAAAATATTTTTGCTTATTCCTAGCCCCGCGGACTAAATAAATCGTCATTTGTTTAGTGATACACAGACATTAGAATCAACAAACAAAGCAGCATAATACATAAAGTAGTGTCGGAAATAAATGTCAATATTAAGAAGTTGAATGATAAGACTCCATAATACTAACTCAGTGTTTGTTTATTGACACCCCCCCCCCAATTGATGTCGACGCCATATGTTTTCTTCCTGCAATTTGAACAGAATCCAATAATTTAAACAACACAAATGTTAAAATTAAAGCAGTAGTCTATTAAGGTGTTATGTTGCTATTGGATCGAACACCTATAACGCACACGTGCTTAGGCGTACGGTAAATGCACATATTGGACTGAACACAAAAATGAACACTTGTGTAAGCGCACGAGTAAATGCACATATTGGACTGAACACTAAGGCACACCTGTTTAGGCGTACAGGTAAATGCACATATCCGACTAAATACTTATAACGCACACATGTTTAGGCGTACAGGTAAGCGCATATATCGGACTGAACACCTATAACGCACACATGTTTAGGCGTACAGGTAAGTGCAGATATTGGACTGAACACCTATAAAGCACACCTGCTTAGGCGTACAGGTAAATGCAGATATCGGATTGAACACCTATTATGTACACATGCTAAGTCGTGCATGTAAATGAGGTTATCGGACTGAACACCTATAACGCACACATGTTTAACCATACCTACCTATCTGGTCATATGGAACAAGAGAGAGAGGCAACTCTGGTTAAGGTCAGTGTCGCTAATGATGAGGGCCTAAACAGATCTGAAAGGGAGAAAATAACAAAATATCAGGGTCTAATGTATGATATGAAAAGAAACTGGAACTTCAAAGAGATCTCCATCATTCCAGTTATCATTGGAGTCACTTGACTCATGAAGAAGAACTTGAAAAAGTATTTGGCAAGTATACCTGGTGAACCAAGTGCAAGAGAAATCCAAACAACTGCACTCAAGGGAACAGCCAGAATCCCGAAAAGAGCTCTCGGTGTGACTCTGTAAATAGCGGGTGATCGTATAGCATTTGGAAGAATGCCAATCCCCAGCAAATGAAAAAGAAAAAAGTAAATGCAAATATCGGTGTGAACACCAACGATGCACACATGTTTAGGCGTACAGGTAAATGCAGATATCGGAGTGAACATCCATAACATACACCTGTTTAAGCGTACAGGTAAGCGCATATATCGGACTGAACACCTATAACGCACACATGTTTAGGCGTACAGGTAAGTGCAGATATTGGACTGAACACCTATAAAGCACACCTGTTTAGGCGTACAGATAAATGCAGATATCGGACTGAACACCTATAACGCACACCTGTTTATGCGTGCAGGTAAATGCAGATAGTGGACTCAAAAGCTGGACTATATGAAATCAGAAATAGCAGCCGTCATAAAAAACAAAAAATGGCCACTTGAAAGCTTCATCAAAATTCCCATCATCGTTCAAAACACAACACCATAGGTACAGCAATAACCACATCACCATTCACCCATGGATCAATCCGTCAAACAGTCTGAGTCCATGACAACCAACCATACAACCAGAATATTACTAAGTGGCTCCCCAACAAGTATCCCACCACCATCAGCTGTCTATTTACAATCACAAGATAGCCCCTCACTTAACCTAAGTTCTTCCTCACCACAATAACCGAGACCACTGTTAACACCTGAATCTCCACCATTACCTCAGAAATTATCGGAACCAGATAATAAGCAATTGACCTTGGAGGAAGAGCTTGGTAATACCATTGAGGAAGTCCAGATGATGAGGCTGGAGGAAAGACTTCAACTGCCAAAAATCCAAGCCTCAAGAGCTACCAAGGCAGTAATAAAAACCATACACATCGATCTCCATCCAACACCCCCCCCCCCACGGGGCTATTTATTATAGAGCCTGTTGATGAATAGTTTTGTTTGCGATCAATGTATTTCATGCAAGACTCAAAAAGAAAAGCTCTACAGATTCACTCAAATCGTAAACAATTCATCCACCAGCCCTATAATAAATAGATATCTAACAACAACCCCATTTGTATTTTTCTATAATAAATAGATATCTAACAACAACCCCATTTACACAGAACTTAATAAACTAGGCATAAGCATAAGCAAAATAATTGCAGTAAGTATTATAGATTTAATCAAAACAACCAGACTCAACACTACACCTAATATCAAAGCTGGCATATATTTCATCCCTTGTCTGGATTGTGATAGGGTCTACATTGGGGAGACGCAGCGTAACCTGGACATGCGGATTTATGAACAGAAAAAAGCAATTAAAACCAACAACACGCTCAACGCCTTATGTGCTTACACTATGGAATATGGACATTACTTTGACTTTAATAACTCCCCTTAATTAAAACAATACATAAGAAATCCACAGTAATCGAATCAGCTCTTATAGCCCATTCCACAAATACAATAAAACAAAGAATGGGCTTCTATTATGTCTCCCCCAACCTATCTAAAACTATTATTAATGGAAATAAGATATATTTAAACACCGGATGATTCCCTGCTTTTATATTAGTTTCCTTTGGATCCCATTTTTGCTCTTTAAATGCCTTTCCTTTTCAAATACTTCCTCTATACAAATTTTGTATATATATTTCGTAAACATATATATGCACTTTTTTCTTTATATATGTATATTATATACATGTGTGTGTATTTATCTGTGGCCTATATACATATTTGCATATCTTCCCTCTCTACATGAATTTAAACCCTACCACTATATATAGTTCTCCAAATTTATTTATTTATATATATTTATCTATATACATATTATATACAGGGTGACCCCCCCAAAACGGGCCCCAAATCTAATTAGACCCCGTTTCGTAGTATTTTGTCCGAATGAAATGAATTTTGGATCATAACTAGTTTATTATATTCACAACATCATATCAAAACATTAGGGCATTTGGCCTTTTTTCTCCGTTCTACAGCATGTGTTCTAGATGGACTCCTTTTAGCCACGTGCATTTCTTGAGGCGCAGAACGAAGTTGTCCATGACGTTCTTACAGACTGAATTGGGAATGGCTCTTATCTCCTCCCTGATGGTTTCCATGAGTTCCGTGATGGTTCTGGGTTTCCTTGCGTACATTCTGTCCTTAAGATAGCCCCAAAGGAAATAATTTGGGGGGCTTAGGTCCGGGCTATGGGGGAGCCACTCAAAATTAGTCTTGAGACTGATCACTCGGCCTCCAAATTTCTCTTTCAGCCAATCTCAGGACAGGTTTGAGGTGTGAGAACTTGCTCCGTCTTGCTGGAACCGGAACTTGCTCATGAGCGACGGGTAGAGGGTCTGGAGCTTACTCTTGAAGGTTTTGAGGACCTCCACATACCGCTCCTTGGTGACTGTCACTGCTGCGCCAGATTCTTCGATGAAGATTGGTCCGATGATGCCTCTGACCGAGATTGCAGCCCACACCGTGCAATTAGGAGAGTGCAGGGGGTTTGGTGGCTACTTCATTGGGTATGGAGGACTCCCAGAAGACATTTGTATTGGAGTTCGCCTTTCCGTCAAGATGGAAGTGGGCATCATCTGAGGTCCAAAGGAGGTTAAGGAAACTTGGTGTCTCCTCGATCTTATCGAGCATCTTGACTGCCATAGCGCTCCTCTGCTTCTTGTCTGAGGCTGTAAGGGTCTGCAGCGTCTGTATTCTGCATGGGTAAGCCCTGATATCGTTCAGCAGCACTCTCCTGCAAGTCTCACCGGAGATACCGAGAGACTGACTTCGCTTACGCGTTTCGGACTCTCCGTGTAGAAACTTAGACGACCCGTGTAGATTATGCCTGAATGAAAAATATGAAATCCTAAATTTTAAAGATCCCCGAAACCTATTAAACTCTAGAAGTGAAATAGCAAACAGCTGTTTACACAGAAATAAATTTACCTTAGGATGATATATAATAAATAAAAATAAATAAATAAATAAATAAATTAAAAAAACTGAACAAGTAAAAATTTAAAACCTAAAATAGAAATACAAGAAACCACGTGTTAAAATAAATTCGCCCACTGTATTGACAAAACAAATGAAAACAGGATATAGGAAACAAAAAATAGGATAGGCATAGGAGCATCACTAACAAAGCCTTTGTTCGCGGGAAGCACAATGATTGGCTGAGGAAAAGCATAGGCTAACGCCACGAAAATTATGGACAGAGGGTCGAGGAGGGAAAGCGCAAACCAGACCTCCACTGGAAGAGCGCGGACAGCTCTGGGACCTTGGGGAGGCTTGTTGCCACTCGAGCCCCAGAGGGGACCAATGGCCCTTATCAGCGGGAAATCGTTGGTAGGTGGCTGTTGCGATTACCGCAAGGTCATCAGCGGTGATGAACGAAAAGAGGTTGAGCATACTGGAAGTCTGAGGAGACTTGTTGTCACTCAGACTCCAGGGAATACCACAGGTTGTCGGCAGTGGGCGATCACTGACGATGACCAGTGTGATAACTCCTAGTGAGTAAATAATAATAATAATAATAATAATAATAATACTACAGGTAAAACATCCACAGGGTAGTAATCCAAAGAATTTCAACCGGGTTTATAAAAAGTGCTCAATATCAAATAAAGCTTTTATATATGATTATTTTTATTTACACAGCCATGTACAAAATCTGCGACACCGGCATGTCGATGTTATCGATCAACAGTTATTACAAACTGAGATCTCATCAGGCAGAGTTAGAATCCCATCTTAACCTTAGATCATATTTGGAAAGAATTAAATGGAGAAAAAAAAATGATCTAAGGTTAAGATCGGATTCTTACTCTCCCTGATGAGATCTCAGTGAATAATAACTGTTTATCAATAACATCGACATGCCAGTGTCGCAGATTTTGTACATGTCTGTGTAAATAAAAATAATTATATATATATATATATATATATATATATATATATATATATATATATATATATATATATAAATATGAGTGTGTGAATTGAAATGGAAGCCATTTAACAACAACAATAACCATATAAAAAAAAATGAACGCTATATAAGATGTTTGCAAGCAAGACACACGCAAACATAGTTGCATGTCACCGCTTATACCCAACTAACCGGCTTTGTCCGGGAGAGAAAAATAATTCAAAATAATTCAAAATAATTCAAAATACAGTCATATTTACATTTTTTTAAATAGCATTTTAAAAATTTCGTTTAAGTTTTCCAGTATTTATTTTTTATTTCAATAAAACTCTGCTTCATAGTAAATAAAAATAAAAACAATGTTGTGTATTTAGCAAAGTTACGTAACAGCGAGAAACACACATATACAGACACACGCATGTTATATAAGTGTAGTATCTGTTCCGATGGATACTGCACCCTATAGACGGGTGTCGTCTTGTCCTTCGGGGCTTGATTCCACCTGTCTGTGGGTTTGTCCTGTGCAGTTCTAGGAGGTGCACCCTCCCAGGCTTTGCCTCCCCTCTTTGGGGAGGAGTAAGTTTATTGCTTACTGTCTGGGTCGCCCTACCGGGAATGCCGACGGGGCTGCCCAGGCAATTTTTAATGGCCAGAGTGCTCACTTTCTCGGGCGCTGGCTTTACAAACCCCACTTACGCGACCCGACCTGTGGTCACATCTTACTTGTGGGAGTAAGATAAAACTGGCCTTATGCCTAACTCCTAGCGAAGGAGTAAATAAACATCTCGCCTTTCTTGGCCTTTTGGGTAAGATCAAAGTGTAGTATCTGTTCCGATGGATACTACACCCCATAGACTGGTATTGTCTTGGCCTTCGGGGCTTTATTTACGCCAGTCGATGGGTCTGTGCTGTGCAGTTCTAGGAGGTCCACCCTCCCAGGCTTCGCCTCCCCTCTTTAGGGAGGAGTAAGTTTATTGCTTACTGCATGAGGCGCTCCTACCGGGGAATGCCGACGGGGCTGGCCAGGCAATTTTTAAACCCCACTTTCCCGACCCGACTTTGGGTCACATCTTACTTGTGGGAGTAAGATAAAAACTGGCCTTGTGCCTAACTCCTGGAGAGGAGTAAATCAATACATAGATAAATACAAGAACATATAGAATAGCAAATATATGCGTTCATTTCGACTTGAAAAAGCATTTAGAAAACGACTACAAATGAAAAATGTTTCAATGCACGGAACGTAACGATTCATTTATGACACTTTTTGTGCATATAGATCAGACATTCTTTTTTCAATTTACTCATCGAATTTTGCCCCCTCCCCTCCTTCGATGTCACTCTCTGTAACTCTCCTCCTTCTCCTCCTCCTCCTCTTCCTCCTCCTCCTCCTACTACTACTACACTTCCTCCCACCCCCTCTCTCTGTATTCTGAACGAGCGCGCACTGACTGTCGTATCGCCGGGCGCCTCGGAAGGTTTTCCCCTTGCGCTATTTTCATTGACTACAGATAAACACAAAACTACTACAGTTCGTTCGACCGCCTGTAAACAGGAGAGCGATGTACGTTTACCTGCCGCGTTTTTATCGTGCGCTGCTGATGTCGGCTGCTACGACCAGCATTTAACAACAAACCCGACAAGCTTTGTTTAGTTATTTTATATTCGTTAGTTGAAATAAGTTGAAATTATAAGCAATTCCACGCCGAGCAACAAGCTAGGATAATAAAAAAACAAAAACGCTCCAATTCCACGGCAAAACAGAAATCCGCATTTTTCGCAAAAACAGAAGAAACGAAAAAAAATAATTCGACGCAACGAATATTAAAAATATAGAAAAAAAAAAAATAAAAGGGTCCATATTATTGAAAATAAATAAAGAAAGAAATAAAAGAAAGAAAAATAAAAAAGAGTGGAAAGCCTGTTCAGATATATTTTGTCTATATCTGCTTTCAATATATCGAAAAAAGAGAGGGCGAGAGAGCTGCTTTTTGTTGCGAGGTGAAGACGCGGAAAATTAAACTCAATCATCCAAGATGCAAGTAGGCGAAGTTCGCGTTGCCGACGACGAGGATTTTCGGAAGCTGAAAGAACTCTGCGAGCAGAGCGAAGGTTGGAAACTTGAGTACCATAAACATAGCACGTTTATTTGGACAAAAAATAACGATTTATCTGAATTTAAAATTTTCAAGGTAAGTGAAACTGTTCATTTTGGCTAGCGTCCACGTCCGCATTCTCGACACTGAGCTGCCAGTGCGTGTAGGACGCTCGGCGTTTCCTACTTAAACTTAGCTTAGCAGTTGGGGAAGCCGCTCTTTCCAAGGAGTTGTTAATTCTTTTCTTATCCTCTGTATGCGTTACCCTGTCACTGGCGCTCAATTTCACTCTCTCTCTCTCTCTCTCTCTCTCCTATTTTTTTTTATTTTTTATTAATTCCCTGTTACTCTGGAAAGGACATTATTTTTTTTATTTTTCCTCACATTAAAAATTGATCTTGTGTCTACCTTTGCTCTCGTGGGTGGAGGGGGGCGAGTAAATAGGGATAGATATCTATATCTGTTATTCGTTACTTTTCTGATTTTTCTCAGCATTTGGTTTATTATTTTTCACGAAATTTTCCATTAAGTTCCTATTTACTTGCCTCCCCACAAGAGCAGAGTTAAACACAAGGTCTGTTTTTCATGTGGGCAACATCCACCTCCCTAAAAAGGGGCATTCTAGATTGGGACAAAATAAAAACTGATTGAGTCTAGAAGGATTTTTTCTTTGTTGGTTAAGGACAGAAAAGATACACTTTGAATTATTTATTTGCAAAAATATAAACAATACATTTTAACAAATAATGCACAAGGCCATCATAAAGGCCTAGATCATCATTAACGCAAAAATCTGAGCCCGATTTATTCGGAAAACACTGGCTTGATCCCCCGGTGCGCTAAGATGTCCCTAAATGGCAAAATTTTTGCAGCTATCTAACATTTCCTTCGTTAGTTTTTGCTCAAAATCGAACAAAAGATAGGATTAATGGTTAGTTAGATGAGACGCGTACTGGCGACCCCAGACACTGGTCTGTCCCCTCTTCCCAAGTCCAACAAAGTTGTGATAAACATATTAATAGACTAGCTGACCCTACCCGGCGTTGCCTGTGCGTCTTTACTTTCATTTTTGTTTTGCTCAGTTTTGTTTTCAACTATGCTGTTTTATTTTTAACAAATTATTTCTTTTAACAATACTGTGAAAGTTAAATTTGACTATTAGGGTATTGTTTTGGTCATTAAATTATTAACTGAACCAAATTGTTATAAAACTATAATAAGGATATGAGGTTTTCATGTCTATTAATAACATGATTGGACGTAAATAGCATCCCAAACTTTCAATCTTTCAATATATGAGGATTTTGTTTAAAAAAACAGAAATGTCTTTCTATTCGACAATTTAAATGTTGCTAAATTTCTTTCAGAGTAATTCATTCATTTGTTTCCAACTATTAAAAGATTAAAACGCTTGACTTATTGATGAAGAAATCGAAATGTATTCTTATGGATTTAATTTCATAATTAAATTATTTTTTAAATGGGATTTTTAAATATTTTGTTTTATTTTAGGTTATTGTATTTTTGATTTCAATAAGTATTCGATTAATAGTAAACAAAAAAATAATGTGTAAGTGTCGTAGAAGGGCTGAACCCAGACATGAGTAAACGAGAAATGGTCACACAATTGTATTGACAGAGATTATTCAATTTGCAGTAGTCACAGACGGACCATACACGCGTTATATTTATTTATTCATCCCTCCGTGATTATCTATGTAAACACACTATTTAATATAAAATAAATGCCCAATTACTTCTAACATTAATGCAAAAAAAAACAAGAAAACTGAAGAAAAAAAAAACAATAATAAAACTGCAATTATTATTATTATTATTATTATTATTATTATTATTATTATTATTATTATTATTATTATGTTCTTCCTTTTTTGTTTCTATTATTTATTTAATTTCTTTATCACATCAGTATAACTTCAAGTAAGTTCAGTTTATTCCTAAATATATCACTCGAAAGCTCCCAATACTGTCTATTCGATTCATTATTTATATCATAATCATGAAAGCGGGAAACATTAAAAGGAAAGGGAAAAAAACTATTTACACCAGTAACATTGAGAGGTTCGGACAACTTGTTCCAGCAATTACCGTCTCGATCAAAAAATACGAATGCTTATTGGGAGTGAGCGATCAAGTTACTTGTTCTCTTCTTAACTTCCTCACTTTCTTTAACACATCAGCATGAATTACATTATGTTCAGATCTTTTAAATATATCTTCTGAAAGCTCCCAATACTGTACGCGCAAGCCATTCTTTATACCATGATAACGCAATCGGTCAATTTTAAAAACTTATCAGAGCACACTGTCTTCCTCTTCACCGTCTGAGTACCATTGTTCTCTTTCACACTGCCAACCTTCTGTCTCTCACCCCATTCGCCTTCCCTCGGTAGTTTCAGTCTTAACTTGCTCCGGCAACTTGTTTTCAGTTTGTTTCTGCCAGTATCCTATATCTCTAAAAAGCCACAATTCGCCAATCTGGGCTGGTGCACCAACCACTAGTCTCTCCCTTTTAGCCAGGGTCTACATAGAGATTCTAATCTAATAGGTCCCACACTGTTTATCAAGCATCACCCTCTGTCCCATCGTCACAATGTTGCATCCTTGCGCTTGTTTCACAAGTACTTCAATGGAATGTGCTCCGACGAACTTGCTGCCCTCCCCTCAACGTAAATACCCTCGACAATCTGCAAAATCCCACCCCTTCACATCTCGGAAGGCCTTTTACTCTAATAGCTTCCTTTCTCGAACTGCTTGCCTTTGGAATTCTCTCCATGCTCCCTGTTTCCCCGACTGTACCAAGGTGCAGAAATTTAAATGTAACGTGAATAAACATCTCGCCGCACACCCACTTAGGATGCCCCTGTAGGTATGACCCCTAATTCACAGTAGCCCCTTACGTCTCAGTGCAATGTGCCATGTTTGGGGTGAATTTATGGTAAAAAAAAAAAAGAACGCTTATTCTGTCTTTTGATGACGCCCTCGTGTTTACATTTATTCAGCGGTTTTTCATAAAATTGTGTGTCCTGTTTTATAACTACTCGAAGCACGTGCATACATACACTTATGTAAGTGTGAGCGTGTGAATGTGTGTGTGTGTGTGTATGAGAGAGAGAGAGAGGGGGAGGGAGGAGAGAGAGGGGGAGAGAAAGAGGGAGAGAGGGGAAGAGAGAGAGAGAGAGCTTCAAGTTGTTATAAAACCGGACATTAATAGTCCTACACGAAGATACAGTCTCATAAACATAGATGCTACACATACACACACATATTTTGATAATAAACTAATTCAACCTATTCAAATATATTTCTAAAAATATCTAATCAAAAAGGTAAACGTTTGTCATAAGAAATTTTTTAAAAATATTTTTAATAGAAAAAAATATTTTTAATAGAAAAAAATATTATCGAACCCTTTATTATTTCTGAGCTGTCCCTACCCGGCGTTACCCTTGAGTATTTTTTACTTTAATTTTTTAAAAACTATGCTGTTTTTTTTGTTGTTTTTTTGTTTACCAATTTCTTTCTTTTTTATATAGGATTTTTAAACAGTTAAATTTAATTATTAACGTATGTTTGGTCAGTAAATTATTAATTGAACCTAAATGTTATAAAACTAGTACGAATTTTGTTAAGGTAATGTTGTTTTAAACTTTATAAAATCATTGGATGTAAATAGCTTTAAAAACTTTAAATCTTTTTATAGATGATGACTTTCTATTCGACAGTTTAAATGCTTTCAAATTTCTTTCAACTTTCTAAAAGTCATAAGATAATTGACTTTTTTTCTAAACTATTAACAAAAGATTAAAATGGCTGAACTATTTAAGGAGAAACCGAAATGCATTTTTGCTGATTTAATTTCGTAATAAAATTATTCTGTTTGAATAAGATTTTTCAAAAAGTTATTTTTGGTACTTGACGCTGTTGCATTTTTTAATTTCAATAAATAACAGATTAATAGTAAAATACTTTTTTAAAGTCACAGAGGCAAGAAACACACACAGATACACATACGAGAAGTAGTCACACCATTTTATCAATATAATGATTAGAAGTTGTCTCGCAACATATCAATTTCTGTCTCTTTATCTATTTATTTATATATTAAAGAATGTCATAAACTATATATATATATATATATATATATATATATATAATATAAACTTAAATACACACACACATTCAAAGTTAAATTAATTAAAAAACTCTTTTTGCGTTAACTACAAAGCTATATCATCAAATTGCAAACATCGGTAGCTCAATATTCAGTGAGATAGAGCTGAGTATATATACGTATTCATGTGGATTTTAATTATTTTTAAATAATATTCCAAACAAAGACTATACACAAAGGTATTTTTCAAATTGTTTAACGCCGTTTCAAAGCAATATTTATTTTAAGTCATGTAATGCAACATATTTTGTCAAACATCGAATTTCATCAAAACAGAACTTGTATGTACCCAGAAAAACAAAAACACAATAAAGTCCGAAAAAGTTCAATTTACACCAAAACAAAAATCACAATAATAGATCCATTGTTAAATACCTCTGTAAGATGTTGAATTATTTCCACATCAAAATGCATATTTTGAACTCCTAAATAGCATCTGAATATATATCTACTAACCTATTTATTCAAGTTTATTATTCTTTAGTTTTAATTTGCATATTCTTACAACCATTGTTCAATTGTTGATTAATGAATTCTAATAGAGATTTTATTTTTCGTAATGTCGTTAACTTTTTAAAAATTTAAATCACAACGTGAAAGGCGCTCATTAATTTGGAAACCCGAAAGGTTTCTGAATCTTTCAAGTTAAGAAGATTTCGTTATTTCTAAATTTCGACCACGGCTTCGGCTATAAACCACCCTGATTCTGCTTGGTGGTAGTTGATGTATAATGTCTGGATGTAGATTCTACCGACACCAATGGTGGTGGTTGGGGGTCGAACCTTGCAGAAGCGGTATTTTGGATAATGGTGAATTCTAATTTACACTAAAAGGCAAGTAGACATAAACTGTCTTAGAATGGAAAACTTGTCGCATTTTGTCTTTATACTAAATGAAACCAAACAACTGAATAAATGCATCTTGATCTTTTAGCATGGAACACAGTGTAGTATCTGTTCTGATGCTATACTGAGTCCATTCTGTCCTCGGTCAGTGAATGAGAAGTCCTTCTATACTGAGCCAATTTTATTTTTGTTCCAATCCTAAGTGTCCCTATTTGGAGAGCTAGATTTTCCCTACATTTAAAACTGACCTTGTGTTTAACTTTTCCCTCGTGGGGAGGTAAGTAAATAGGAACCGAATAAATGCATCTTTCTCTCATATATATATATATATATATATATATATATATATATATATATATATATATATATAGAGAGAGAGAGAGAGAGAGAGAGAGAGAGAGAGAGGGGGGGGGCATTCACGGATAGACTGTTTCGCTGCATCAAAGCTTTTCAGTAAGAGCTTGAAGCTGAGATTGAAACCCGAGCAGTTTCAACCTGATAAATAATAACACCTCCAGATAAATATTTTTGAAATAAGTAGTATACCTGGTGGCTTATTGCGTCTAAAAAGTTCTGGTGGATATGTACACTGTTTTACGTAGGTGTTATTTTAAGTGTGTTCGGGGAAGGGTTTAGGTTTTAGTTGCGTCCTAGGATATCCGCGAGAAGCTTTGTCCATCAATCAGTCGGTCATGCAAAGGTTTTACTTAACATTTTTATTGGTCTGTTACGTTCATGTTTGCAATAGCATTTGCGTTGGTCTGTCACACTTCAGTTTTAAATAGCATTTTCTTTTATCTGTCACACTTCAATTTTAAATAGCGTTTTCCTTGGTCTGTCACGCTTAAGTTTGCAATAGTATTTTTAGTCTGTCAGACATCAGTTGCAAATAGCAGTTTGGTTGGTCTGTCACGCTTCATTTTTTAATAGAAGGCGCCTTAGTCTATCACGCTTCAGTTTGCAATAGCATTTTCCTTGGTTTGTCACTCTTCAATTTGCAATAGTATTTTCATCGAAAACCACGTTGATTGAATGGACGCATCTTAAAAATATCCGATCTTGGCTTTCTAATACCTTGTGTGGGTGGATAGTTTTTCTATAGTATAGAACTACTCGCACAGTTTCATAAAACACGCGTGAGTTCAAATCTTATCAGATTGAATAGAGGAGGGGCAGAATAGAACCTTTTTTCATGGCAGTTTGTTGCAACTCACGAAAAGCTACGAACTATGAATCTAAATATTATCATAATCATCGTCAAACGTTTTCTCCGCTTTTACTGCAGAAAACGATCGATCATGTTTGAACAGCCTCCAACACACCCTGTCGCTCACTACTTTGTTTAGTAGACTGATTGATCTGAAAGTTCAGGAACATACGCCATCACACCAACTTCTGAGTGGTTTACCTCTTTTTCTGCATCCTTCCACCATTCTTTCTAGACATAGCTTGCTCACGTACACGTTTAACACTTTCCCTTTTACTACAGAAGATATTTTCTATAACAGTGCTGTTATAGCAATTGTAGGTGAAATGATTGCTGATAGATGAATGATTAGAAAGTCGTTTAAAAAGCAATAAGTGTATTTAATACATTTAAGATAAATGCTGTTGTGAAAAATCATTCATTCATATTTCTAAGTCGGGCAATATATTATGACGTCATTCAACTTCCGGTGGAACACACAAACTTCAATCTAGCATTGAACCTCAGTAAATACATTAGTATAAATATCCAATGAAAAGTACCTCATCGTCAAACGTGTTCTCCGTTTTTACTGCAGAAAACGATCGATCATGTTTGAATTGCCTCCAACACCTAAAGTCCAGGAACAATACGCCATCACACTAACTTATGTGTGGTTTACCTTTTTTATGCATTCTTCCACCATTCTTTCTAAACATACTACATAAGTAATCGATTGGTTTATGATTTTGTATAAGTTTTTCGGATTAATTAGAAATCTGAAATTAGAAATTCGGTCACTTTGGCGCGTTTCGAATAGATTACATTTTTCTTGCTTCAATTTTAGATCACAAGTTTGGAGTTAAATATGTCTTTTGTGGTCAAGAAAAACTCAGTTCTACTTTAGCTTTCAGAATATGATAAACCCTCAACGAATATATATATATGTATATATGCACATGCATATACATATGTATATACACATACACACATATATATATACACACACATACATATATATATACACACACATACATGTATATACACATATATATATATATAGATAGATAGATAGATAGATAGATAGATAGATAGATAGATAGATAGATAGATAGATAGATAGATAGATAGATAGATAGATAGATAGATAGAGATATATACACACATAGATACAGATATGATAAATGGGTATGCAAAAGAGAAACTGCTATTATCCCCGTTCATTGCTGCCATTGTGGACAGGGGCTGTCGTCTGGTTGATCGTCGTTGTCCTAGTGAATGACACCGAGTCGTCTGGAAGGGATTCTTGTGGCAAAGAGCTCCTTGCAGTGACGCTGTCTTGTAAAGTGACTCGGCTGAGAACAGAGCTCCGAGTGCGCCGTGAATTAAAAAATGCAGCTTTCTCATACAGCCAAGATAGCTGCTGCTGCTGATGAAGACACTTTCAATAGATCTGATTGGTCGACAATATGAAGACGTGCGCAGAAAGATTGAATTGTATTTATCCCTGCCACAGAAGTTGAGCTGTTAAAAGATCAAACATCCGATTTTGTTAGGAGGAGTACCGACCCGTAAATGCAGATTCAGTATGATACCGAACTGGTGATGGTAAAAAGAAATACTGAAATATTCATTTGCTTCGATTTATCAGATTAGTCCATATGAGGAGGGTGAATACTCCTTTCATTGTTACTCGTAGTTGTTTCAAAACATTGAAATTAGGTTAGTCAGTGAGATTTATTTTTCTCTCTATTATATTGAACCAGTTGCCAGAGAGCATGTGTGTGACAGAGAGAAGAAGAGGAAGTGGGGGAGAGGGTTAAAAAACAGATGTTATATGCACCTTATATGTTTAGATACTCCTATTTTGTTATCTATAAGCCCGGGCAATGCCGCGTTGCTCTGCTAGTTTTTAATAAGTAAAAATGAAAAAGTTAAAAACAAATTCTCAAAAAGAAAACACTCGATAATAATTACTATCATAGAATACCTCGTAAAATCGTAAAACCTATGAAAAGTTGTACGCAATCTTGTTACAGGGCTTTGTTATGAATAAAATAGAATATCGCGAAACGTCGTTTTTGTTGTTCATGATCAAAAGACAATTACGTTTATATGATTTACTCTAACACCTCGTCACTAAATAGAAATAAAGCAACATTTGAATGGTGTCATGACATTCTACAACAACCCAACTTTAATTTATATCAATAGAAAATGCACGCATTCGAACCGTGCGACCAGCATAGCAGTTATATCTACACTGATGATTCCCAAAAATATGAAACATATGTGTGTGTGGATTAATTGCAAAATATTTATTATAATAATATTAAATCGACCCCTTACGGCTGGGCCCTTTAGGAGAATTAAAATAAGCTGCCAAATTTATGCATAAATGCGAGTTTAGTCCATTGGTGATGTCGAACGCTGTGTGGCAGATGACTATATGTTCGCTTGTAAAGACATAAATAGACTTTAATTCTCTTCTTTCTGCATAGCTGTTAGATTGGCTGCAAAAGGGGTTAGACTTGAGTTAAAAGGTGACTCGTGTTTGGGGTTCGAACCGTGCGACCAGCAGACCAGTTATCCCCACACTGACAGTATTCGAAACGGATGAAACATATATGCATGTGGATAATAATTTTAAAAACTATTTATTAAAATATTATATGTGTGTGTGAAGATAACCAGAAGTTTCCGGTGTTTTCCAGTTCATGTACGCCGAGAACGTGTAGTATGTTAGTAAATAGGTATGCGAGACGAGCAAACGTGAAAAAGATACTTATATAAGCTACTCTCTTTCTGCATTTCTTTCCTCTTCTTTCCTTTACTCTTTCATCTTCTTTCCTTTACTCTTTCATCTTCTTTCCTTTTCATTGCTTCCTCTTTATGTACTTAATGGAAGTAGGACACACCTAAATCAATTTCTTTGTCAGACGTCCGCTCAATTGTAACGTAATATCCCGAAAAAAAATTTTTTTTAATAACATTAGCTCACATGTAAGTGTGAACTCGAGAATCCCAACTAATGAGAAGGATTCCCGCGCGTTTTCAACGGCATACATTTCTAGTGGCTGCCATTTCATATAGGACAGGATTTAAACGATTTGAAATTAAATGATCCATAGTATTTGGATAAGTATATTTCGTTTTGATCATAGAATATGCATTATTATCGGAGGCTATGCATTTGCACTTTACTTCCATCAAAAGGAAATACGACGTTTGAATTTATATTATTTAGAAATATTTAATAAATGCGCATTGTATTATTATTTTTTTAATAATCGAATGGTCATTGAAATCATTATTAATATAGAGGAAAACTAAAGTGAATTCTTAAAAACGCAAGCTATATAAACATAGCTACCCGGGCAACACCAGTTAAATACAACTCGTGATTAATAAGATGCACTTACGCGGATGAATGTTGTGACTACTATTCTGGTTTTGTGTGGGCGTATCATCGATTTCTTGAGTATTGATCGTGTTTAGTGTTATTTCCAGGCTGTGTCAATCGAGATAGTGCACACGTGGGTGAGGCGCCGACCACACCCACGACCGGCTGTTACGATCTTGAATCAATCCGTGGCGATTTCCGGAATAAACAGAAATAGAAAAATACTTTCTGGTCCCGTGACAGAAAAAAATAAATGGGGAAATCCCACGTACACCAAGAACACGAGAAACTGTACTGGGACAATCTCGATTTCAATTCTTACCGACTGGATTACACGAAACATAAATGATGACGGTTATTTGGTGCCACTTGAGGCTGACTATACTGCTAACAGCTTTTCGTTTGATCACCAGTCTTTACTCAGTTTGTCATTCAAGAGATCATTTATCTTATTTTATTTTATTTCATCTTATTTTATTTTATTGTCACTCTAGAGATAAGATAACAATATGCTCGAATCGGAAGATTAGAGAACCGACTTGCCTTTAAACATTAAATATACGAGCAAATATATATGACGAACGAACATATACTACACTGGCTCCGCAAAGGAGGGGGTAGTGTCTGGAATTATAGTCTCCTGGCAACAGGACAGATGCTAAACTACACCCTCTTAAAAAGGAGCAGATCATTTCTGGGCGGATGGTATCATTACCATAGAATAGATAATACACTACACTCTCCTCACACAAAAAACAGAGTGTTTTCATAAGGAACGAGCATTTACCCAAAGGAGGAAGTAATGCCTGTGATGATGATCTCGTGACAACATAACAGATACTACACTACCCTTAACCTTTGAATTGAGCATTGGCAGATAGTACATTAGTCTGAAATACTATATTAAACGATTATTATGGTAAATGAATTGAGAATTAAAAGGTAAGAATAGTATAATATCAACTTCAGACATACAGATAACAAATCTCAATCAGTAATATATATATATATATATATATATATATATATATATATATATATACATTTGATAAATACATCACCAGAAGAAGTTATATATATATATAATATATATATATATATATATATATATATATAAGTTATGAAAATATATTTATGGCAATCAAGCTACACAGAGGCTCCCGCGTTTCATATATATATATATGAAAAAGACAAAAAAAATTAAACACAGGAAAAAATCATCAAAAATGAGAGACTTACTGGTTTCGTTCGGCTAAAAAATTGAACATTTTAAATTTATTGAATTTTAAATTTATAAATAAAGGAAAAAGAAAAAGAAGCACAACGGGATGTTTTGGGCACGTGCATAACTATTGTGGATGGATCGGTGGGCTAAGTGTGTGCAAGCACAAGGGGCCTACTTTGAAGGGGATTAGGGTCCCAACCCCGTCACATATTTGAAATATTTTTTCTGGCCTAAGGTCGGATACGTTTTAGACAGGCCTCGAAGAAGAAGCAAATATCCTTTCATTCCTAATCTGCGGCAGTCGAAATTCTCTCCAGATTCTTTGATAGCCATTTTTCCATATTGGCCTTCGTTACGCTATGCTCAAACCTTTCAAATGCTATTGTTTATACAAGAGAATATTATCGATTTATACAATCTAAAATGTACAATTTTTGACAGTGTTGTCTGAAAACTATGCTACAATATGAATTAATTACAAATTTATGTGATGGTGGGAAAATTCCACTGTTTAGGCCGGAGAAAGCTGGTGGAGTTTTTGGTAATTGTCCTCGTGGAGGAGTTCACCATTCTCCACACTTTCCCGTTATTCTCCTGATAATTTTCAGTCTGTATATAACAAGCCGCGCATGCGTGGTCCCCCTCTGTATGTGACTCGATGTGGTGAGTGTAAAATGCAATAAATTTGGGCAATTTGGGACATTTTTGACCCCCATTGTACCCCCCTGCGGGCGCGAACTGGAATTTTTCTGATGGCAAGGATGCCCATTTTATATCCAGAACAATTGCCTGTACATTTTGGCCAAGTTTCAGAAAAATTTATGGGATTGATCAAACGTTATTGGAGAAAAGGGTCATTTTTGCCATTTTGGGGGCTTTTGACTTCCTGGGGGCGCGAACCAGATTTTTTCCAAGGTCAGCGATACTTATTTTCTATTAGGAACAATTGCCTCCATATTTTGGCCAAGTTTCAGAGAAATTAAATGGATGGATGAAAAGTTATGGGGCAAAAAATGTCATTTTTTGCCATTTCGGGGCCTTTTGACGCCCTGGGGGGCTAACCAGATTTTTTTTCAAAAATCGGAGAATGTCACTTTCTAACCTGACAAAAGTTACAACTTCATGCAAAATTTCAGAGAAATTCAATGGATGGTTGCGGAGAAAAATCCGGACGGACGGAAATGCCTCAAAACATAAGTCCTCCGATTTTATAAATCGGGGGACCAAAAAGAGAACGCGTAGAGAGAAATAAAGGGGCGAGTCTTCACAATCCTAGAGCAATTTTTAAATAAGACACATTGAGGGGGGGGGGGGACTCCGATAGCAATACACTCTTAGAATCCAGATGCATTTCTCTAACAAAGAGGTTTTGTATTTTTTTTATTTTTTTTTTTTATTTATTATTATTATTATTATTATTATTATTATTATTATTATTATTATTATTATTATTATTATTCTTCTTCTTCAAAATTCTGCCTTCGTGTGAGACTACAGCAGCCTAAAAAGTTATGTTTGTAGTCTCATACGAAATCAGGGCAAATGGAAACTTCCACAATGGTATCATGTAATAAGTAACATTTTAAACCCCCACAAAACCACCTGCTTTTTCCCCCATCGAAATGCAAGATTCTCGGTGTTTATTCCCATTGGCGTATCTATTCACAGAATTGGCAGAGTTTAAATGGCGGGGTCATTGTACAGAAGCAGATAAGCAAAATGTTTTTAAATTACGAAAAGATGGAAAAACAATAAAAACAATAACAATCATTGGCGCTTCTTTAAAACCGTAATGAAAAAAAAAAGTTTCATTATTTTTTGAGAAAATGAGCCAATTTTGGGGTTGAATAGTCTGTATGTCATAAACTCTTAAAATGCTGCATTTCGAAAACAAACAAGCATTTAAAAAAATTAATGCATTTTTTTGAATTGCGTAATCTATGAATTTACGTAATTCATAAACTTACGTAATTTGTCAAATTAGAGGTGTTCTCCACGCTGCGGCAAATTGCTTCACGAACGATCCAAAGTAAGAAAGATCTCGAAAACTTATTTATATTTCAAACTGTTGTCATCATCATCGGTTGTTCTGCTCACGACATTTCGGTCGTCGAATTCCTGGGCCTTCTCTAGAGTTAAACTACCGAGACGTTATGAAGATACCGAAGATGAAAACAACAGTCCGAAGTTAACTATTGTAAATAATTACAGTATCGCAAAAACATAATACAATAATAAATATGCGATGATAAAAAATGAGAACGGATCAATTCTTAGGATACGTCTATGCAATCTGCGCGCTCAGCAATAAAAATGTAATGTCTCATTATAGCGTCACAGCTAAACCGACTGACATCACATAAAATCATCTCAGAGATGCAATAATTGTAGTTCCAAGTTCGAAGTTCAACCAGGGTTTTTAAACCCACCTAATGATCTGGTATTGTCCTGACCTTTGGGTCTGGATTTACGCCGGTCTATTAGGGGTTGTCTGGTCCTGTGCAGTTCTAGGAGGTGCACCCTCCCAGGCTTCGCCTCCCCTCTTTGAGGGGGAGTAAGTTTATTGCTTACTGTCTGAGGCGCCCCTACCGGGGAATGCCGACGGGGCTGCCCAGGCTATTTTTAAATGGTCAGAATTGCTCTCCTCTCGAGCGCTGGCTTATCTAATCCCACTTTCCGACCTTGTGTCACATTTTGCCTTGTGGGAGGTAGATAAATAGTAGTTCCAAGTTCGAATTTAGTACTCCCAGAAAACGCCGAGTTCCTAATAGCACATATTATTGCGTTTTTATGTCATTTGACTAACCCTTTCCTGAACTGGCGACTGTTGTTTTCTGAACATTTGAAGTGTCTTGTTATATTTCAATCTGGATAAACATGACTATTCGAAAGTGTCTGTTTAGCTAAACATCGCCTTTTCATCAGGAAGACGCTATTGGAATATTCAGAAAAAGCGAAACACGCTACGTAAATACACGGCTATCATTTTATCGCAGATGCACGTCGACATTTATTTGCGAAGCCGCTTTTTTTCTGTGGCCGACAAGAAAAAAGATAAAATGAACATCGGTTGTTGCTGAAAAGAAAAGAAGCATCGAAAGAAAAGTAAAATGTTGACGGCTTTACGCGGGGAAAATTGCGAGATTTTTACGTGGAACACGGCACTGGAAAAATGGTGAGATTTTTACGCGGGACACGGCATTGGAAAAATGGTGAGATTTTTACGCGGGACACGGCATTGGAAAAATGGTGAGATTTTTACGCGGGACACGACACTGAAAAAATGGTGAGATTTTTACGCGGGACACGACACTGGAAAAATGGTGAGATTTTTACGTGGAACACGACACTGGAAAAATGGTGAGATTTTTACGTGGAACACGACACTGGAAAAATGGTGAGATTTTTACGTGGAACACGGCACTGGAAAAATGGTGAGATTTTTACGTGGGACACGGCACTGGAAAAATGGTGAGATTTTTACGCGGGACACGGCATTGGAAAAATGGTGAGATTTTTACGCGGGACACGACACTGAAAAAATGGTGAGATTTTTACGCGGGACACGACACTGAAAAAATGGCGAGATTTTTACGTGGAACACGGCACTGAAAAATGGTGAGATTTTTACGCGGGACACGACACTGGAAAAATGGTGAGATTTTTACGTGGGACACGGCACTGGAAAAATGGTGAGATTTTTACGCGGGACACGGCATTGGAAAAATGGTGAGATTTTTACGCGGGACACGACACTGAAAAAATGGTGAGATTTTTACGCGGGACACGACACTGAAAAAATGGCGAGATTTTTACGTGGAACACGGCACTGAAAAATGGTGAGATTTTTACGTGGGACACGGCATTGGAAAAATGGTGAGATTTTTACGCGGGACACGACACTGAAAAAATGGTGAGATTTTTACGTGAGACACGGCATTAGAAAAATGGTGAGATTTTTACGCGGGACACGACACTGAAAAAATGGTGAGATTTTTACGTGGAACACGACACTGAAAAAATGGTGAGATTTTTACGCGGGACACGGCATTGGAAAAATGGTGAGATTTTTACGTGGGACACGACACTGAAAAAATGGTGAGATTTTTACGCGGGACACGGCATTGGAAAAATGGCGAGATTTTTACGTGGAACACGGCACTGAAAAATGGTGAGATTTTTACGTGGGACACGGCATTGGAAAAATGGTGAGATTTTTACGTGGGACACGGCATTGGAAAAATGGTGAGATTTTTACGTGGGACACGGCACTGGAAAAATGGTGAGATTTTTACGCGGGACACGGCATTGGAAAAATGGTGAGATTTTTACGCGGGACACGACACTGAAAAAATGGCGAGATTTTTACGCGGGACACGACACTGAAAAAATGGCGAGATTTTTACGTGGAACACGGCACTGAAAAATGGTGAGATTTTTACGTGGGACACGGCATTGGAAAAATGGTGATATTTTTACGCGGGACACGACACTGAAAAAATGGTGAGATTTTTACGTGAGACACGGCATTGGAAAAATGGTGAGATTTTTACGCGGGACACGGTGCGGGGAAAAAGTGAGAGTTTTACCAAGTGTCACGAGGGGATTAAATTATCAGAGGGCACTCGAGGAATGTACAAAAGTGGCTTTGTTGAAAAAGTATTCCAAGCTCTGTGATATTACCAAAGTTTTTCTGCTTTTCTTTTTACAGTGTTTATTTCTTTTGCGAGAGGGAGGGGGATTTGGCTCCAAACTCGTAAATTACGACGTATGATGATCGTGGGAGCGCGTGAAACTATGGTTACAGTATAAAAAACAACTTATCTTTTTTTATATTATTGAGAATTATATATATATATATAGCCTCATATATATATATATATATATATATATATATATATATATATAAGGCTAAGAGTATACTTTTAGACAATTGAACCTATTGTGAAATCAATATACGGAATAGAGCAATTATGAAGATAAATGATAGACGAGAGATAAAAATGTGCGAATGACAAATCTATTTCATCTTCGGTTGTTCAATACAAGGTATACTCGATAAAACATGTTTATTTTTCCCTCTTTAAGCCAGGCTTTTTAAAGATTAAAATCTTATCAGAAAAATTATATAGATGGATAAGTTGGCAGGTGAAAAGCTAAATTTCAAAATTTGAAAAATTTAAAGAACAATGTAAAGTTATGGAAAGTAAACGTGCGTGCGTAAAGAGGTTTTCAATATATATATATATATATATATATATATATATATATATATATATATATATATATATATATATATATATATATATATATATAAGGTATATATCCTTTATTATATAATCCAATTTTTTTCAGATTACAAGCTTAATGGAGTTATATTTCCGGCTTCAGAACATATATATTGATTGATTGCATTCCAATGGCTAAGAAAAAAGTCAGTCCGCAATTATAATTTTTTACTTTTTTTTTTCGGCGAATGCTCATATTGTTTTGCCTTGCGAACGTTTTACAACCCGTAAACAAAAATATAGTCTTTAGTTTTCACAGGCTGCTCATCAAAGACCTTTAATAATTAATAAAAAAAATAAGCGCACTGGTCCAAAGCAAAAAGGAAGAAAAGCGAAAAAAGATGACAAAACAGTAAAGCAAAAAACATGCAAAACTCACATTAATGAAGATAATCAGAGAAAAACCCTAACCCATACATTGGACATAATGGTTTGTTTTTCTTTGGTCATTGGAACGCAATATATATTTATATATATATATATATATATATATATATATATATATTTATATATATCATGGACGACGGCACCGGGGGGGGGGGGCACAGCCTCCCTCACCTTTTGGCTTGCGCCCCCACTTTTACGGTCATCAATAATTAAGTTGATATGCATCATTAACGAGTATTGTAACGTTACATTAAGGTAATTGTTTTGTAACCGCGTTTTTTTTTTGACTTAATTAACAGGTAATACCCAGTCAATCATGCTTGGTCCTAAAGGACTCTTTTCCTGGCATATCTAATAGCAAGACGAAATTATTGCATTATCTTGGCATATATAAGGTAACGTGTGTGAATGCCGTCCGTAGGGGAATGCCGTCCATTTTAATTTTACGCATAGACTTAGTACATGAGTCGAATCAGGTGTTGATAGACTTCATGTGTTTCATTTTATTTAATTAGCTTATCTATTAATTGATTGTTGGTCTTATATTGTAATGATTACAAAATAAGACCAACAATCAATTTTATCTAAAATGTGTGCGAAAACCAAGCGAAATGGGTGAGTTTTTTCAAAGGTCCATATTCTATAGGTTATCCACGGACTTTTATTTTCTTCTCCGAAAAATCGACACTCCGAAGCAAAACACGTGAAACTTGAATTAAACTGATTTTTTTCTAAAAATCCTGATATGAATTCATAAGAAAAGAGATTAGAAAAAAATCAGGCATAAAAATTATGGCCCGACAATAATATTTACAAAAAATACATAATTTTTAAAGTTGTTTATATTTCGGTGACCTACTTTCGTAAGGTGTCGCGTATCGTTTAACATTGAACATCCCAAAAAGCAAAAAATATCGAACTTGGTGAATTTTATAAAAAGAGGAGTATTTTAGACGACAATAGGGTACAACCTAATTTATCCAACGAAAAATAGATAGAAATGGACAGAACAACCCTGTTCTAAAACAATGGTTATTGCCTCAGACAATAACGAAAAGTGGCAAGAAAAACGAGAAGTTGCTTTTTTCCACCAAAAACACATAAACAAGATATCTTCCTTGAAAGGACTGAAAGGAAAAAGAAAATAAATACAATAAAAAAAATGTTTTTAGGATGGGTTCAAATGTCCTTCTTCTCAGTCTTTCGATATCTTTTTAAAATTTCTTTTAAATAAAACTCACAAAGGATGAAAATCTTTGGGTTTCCTCGCCCAAAATTCAGTAAATAAAATATCCTTTTCAAAGGATAATTGTCGCTTTTACAACGACGGGTCCGACAACAGACTTTCTTCTGGAAGCTGTACGT
>OY744527.1:137607009-137624509 GCA_963556195.1 Sepiola atlantica | reverse complement strand
AAGTATTGGATATGAAAGTATTGGAAATGAAAGTATTGGAAATGAAAGTATTGGAAATGAAAGTATTGGATATGAAAGTATTGGAAATGAAAGTATTTGATATGAAAGTATTGGATATGAAAGTATTGGAAATGAAAGTATTGGATATGAAAGTATTGGATATGAAAGTATTGGAAATGAAAGTATTGGAAATGAAAGTATTGGAAATGAAAGTATTGGATATGAAAGTATTGGAAATGAAAGTATTTGATATGAAAGTATTGGAAATGAAAGTATTGGAAATGAAAGTATTGGATATGAAAGTATTGGATATGAAAGTATTGGAAATGAAAGTATTGGAAATGAAAGTATTGGAAATGAAAGTATTGGAAATGAAAGTATTGGAAATGAAAGTATTGGATATGAAAGTATTGGAAATGAAAGTATTGGAAATGAAAGTATTGGAAATGAAAGTATTTGATATGAAAGTATTGGATATGAAAGTATTGGAAATGAAAGTATTGGAAATGAAAGTATTGGAAATGAAAGTATTGGAAATGAAAGTATTGGAAATGAAAGTATTTGATATCAAAGTATTTGATATGAAAGTATTGGAAATAAAAGTATTGGATATGAAAGTATTGAATATGAAAGTATTGGAAATGAAAGTATTTGATATGAAAGTATTGGATATGAAAGTATTGGAAATGAAAGTATTGGAAATGAAAGTATTGAATATGAAAGTATTTGATATGAAAGTATTGGATATGAAAGTATTGGAAATGAAAGTATTGGAAATGAAAGTATTTGAAATGAAAGTATTTGAAATGAAAGTATTGGAAATGAAAGTATTGGAAATGAAAGTATTGGATATGAAAGTATTGAAAATGAAAGTATTGGAAATGAAAGTATTGGAAATGAAAGTATTGGAAATGCAGGTATTGGATATGAAAGTATTGGAAATGAAAGTATTGGAAATGAAAGTATTGGATATGAAAGTATTGGAAATGAAAGTATTGGAAATGAAGGTATTGGATATGAAAGTATTGAAAATAAAAGTATTGGATATGAAAGTATTGGATATGAAAGTATTGGAAATGAAAGTATTGGAAATGAAAGTATTGGAAATGAAAGTATTGGATATGAAAGTATTGGAAATGAAAGTATTGGAAATGAAAGTATTGGAAATGAAAGTATTGGAAATAAAAGTATTGGAAATGAAGGTATTGGATATGAAAGTATTGGAAATGAAAGTATTGGAAATGAAAGTATTGGAAATGAAAGTATTGGAAATAAAAGTATTGGATATGAAAGTATTGAATATGAAAGTATTGGAAATGAAAGTATTTGATATGAAAGTATTGGATATGAAAGTATTGGAAATGAAAGTATTGAATATGAAAGTATTTGATATGAAAGTATTGGATATGAAAGTATTGGAAATGAAAGTATTGGAAATGAAAGTATTGGAAATGAAAGTATTGGAAATGAAAGTATTGGAAATGAAAGTATTGGATATGAAAGTATTGAAAATGAAAGTATTGGAAATGAAAGTATTGGAAATGAAAGTATTGGAAATGAAGGTATTGGATATGAAAGTATTGGAAATGAAAGTATTGGAAATGAAAGTATTGGATATGAAAGTATTGGAAATTAAAGTATTGGATATGAAATTTCAAATTGACAGTTTAAAGGCATCAAAAACAATTTCGAATTTCGCTGGGCCACGAAGAAATGATCATTATTGAATTATACGATTCTGAAAGTTTTCACCTTTTACAATATTGATTTTTGTGAGAAGGGCGGTAAATTGATACCAAAATAACAGTTTGAAGCTTTTAAAAGAAAAATAAAGAAAAGTATTTTAATTTATAAGCATAATTATATTTTATCTAACTATTTTCCGCTGGAAATATTTAAATAAAACATGTGGTCAGTCTTCAGGCATTATTGAAATGTGTAGTTTTTACTATTTATAGCAAAGAATAGCACGGGCATGAATAAGTAATTGTTCGAATTAAATTTTTAAAACGTACTTGTAATGTGAATAAAGGGGAAGTAATGAATACGTGGTCAGCAATTCTAAATGCCATTTTGAATTATCCATTTGTAACAAACGCAGCGTTTTCATTGGATAATCATCTTTTTTATTATCATATTAATAAAAGCATTGAATTTTGTGAAGTGTCTGCTATTGAAAGAATTATCGGGCCGGATAGAATATGTAATCTATGAAATCGATTAGACTTTCCTTTTTGTGTAAAGAAAACAGGCTGAAAATGTTCGCAATTCACTGACTAGGAATAATCAAATAAAGATTTGTCATATTCAATGCAATAGGGTTTTAACAGGGAATCTGACTGACTTTTCTTTATATATTAGATTTATTTCGGAGTAAGAATGTACCTTTCTGTTTCGAGATACACACCTTCGGAGAAAAACCTGATTCTTTGATATTCGTGATTTAATGGCGTCCTATAAGTTCAAGTTTACCATTTTTATGTTACCGTTATTTAATGTTGTTATTATTTTTATCATTCTCTCTTCCTTTTCTCTCTCTTTTATAACACATCACTTGTTCAACACGCTACAATACTCTGTGCAATTCTACAAAATTAAAATCACACAGGTGTGAATCCTCTTACTTCTTTAAGTACCAACACACAGTGGTATTTTATCAATATATACTGCGAGAGGGCGTGAAGTCTCCTGCCGACGAAAGCAAGTAACAAAATTTATTGCATTTTCGCAATGATTTAGGTTAGCAGTTTTGAAATGTGATCAATAATTCAGTTTGGTGAAATAAAAATGCATTTATACTCAATTAAATCAGTAGGACGAGACAAAACGTCATGGCTTTAGTGTGATTAAAAATAAACAGCGTTTTGTACAATCTCTTCCTATAATAAACGATTACTAGCGGGACCAAGTAGAAATTTCAAGGTGATTTCTACATCAAGTCGTATAATTTACTATTAATAATAATATTCGTTTTGAAATAATGAATGTATGTCAAGGTCAATACTATTGAGACAAAGATGACTCTTTCTTCTTCCGTAAAAATAATTGGAATTCTCAGCTAAATATTCTTTGAATAAATAAAAGAAATATGTCTTCCTGTTATTTATTTAAAATTGTAGCAATTTAATTCTTTTTAACACTATAAATATTCTCTGATTTTTTTACCATAGAAATAATTGTCAGCTAAATACAGGGCTTTACGGAGCCCTCCAAAAAGGAGCGCGCTCCAGGAGCACGTTCCTTTTTGCTGGAGCGAAGTTCATTTTATATTTAGCGGGAGTAGAGTGGGAACAACTCCATTTGGGACTAAAGAGCGGTGGTTTTATCGCTCCGCGCTTCTCACTCCGCGCTTCTCGCTCCAAAATTATTTGATTTTTTTTGTTCAAACATCAGTTTTTTATTCAGAAATCAAAAGAAAGTTTCAGAGTTTACTCTTAGTTATTTTTTTAATTATATCTCTGGTAAATGTACATGAGAGAGAGGGGGTAGGAAGGGAGAGAGAGGGAGAAAGAGGGATAGAAGGGAGAGAGAGGGAGAAAGAACGAGAGAGTTAAGCTTGAAAACAGAACATTTTTACATCGACATGTTAAATTTTTGATGGGACACTTTTCTTAAGGCAGGAGACAATTTGGACAACAAATGTTGCCAGTGAGTCTATAGATGTCTTTGACGTTATTTTCTTACATATTTGAATTTTTTGCATTTATGACAAGGATGTTTATTGCTGATTGAATAAATAAACCAATTTTTCTTTTATTTCGTGTTTTAAAATAAAGAATTTTAGGTTCAATTATACTATAAGGGCCGTTGGATTTTCTCACCCATTTCGCTGGGTATTCACCCAAATGTTCGATAAAATCGATTTTGGGGTGAAATGGTACATTTTGTCCTGACAAAAATTCTAATTCATTTTTTTAGTATATATCAAATTGTACTTTTATGCCACACTTTTACCTGTCGTCTTTTCGGCGACATTTTGTTATTCTTAAATTCACGACTAGTATGTTTTAACCTTTTCATGTTTTCTTTTAAATTCGTTAAATTCCGTTAAAACTTGCTTTTATAAATAGAATGTTCAAAGTTTTTTTTGTGTGTAATAAAATGTTAAAGCAGAAAAAATATCTTTAGTCCAAGGAAAAAATATATTTAGTCCAAGGAAAAAATATCTTTAGTCCAAAGAACAAAACATGGCCGCCAGCGATTAAAACCTAGAATTAAAGTTAGATTCTCAACATTTTAAAAAGTAAATGAGAATTTTATTTCAGGACCAAAAATATAATTAAAACCAACAATCAGTTTTATCCAAAATTTGGGCGAATACCAAGCGAAAAGAGGGAAAGAAAACAGCGGTCCCTATTCTACAATTAAACCGATGTTTAAACTTAATTAAATTAAAGAAAATATCTTAAATTTTAATTTTAAAAAGGAAATAATTAGACTTTCTGACTAATTTGTTCTCTGTTTAGAACCGAAAGTAGATTAGATATCTTTCTTTATCTTAAAATATCTATTATCGAATATTAAAATTGTAAACAGTTTGTTTTTGTTAGAGATTTCAAATATAGACGTTTTCACCTTTTTTATTCAAATTTTTAATTTTAATAAATGTTTTCGCCCGACCTAGGAAAACTTGCTCCAGTTAATTTTTCGGGGGAGGAAAATTTGACCCGATATTTTTTCAACTCCCAGTCTAGACCAGATATTTTGTATGAAATTTTAAGACATTAAATGGATCTCTGAATTGATTATTAAAAATTTATTGATATTTTTGGGCCAACTTATGAAAAATATTTTTTTTATTCAATCTTTAAAAAATAAACTTCATTGTTTTTTTTTTCGCCGCAAATTGTACTATTGAAAAAAAAATGGATAAATCGATTTGTTTAAAAGTACTTGCGCGTTTCTCTGTTGTAAATAATAATAATAATAATAATATACATCATACAATATATAGTTACGTTCGTAAAACAAATAAATATTAAACAACAACACAACAAATAATGTTGCCCTGGCTGTCTCTCAGAGAAATGTTTTCTTTAAAAAGAAAATAATCACTAATAATGTTTAAAAGTAAAACTTTATTTACTTAAAGCAAATCTAAATTCCCTTCCAAAATAAATAGAAAAAATATCGGGTCAAATTTTCCTCCCCTGAAAAAATAGGTTGTTAATGTAATGAAAATTAAAATTGTTTTAAAATACTTCAGGGATTTTTTTATTCTTATTTATACCCCAGGAAACGAAAATTTCCGTATAATCCTATGCTTCATCCGACATGTTCTCCTATACCTCACAAAATATTAGCGAGATTTTGTCAAATATTATCTTACGGTCTTACACTTAAAGTGACATCCCCACCCATATTGGCGAGATCCTTTGACGCCCACCCCTGTCCTTTGACCATTCATTGGCAGAATAGAACGTTTATGAAAGAAGGTACATTTTCATTATGGAGCGCTGAAAAAGAGCTGCTCCTTTTTTATAGGAGTTGGAGCAGGAGCGGTTCCTTTTTGAAAATGGGAAGCGTGAGAGGAGCCAGCTCTAATTTTGGGCGTTGGAGCAGGAGCGGGAGCAGCTCCAAACGTAGTGGAGCGCGTAAAACCCTGGCTAAATATTCTTCAATAAACCGAATGTAACTTTTAATGTATTTATTTAAAATTGCATCGCTTTAGTTGACGAGACGATATAATTTGATTTTCGAACAATTTATTTTGATAAGGGAACTTTTTACCTTAGCGACATCGGATTAATTATCCTTCACTATCGAACGATCGCATTGGTTTAATGTGTGTGAAAGGTGATAACGTACGTAGGAACATGAAGTTGCTTCGCGTATTATTATATAGATATTAACTTTAACGTTTCCATTTCGAAATATTGTTATAGACAAACTGGACTAACTTAATGCATATTTATAACAAACTAAATATTCAAGTTCGTTCTTTACAATAAAATCTGAAGAAAAAACCCCTAAAATTTCTATTTACTGAGATTATTTTTTACCAAAAATTGAAATGACCTTATTGCTTAAAATAAGAGATTCACAACGAGGCATAATCTATACTATATGTGCAGTGTCTCTGTCTGTCTGTGTAGACGATGCAATTGAAAACAAAGCCCGAAACAATAAACAACCTTTCTCGAGTCAACATTTCCGAAAAATCTAATCGTGGAATTAAATTTGTGGTCTTTTAAAGTAATATCATGTTTCCTGTGTTCTTGTTGAACATACAGAAAAGATGACGTTTTACTTTAATTTTATTCATAACAAGAGCCTACAACAAGATTGATAACTTTTCGCAGTTAAGTTTTAACAAGGAATCCAATGATGATAATTTGATCTGTGCGCTTCATTTCTCGGAAATTCACGATAAAATCTATTATAAAAATGAAAGAGTAAAACATGTTTTTAACTTTCGTAATAATCTCTATTTATATAAAGATAGATATATGTATATGTTTATATATTTGTATGTAAGAATTCATTCCTAAACTAAATTACTGATCATTATGAATTTGGGAACACAGTTTCTAGACGTAAGAAAGTCTTAATGTGGGCGAAACGCAGTTTAATTTAGTTTTATGTAAAGCGGGTAAAAAAGAGAGTGAAAACCCTTCGGGAAAATTTATATATTTCCGATTTTTCTGAAATTTTAACAATAAGTGTTAGACATCAATTAATAAATATTCGCCAAATGTTAGTTTCTTTGGAGTATTTTAAAGGGGTTTCAAAGGGAATAATTTGAAAATTTGAATATTTCAGATTTGCATTGAGTTCGATCCATAGTCATTAGACATCAATTAAGCAAGATTCCCTTTAATTTTAGACATTTTCTAGAATCAAAATCATGTAATAGATTTTGATTAAAATTAGAATAAGGATTCTGGACATAAGACTTAGTAGCATTAAATCTTTATTTTACTCTTTATGAGGTGACATAAAACTGGTGCAAAACTGTTCTGTTCGTGGGGTTAATTTTACTCGCACAGGGACGAGTATTCTTCCATAAATACTATAACTGTATATGAAAATAAATGTATGTTCAATGTATTTGACACCGGGCAACGCCGCCAGGGGGCCAACTTGAAAAGAGAAGTAAAATATTTTTAAGTCGGCAACTACCCTTTCCTAAAAGATAAACATTAAAATTCTTTAAAAATCTAAGATCCTCGTTACCCCATTCAATGAGAACTTGTACATTTAAGGGTTTAAGAAACTGAACTTTACAAAATAGGACATGCCTTTATTTAAAAGTAGCAAGGTTACACAGCGTCGTCCGGGGTCATAAGTTCCTTAAATTACGTAGATTGCAGTAAAGATTCAAAGTAAAAGCAAACAAGTTGCTTATTGTAATTTGAAATTTATCGATATGTATTTGAATAATTAATATTTCATTCATTAAACACATAAAAACTTTTTAAAAACTAAACTATAAATAAACTATCCGCTTCGTCTGAGTAAAACGATCGCAACAAAACCGAATGAATAGAAAAAATTATGATTATTATGAACTCATAATTCTGTTGCCAAAATAATGTTAATAAGAAAAAAATCACCATTTCTATTTTAGTTTAAACACTTGAATTTTTTTTTTAAGTCTAAACTATGAATAAATGCACTCACACTTTCTTTGTATCGGAATATCGTTTCATGTCGAAGTTAGTAGTAAAACAAAAAAGGAAAATGGAAAAATAATCCTTTTTTATAAAATCCAAGGGCAGTAAATATGTCAGAACGAATCGAGAGTAAACTCGTTTTGTATAGATGCCAGGAAAAAATATTAGCCTAATAAAGTTATTATTCTTATTATTATGATTACAAGTATTATTAGTCTTATGTATATTTAAGAAATATTGAATATAAAATAATGAAAGAATCTTACCCAGGTTATAATATTTTAATATTAATGTAAACAACACGTACTGGAAATTCCTTAATTTCTTGGCCAGGCAGAATGACATTTCTATGTGTCAGATGCAATCTTATTTAGGTGTGAAGCCAAGAGTCTGACCTACTTTTCTTTATATATTAGATCTCTTTTCTAAAATCGCACAACAAAATTACGAGTACATTTTTCACTAATAAATATTGAACCCATTTTTCTTGTCAACAACTTGATTCAACAGCTTGTTTTGTTACCTCCGCAAAGGCGGAGGTTATGTTTTTGGTTGAGTTTATTTGTTTGTGTACAGCTTAGCGTCCACATCGCTTGACCAATGATCACCAAACTTGGTCAAAATATCGGTTATGGACTAACCTAGAATTTTGGGATATCTAGATCAAAGGTCAAGGTCACAGTAAAGGTGAAAGTTATACTTTGGGTGATAACTTCAGTTCTGTTCATCACGGAACGGAAACTCACTACTCGGCCCATATTGTAGCCAATAAAGCCCCACATCTTACGGCCTTGACCTTGAAATACTCGGTCATGGTCGACATTTTTTCTACGGAATTTGAACTTCCGATTTTTCCAAAATTGATATATTGATCTGATACTCTTTGATAACAGTAACCATCATGCAAAATGTCAGCCTGATCAGATAAATAGTTTTTGAGTTATGAACGTTCCCATGGCATACCTGAGGGAATACTTCATACAATACGGAGAAGTAAAGCTCAGATAAGACTTTGACCCATCATTACACTGTTAAGCGGAAAGGTGCAGTATCATGTCTTACTCATGTTCTTGTTAAATTAGAATCGTGTATGAACGCTACAAGAGATACTTTGAGATTTATTGATTTCCGCTTTTACGATATAATGGCTTTTTTTACCGAAGCTTTGAGCAATATATTCAATGATGTTTTCTCATTGGTAGCGTCTCCATGGATCTGTCTTCATAGCAATGGCAAAGAAATTAGACTAAAAAATAAAGTTATGAGTTACTCAACTTTGTTAGCAGGTGTATGAGACTTGACCGATAGCATTATTTTCAAGTCTTATCTAATTAAATAACGTTGCATTCATTAATGAAGGTGTACTGACAGTTTCATTAACATTGGATTATTCTTAAATTTGTGTGTTAGGGGCGAGGAAAGATGAACAAAAGATACGTCATCGAATCTCTGTGAGGAGCCGTGTCCGTCGGAATAAATGTCACGGAAGTTTGAAGAAAAAAGAAAAGGACAATAGAGAAGACACGTTGGATTTACATACATGTACATTTATTCTCATATAAACGGTTTAACGTAAAAGATTAATACGAAACATGTATGATTGTACTTAATATGGTATGATATACAAAAAGAGACTTTAGTACCAAAGTAAGAATACATTAATGCCCCAAAGCAATAAGGAAGCATGTGCGTTGCCAGGGTCGTAGATAAAGAAGATACGTAGACACGGGATAAGTAAATATTACTTACATTTTCTATTGATTCTTGTGCTTTGAGAGTCTCGGCCACTGTTACCAGAAGACGACTGATACCAGGGGTTGACCACATTCGCTGAGGATCTTGAAGGACCAGCCATAAAGAGATATAACCTTGTTCTCAATTTTCGCGCACACGTGAAACGAGTTTCCTTTCATCCGGACATGAGAGTGAATTTTTCTCTATATTGGTCAGAATCAGTCTAAGGGAGATAACTGATAATTCTGTCTTTACAAGGTCTTTCAGTTTGAAATCGCATTTTCATCGTTGAATGCGCAGATTGAATGGACCAATCGTATTTGAGATTCATCAAAGCATCTATTTATAATCTTCTGTTTGTCGGTCGGTCTGTCACGGGTTAGCGTTTGAAATAACATTTCCATCGATAAACGCGCAGGTTGAATGGGCGCTTCTTAAGAATATCAGTCCTTCTTTTTATAGTGTCGTCGTCGATGTCTATTGCACGTAACTACGGCATACAAATCAGTCAACATGGAACGTTCCAGAGTCAGTTGTTTTTCAGGAAATTCACTTTCCATGGCTTGACTAATTCTATAAAGTGTCTGTGAATGTTTAAAAACTTCCTGAAAGGCAACTCTTGACGCCTTCTTTGAACCAGATTGCAATCGTGAGAGTCTGAACTGAAGTCATTGTTTACGATCTTTTGATCTTACTTTTAATCGTTATTTGATGGCTGTTGAGTCAGATGAGTTAGTTGGAAGGGCACGGCCAAAGAAAACATAGGAGGAAGTCATAAGAACGGATTTCAGAAAAGAGGGATGAATAAAAACCTGGGTAGAGATAGATTAGTTTGAAAATCAATTTCTAAAAACCGTTTGACACATACCAGCATGTAAAATGGACGTTGTTAATAATAATAATAATAATAATAATAATAATAATAATAATAATAATAATAATAATAATAATAATAATAATGAGGAGGAAAAGGAGGGGAGGAGGAATGTTTGTTCTGTTTATCAAATAATCAATGATTGGGTGAAATTTTAATTCAGTCCGATTTATTTATTGTAAATAAAGTTACAATTATCTCAACATTAGGGGAGTCGTATTTTAGTCATCATTCTCTATTCTAAACAATTCAATCCAACACAAGAATTCATACACCAACTTCCAATAGTCAATCGCAATAATACCATATTTACTCTGTGGATTAAACTCCTGAAAACATCCCCAATAATGTTGAAGTATTCTTAATTACAATTGTTTTTACTTGTATTCAATTGCATAAAATTAAGAGGTGGGGGTAGTAAGTACCTTTAAACGACTGATTCTCAACGAGAGACCTATGCCCTTCACGGGGGGGGGGGGGGTAAACATATGTAGTTTATGTTTAAGGTGTCATTTAGAGTATATCATTTGGTGGTGTTGCTGCTGATGGCAGTAAAACGTGGTTTATCGTATATCTATAATTCTGTTATAAATGTCAAGTAATTTTTTGCGCAAACCTTTAACTGTCTTTTGTTTATTTCATTTTTATGTGCTTTGGAAGCTTGTTTAAACCTAGGTATTTGGCGTTTTAAGCATCTCCAGCTGAAACGTTGTCAACTTTTGAAATGATTAACGTTTGCTTTCAATCATTTTTACATTTTATCCGGTGTCACATCTTCACCTAAGGCGATTTAAGGAAGGAATTCGGAAGGATTTTCACTTTCGCGCCCATATCTACTACCACTGCCAGACATGTTCACCGGGTAGTCTTCTTCATGTGATACATTTGTTCATAGCATCTTCATTATTTCGTATTTCGATTGTGTTATTGTATGTTAGCTACTCTACATTTTTTCACCGAAACATTGGACGCTCCATTCACTTACACGTTATTTTTGGACCATTCTAATTTGCTACTTCAAAAACTTTCTTTTGGATTCTCACTTGATAGAATAACAGATTAGCAGAATTATATAATTGTTAGTTTACAATTATTTTTAATGTTTAATCTTTATTTACTTTTAATACATTTCATATTACATTTTTTGAACCATAGTATTTACGTAAAAACAAAATGAAATATTCCCGGGTCACGCCGGGTACATACAGCTATTTATTTAACTTTCTTTTTCCTCTTACACTAACGATTTTTCGAGGTTTACAAATACCTTATTTCATTCCAAAAAACAGATTTTTCATTCTCAGCATAACAGAATCAGAGTTTTCGAACACTAAGTGGCCTTTGGAGTTAATAGCACACTTTCTCACCAATATTACCTTACATTTTCCAAAATTCCTCATTCTATTTTAGTATTCTAATAAATAATCTTCTCACAATAGTAATTATGTAACAAACTTTTGCCACCAACGCACGTTACATTTAACTTATCATTTTACTTTTTCTTGCTTAAATTCTCAAACGGATAAAAAAAACATCGCGTTGTAAAATGCGACTTTCGATCAAAGCAGACAACAACCTGTTACATTTTTAGCACAACGGAATACAATTCCCTTATTCCGTTTTCACCTGCTGCTGCGTCTCCCTTACTTGTCTGTCGCTCCACATAGTAACAGTTCAATGGTTAGTTGTTATGGTGATGATAAATGTTGCAGCTATTTATTTTGAACTCAGCTCATACAGATTCACACGTACAAATACCTGAGTGAACACTGGTACGTATGGCGTGCCCACGGAACAGGCCAAGATATTTGGGGCAAGATTAACTTTTAACGGTTCCATTACGCCCACTGCGCGTGCACCGCTTCTGTCTTTTTGCTTTTAATTTTGTTTTGTCACCTGGACTAAGGGTTAGTGTTAGAATATAAAGAAATACAGGACTTGAGTATTATTTAGAATTCATCACAGCTCTATAAGTAACGGTCGGCCATCATCCCTTTCAGTACCACCTTCTTTTAGATGCGGGTTATTGTCTGTCGCCTGAGACGCTCTCATCTGTGAGGGAGCGTCAATGGGACCGACCAGGACATTTTTACTAGAATTTGATTTTTAACGGTTTCGTTATGCACTGTTTTCGTCTTTTTTCGTCGTATTTCTACTCGGACACAGCACTAGTAATAGGCATATGTTTTGCATTCATATAAAATATTACCTTCCTTCAAGTGTGTGTGTACAGACACAATTATTACCCCCCCCCAAAAAAAAGTGTTCTCGCCTTTACCTAAGTACGTTGCTGCAAAGACGCTCTTTCGTAGTTATGAAATGATACGAACTTTCAGATGTTCATTATTATTTATAAATTTCATATTTACAGAACACTACAAATAATATTTGTAGCTAAGTAATAAATCGAGTAAAAATATTTATATGGAGTTCAGAGATTAGGGCATGAGTTTCCTGGATCCTTTCATTTTCTCAGGCATTACCCGTGCACAGGTCCCGCGAGTTATTAAATAAAGTTCCTTAAATACATTTAAAATCGAACGAACTTCATATTCTCTCTAATCTATATATTAATACGATAGCGTGTGTGTTCGTGTGTCACGCTTCCGGCAAAAGCTCTGCGCATGCGTGCCGCACCTAGATTTTTAAAAACAGTCAGGTCGCTTTATTTTCAAAACATTTCCAAGTATTTCCCTCTGGCGTAACGGTTAGCGACGTAGTATTTTTTACTTCGGCCCGACTGGTTTATAGTTCGATCCCAACCAACCTCTAAGATTTTTTTTCTTCTGCATTTTAAGGGGAAGAGAGGTAGGGAGTGGACGACTGGGAAGACACATATTAATACAATAGCGTGTGTGATTGTGTGTGTCATGCTTACATCAAAAGCAACGACCTTCCGAATCTTTGTATGCTACTCACCTGGTTAAAAAGTACTTTTTTGTGTTGCTTTAAACTTAAAACTATTTTTTATTTTTTTATTTAGCGTTTTTAAGGGCATTGTCTATTTACGTTTTCTTTTGGTTGTAGAGAGGGCCAGTATTATTTTTTTATCTTTTTAATTTTTTTTTTGCGTTCAAAAAAAATAAAAAAATAAAAAAAATAATACTGGCCCTCTCTACAACCAATTTTTTAGTAGATTGTACACGAGTTACCATTTAAAAAAATATTTCACTCTTATCTAGAAGGGGGGCTCATAATAAAGCAAGTGTAACTAACAAATAGAGGGTGCGTTGTTACATTAGGACCCGCGCTAACTTTGACACCGTCGTTAGAGTTAGGGTCAGTGTGGCAGACGATAACTTCGTCACTTTTTCAGTTTTATTTTCAAGAAATGATTAAAAAAAACGAACACAACACGGTGTAAGTAAAAATAAAAATTCTGTGTAATTTACACGGGTCCCGCTAGTATATATTATATATATATATATATATATATATATATATATATATATATATATATATATAGAGAGAGAGAGAGAGAGAGAGAGAGAGATAGATAGATAGATAGATAGATAGATAGATAGATAGATAGATAGATAGATAGATAGATAGGAGAGAGCGAGAAATACAGTGAGTGGTAGAAAAGAGTGAGTAAGAGTGAGGTAAAGCGTAGGGGAAACGGGGTGGGAGAGCAAAAGAGCTGTGCACAGTGCGCCATTGTAAAATATGAGAATAAATTCAATATCTTTGCTTAAAATAATCGCATAATAATGGTTAAGGGCTCGTTGGAAGCGTATTTGCGAGCCGCTTCTAATTGAAGCAAACATTTTCAAGATTTTTTGGCCCCAAATTACTCAATTTGGGTATTTAAGGCCTAAAACACATTTTCAGGCATATCAACATAAAATAATCACCTAATATTGGTTAAGTGCTCGTTGGAAGCGTATTACCGAGCCGCTCCTATTGAAAGCAATATTATTCAAAATTTTCAATTTTTGGGGTGCCTAGGCCCAAATGATTATATTTGAACATTTGAGGCCAAAAACACAATTTTAGAAATGGCATTGACAAGTGCAAGCTTCTGTATCATCCTGATATAACCAGCTATTAACTCAAGTTATCTGTCAGTGCCGCTTATCTTCTTGAGGGAATTACTGCATCACTGGTGAAATTGAACAGCAATGGTGATATGGTAGGCCCCTACTATTTGGTTGGGATATTTGGTGTTGATTGGTCTGGGTCGCATAAGGTACACCAACAACTGATCGACACTGAGTTAGCAAGTACTGAAACAAGTCATCTAAATCCAGAGAAATGCAGCAAATTTCTTATGTCATGCTATGTACCACTGAGTTGCATCATAAAAATGATGTATTGTGGAGAAATCCAATGTCTAATAGTACGAGTTTTGCTCACACAGTTTCACTAACTAGAACTGCTGAAGAACGTGAAGTTCTTGCCGTGGAGCTAGAACCAACTTTTGAGGCTATTATCAAAAAGGACTACGAGGCAACTGTGTTAGTTTATGATACTCCGGTCGATATTGTGTGCAATACAGAATGTTCAATGATAGATAGCAAAATGGTATCCCTTCTTCAAGGGGGCAGTGGCGCTTTCTGTCACTTCTGTCCTGCTACACGTCACTCAGTCAATGCCCCTTCTGTAATCGAATCTGATTACGCATCCACTCAGAAAGCATGGGGCCAACTTGTAGCAAATGATATAGTTTACACCAGTCAAGAAAGGCAAGGGGCGTTGCCATGAAAACATTCTGAAGGCAGACTTGCATTGTTTCTCTGTTCTTCACTTCAAACTGCGGTCATTGGACTTTGCTTAACACATCGACTATTTTGTAGGCAGAAAGATTGGAAAGAAGATGGAGTATCGTTGTACATGATGCGCATTCTTAACAATGCAAAGAAAGAATGCATCGATGCAATCCGAAAGAGCACTGTAATCTTGATGGACTCATCATGTGAGAGTGGAGGAAATACCAACAATGGTCCACTTTGCGACAGATGTTTCAGTCCTGAAAATCGTTCGCATATATGTTCCCTCATTCTAAACAATGTTGATCGTGGTAATTTTGAAACATTAATGTGTAACACCAACATCATCTTGGCGATCACGCAGTCCGTCACAAACAAGTGTGTGCGCGTGGAAACATTGAAAACTCTAGGTATTGAGATAATTCTTCATCTTAGAACCGCCTTCCTTAATGAAAAGGGCGAGCCTTAGATAACGATAAGCCCAAGCTTTCATCAAATGTGCGCACACAGTTGGGAAATGTTCAGGTGGAATGACGGTCATTCCATAGCGAAATGGAGTGAAAACCCAATGGAGTCGTGGAACAACCATGTTCGCTCTTTCCAAAGTGACCCAGCTGTACGATCTCGGCAAATTTCCATCAAGGAAAATATTCGGGATGTATTTCGACGAATGTTGATCATGTTTCACCCCGAAATTGGCTCGCGCTGTCCCCGACCTCGCTGTAACATTTGTGGTGAGATTGGCCATACCGCAAGGTCGAACAGACATAAAGAGTCTCCTGTTTCAAGCTTGGAGCAGCAGTAGATTGGGTCACTGTATCATTGATAAGTGTTGATTGGGTCACTGTATCATTGATAAGTGTTGATTGGGTCACTGTATCATTGATAAGTGTTGATTGGGTCACTGTATCATTGATAAGTGTTGATTGGGTCACTGTATCATTGATAAGTGTTGATTGGGTCACTGTATCATTGATAAGTGTTGATTGGGTCACTGTATCATTGATAAGTGTTGATTGGGTCACTGTATCATTGATAAGTGTTGATTGGGTCACTGTATCATTGATAAGTGTTGATTGGGTCACTGTATCATTGATAAGTGTTGATTGGGTCACTGTATCATTGATAAGTGTTGATTGGGTCACTGTATCATTGATAAGTGTTGATTGGGTCACTGTATCATTGATAAGTGTTGACAACTTTTCCCAGTGTTTCATCCCTTGATGCCTTTCTAATTGGTCTTTTTTAATGATACAATGACTAACTCTATTTTATAATACACAAGATGTCCATTGGTGAGTAATTATGTGATCATTTTGTAAATTTGCATTTCCAGGAAATTCTGGAAAGTTTGAGGGAAATTTTTTAGTTCTAAATAACTTGCCTACATCCAACTTCAAGTTGAATTTCAAATTTAAAAGCCAGCTTAGATTTTCTTTTGTAGATATTCAAAAAGAGGAGGAAAAATGCTTTCTGATAGATGGAAATAACATTTGTCAGTTTCTTTCAGAATAATTTGGCGATAGTTTGAAAATTCACCAATTTCAGCACGGAATTTTATTTAACAGCAATTTTCTTCCTATATTTTCAAAATATCAAAAATGTTTAGAAAAGTACTGTGTTTTATCCCTTGATACCTTTTAATTGGTCTTGTTTTAATGATAACATTTACTAACTCTATGGTATAGTACACCAGGTGCCCATGATTTGAAATTATGCGATCATTTTCAAAATTTACCATATTTCGGAGAATTTACGGAAAATTCGACGAAAATTTGAGTTCTAAATAACTCACCAGTATCCAACTTCAAATTGAATTTTTCAAATTGAATTTTTCAAATTGGAAGGCAATCTAAGCGGTTTCTTTGGTATATATTAAGAAAGAGGAGAAAAATGCTTCCAAATAGACGGAAACAAAATATTTCAGTGTTGCTTCTAAACAATTTGGCAAAGGTTTGAAAATTGACTATTTTTCCTCCGAATTTTACTTGAACGCCCGAGGAGAAATGAAGTGACTGGTTAATAAAAATTGGCTGACTTTAAACTGCTCTCAAATTTTAACCGTTACATATTTTTACACGCGTTTTTGCATTGTGTTCCGTGTGTCTTCTAGTTAAAGAAATTCTAAGAAAATGTAATTTTATGAAACATTGAAAAATCAATAAATGCACATTCTGAGCGCACTGTGCGATGGTGTGAGAGAACGAAATGGCGAAAGTGAGAGCAAAGAGTGAGAGCGAGAGAGAGAGAGTGTGTAAGATGGAGGGGGTGCAAGAGACAAAGAGCTAGTGGGTCCAAAAGATAGAGGAGATAGAAGGAGGGTGAAAGATCGAGAGAGAGAGAGAGAGAGAGAAAGAGAAAGAGAGAGAGAGATAGGGTGAAAGATCGAGAGAGAGAGAGGGGTCTAGACAAAAGTTGAGATATTCCATACTATACTACAATTTAGCCTTTTCTAAAAAGATTTTCTACGGTCAACTACACAAAAGAAACCTCCGGGGCAACGCCGGGTAGGGAAATCTAGTTTCTTAATAGAAAATAACATTAAACGACTATATCGTAATCTCGTT
>OY744527.1:137512009-137602009 GCA_963556195.1 Sepiola atlantica | reverse complement strand
GATTTTTAGGTCACTTACAGTGACTATTTATACGAAGAGATAACACTCTCAATGTACGAATTAATAAAAACTATTTAAAAGCAGCTAACATTTAGTGTCTCAAAGAATGTAATTTTTTTACATCTAAATTTATTCTTTTTTAGTCTCATTTTCTACCGAAAACTTTCCTTTTTTCATTGGATATAATAAAACGTACTTCGTCCGTGAAATAAAGAGAGGGGGCAATTTAAGTGACTACAAGTTTCCTTATTTAAAAAAAAATACTTTATATTAACAATCATTTATTAATTTATAAATATTGAAAATGTCATTAAGATCGGATAATTCTGTGACTTTTGATAGATTCTTTTCAATCAGGAGTTCAGCTTATTTTTTGGTTTGTTAAGTTTAATAAATGCCCACTATGGTTTGTCGAAGCATTCATCGTTGAACGTAGAAGTAAAATGAAATGCGAAATGAAATGCGAAATGAAATCAAAGCATCAAAGCACGTGTGAACTGATCACAATTTAGTATGAAACGAAAAAACAGTTACAAAATTTGGGCGCTGAAAAAAAATATATGAACAACAGCAGCAATAACGGCGGTCGTGTATACGCCCACGTACGCCAACACGCGCGTGTACTTAGCACGGCCATAAACAGAAGCAGGAGGTTCCAACTTACACAACAAAACATCACCATGGTTAAAAAAAGTGGCCTTAGACAAACATTCAGACTGTACGTAAATGTAAATAGCTTCTACCTGTTTCTTTATATGGCTTGTTGCACTATGCTATTTTTTGCCAAATAAATTGGATTTGATTTGATAAAAGCCCGTTTTTCGTACACACGTGTAGGAAATGGTTCTTGTCTGATCACCAAAGGTAAGCAATAGTCAATGGGTGACCGCACGTGATTAGCACGTGCCGTCAGCTTAAAATGAGACAAAATTTTAATCCTGATATGTAGAGACTAAGCCATTCTAGAATTCCCAAACTCATTAAAAATAGGTGAAACAATCGAAAGTCTGCAACATCAAAATTGGCAAAGATTCCAAATGTATTTCAGAATAAAGTATGAAGAACGCTGAAAGAAACTAATAATTAAAAGAAATGGCAAATAACTCAAGAAGTAAAACTGATAATTAGAATACTTACCGTCGGGTTTGAAAGGTCAAATTAGTACAAATTACTAAAATGTTTAAAATAGCATATTGATTTTTAAAAGGTGAAAAATATTTAAAAGAAATAAAGTTATTTTTTATTGATGAACGTTAACACAGCAATGAAATAAATAAAAACGAATCTTAAAATTTATTGACTTATTTTTTTTTAAATGTTAACTTTATCAAATCTATCCAGTCTCCAATGCCTTGTCACTCGGACTTAGGCTTAATGTTAGGGTTAAGGGAGGGTCAATAAACCATAAGTCCAGGTGGTAATCCCCCTCCTCTCTCTCAACCCTACCACTAACCTTAAGTCTGGGAGGTAAGCCCCCCCCCCCCTCCAAAAAAAACCCACCCGATTGGAGACGGAAGTGATTCTATAAAATTACCAAAAATATTTGTGAACAAAAATCTTCCACTTGTAATCCAATAAATGTCATTTTTACTGAACCGATAGAATCAAAATTACATCCTAGTTCCATTCAAAATAGTTGGTGTTAACGTACATTGCATTTTTAATTGTTAAAACAAAGCTTTGAAAGACAATTCTTATAAAAACAACAAAACTTGAAAGGGATGTTTGATTGCAAGTATTATCTTTGATAATATGCCCGAAATGTACAATGTAAATATTTCTTTCGACAGTTCAGTTCAATTGAATTTCTCCATGTTTAATGTTTACTTATCAGTACTTTTATCGTTGCTATTATTTAAATAATTCATTCAATTTTAATCATTAATGGCCATAAAAAACCGTTGTCCTATTTTCAGGAATCATAAAACTTCCAGATGATTTAAAAGATAGTTATTGCAGAAGAATCCTAAAATATGAAATGTCTACAGTTTTAAAATCTCTGCAAACAGATTTTAAATAAAACTCTGCAAATTCCTTTTTATTTATTCCTAATTTTATATTTTTAATTAAAATATGTGAAAAGTAGTTATTTATATCATATTTCAAAGAATATACATTTAAATAAAATACTATCAAAGAATGTGCGAATCTCATTAAAAATCCAGAATAGTTAACAGTCGAGAAATCGTAAACAATAAATAAAAACAAAAAAAAAAATATAGCAAACGCAGTAGAACTAAATTCTTTACCGGCCTGTATAATTTTAATGTGTGGAAACTGTAAGATTTTTTTATTTCAGAATTTTATTTTGATAAAAGCTGCCTTATCGACACACGGAAAGAAATTGCGGCACAATTTTCTAGATGATTGTTTAACCTCAGGCTAAAAAGATAATAAAAAAATAAATACCACTAATTTTAAGTCAGATTGGCAAGCCCTCCTCCACAAAAAACTCGTAAAACAACACTTAATCGCTTAAGTTTATCGAAGTTAAGCCACTACCTCTGTCGCCATGTTTTTCGTTTGTCGATAAAACATGCGAATATTTAAATAAAAATCTGAAATTCAAAAATCTTACAGTTTCCACGCGTTAAAAGTGTCGGTTCATTATATTGCTATGAATTATTTGTTGTTTTTATTTGTTGGTTTTCGAATTCTCGACGGTTAACTATTATGTACTTTACTTCGAATCTGTATTACATGACTCCATCACATCAAAAATGTGTTCCATTACATTTTTTTATTCAATAGATTAATGTTGATAAGGTGCTACATTTTATGCTAACAAAAAACTTTTAAAATATGGAAAAAGTTAATTTTGGGATATTTAAAAAGTGTTGATTAATTTGTTACGTAAGGTTATAGTAAAAGGTTCCCCTAGATACAAAATAGTTGTGCTATATTCGGAAGTCCTTACTAAAAAAAAACAGAAAAACCTACACACACAGTATAACATTGCCACATACACGCTCTATGACTCACGCACTAACAAATAGACATACACATTATTATTGTGTTTGCCTAATTATAATGAACATTTCTAACAAATAACACGAGTTGAATACACTTTACAAAGAAGATTTTCTTCATTAAAACGAACTCTTATATTCTATGTAAACTATTTACGAAGGGAGATTTTCACTTACTAAAACTAAATTTTATATTCTTGTAAACTTTGTTGTTTTATACATTGTTGGTGCGGCCACAAAGTCAAACGTCGTTAAATGAACAGATCGCCGGGTTGTTTAAACTCTTAAATAAAGCCCGGGTTAAATATTAAGTACAACATAGCGATCCTGGCCGTAACTAGAAATAGTTGTCTGCAATTCTACCAACACGCAGACAACCAGGAGCAATTCCAATAAGCGTTGGGCGGTCTCATGTCAACATTGACTCGAATCTGAGAGTAATCGATTTATCATGAAAAGAAAAAACAGAACACCGTCCACGAGTAAAAATTTAAAAAGTAATTACAAATATTTTCTTTTATCATCGGAAAATTTAATGATTAATAAGTTGTAATTAAAAAAACAAAAAAACAATAAATAGCAAACGTTGTAAAAAAATTCGGATTCGTGTCGTAGAGATTAGACGAATAATGTTTTATCGGGTAAAACTGAATTTTTTTTAATTTGCAGTGTTCGCCAAAAACATATATAAAAAAATGCCCAGTTTCCTCTCATTGCGAATGTAAGTGTTTTAAATTTAACATAAATGATACATACCCCTTCGTTTTTTAACCCTTTTCAGATCTGGTGCCGGATTTAGCTTATTTGAAAATTCCATACATTATTGTCCTGAAAGAAAAAGAAATCGTCTTATGTTATTTCTCAGGATTTTATATAACTGCCATTTAAACAGAAGCATGCGCATGCGTATTTCAACATTTAGTGATACTGCCCATGTGTTTATTCCTTTTACTTGATTCTGCTATATAATTTCGTTTCTAAGAGTTTATTTGTTCTTCTCGTGTATTCTTTTCCAATCTTCTCTTTCATTTCTGTAGATTTGATGGTGTCTGCTTCCAGAATTCCCAACTATTTATAGCTATATTGTTCGCTTAGTGCCTTCATCTCCTCTTGGTTGGGCAGTTATTAGTATTATTATTTGTACTCACTAGGAGTTCTGACACAAGTCATCGTCAGTGATTTCTCACTGATAATAACCGGTGGTGTTCCATGGAGTCTGAGTGACAAGCCTCCCCAGATTTTCAGTACTCTCCACGTCTTTTCGATACCTATTACAAATGACTTTGCGGTATCGCAACAGCTGCTAACCGTTGCTTTTTCGATGGTAACGAACATTGGTCTTCTCTAAGATTTGGACGACAATAAGCCTCCACAAGGTCCACGTACTTTGAGCACTCTTCCAGCGAAGGTCTGGTTAGTGCTCTCCCTCCTCGGTTTTCCACTATTCTTTGACCTTTCATGACTATTTTGTGAGGTATCAGCCCAGGCTGGTGCCATCACTTTTTTTAGTGGGGCATTTTATGACGTTTCTTTCAGTTTTTGTTCCTTGGGTTCATGTGGTGGTGCTTTTCCTGTGTTTTTTGTTTGTTTTTTGTTTTCCTATTGTAACTTCCATGTGACTGATTACCATTCGTAGCTTATGCTGGTTGGTTTCCGCATTCGAGGATTTTCCTTAAGATTGCAACTGTTTTCATCATTTCTGTCCTTGGAATGGTCTCAGTGATCCCTTTGATTCCAATTTCTCCCAGTCTTTTTTTCAGGTTTTTGGGAACTGCTCCTATTATTATTATTATTATTATTATTATTATTATTATTATTATTATTATTATTATTATTATTATTATTATTATTATTTCATAGTATTAACTTTTGGATGTTTTTAGTTGGATTTTTCTTTTTGAACAACAAGTCAATTCCCTTTACTTTAGACATTCAAGCTGTACCTTAACACTTTCGCCATTCCTAACAGGCAAGTCTTTTGCAGAATTGGAAAAGAAGTTGTCCCGTCAATTTGTTTAAACCATTCATGGTGGCTTTTCGTTATGGTTCCAAGCGTTCCAATTACAATGGGAATCACCTTTACTTCTTTACATTTCCATAGTCCAACTAATTCCCATTTTAGATCTTGTTTTATTTGGGGTTTTTTCGTGTTCTTTCTCCTGCACTCTGGTATCGAAGGGGCAGGCTATATTAAGCAAGTTCTTTTGTTTTTGTTTAGAAAGATTAAGTCGGGTTTGGAATGTTCAATACTCTTATCAGTTTGTATGTGCATGTCCCAAAGAAGTTTGACATTGTCGTTCTCCTGTACCAATTCTGACTTATGCTCATACCACTTCTCATTGTGGTCCAATTCATAGAGTTTGCATATATTCCAGTGTAGTACCTGAGCGACTTTGTTGTGTCTCCATTTTTTTATATTGATGTTGTGCTAGCATATGGCATTCAAATACAATATGTGCTAAGGGTGCTTCCCTTTCATTACACAATTATTATTATTATTATTATTATTATTATTATTATTATTATTATTATTATTATTATTATTATTATTATTATTATTATTTTACTCACTAGGAGTTTTCACAAAAGTTATAGTCAGCGATTGCTCACTGATATTAACCAGTGGTGTTTCCCTGGAGTCCGAGTGACAAGAAGTCACCTCAGATTTTTAGCATTCTCCACATCTTTTGATAACCTTTACAAATCATTTTGCATTATTGCAACAGCCATTTACTATTGATTTTTTGCTAGCAATAACCTTTGGTCTTCTCAATAATTTGAGTGACAATAAGCCTCCCCAAGGTTACAGAACTCTCGCACCCACCCAGTGGAGGTCAGGTTGGTGCTCTCACTCTTTGATTTTTCTATCCTCCTTGACTCGTCACAACAATTTTGTGTGATATCAGCCGAGGTTGGTGCCAACGCATCTATGTGTGTGTGTTTTCCCCAGATGTCAGTTTATGGAAGTTGGGGGAGTTTCAGTTCCTTTGGGCTCATGTGATTTCTTTTTCTTTCTTCTAATTTTCTTTTCCTATTTCTATTTATCTGTGGCTGGTAAGCGTTTATTGGTTGGTTTCATTATTATTATTTTTTATTATCATTTTTTTTTTTTTTTTTTTTTTTTTTTTTTTTTTTTTTTATTATTATTATTATTATTATTATTATTATTATTATTATTATTATTATTATTATTATTATTATTATTCTTCTTCTTCTTCTTCTTCTTCTTCTTCTTCTTCTTCTTCTTCTTCTTCTCCTCCTCCTCCTCCTCCTCCTCCTCCTCCTCCTCCTCATATCTAGCATTACATTCTGTGTAAAACATTTAAATGAATGCGATACTTCACTTTATGGAACCGATTCTCTAATTTGCCAGAAGGAAGAATAAATAAACATGAATGGATGCTAAAATGCCCACGGGTTTTTGGTTAGAGTTTCCATTCCTTAGACAAAATGCTTTCACTACGACTTCTCTTCAAGCTCTCCAATTACACCTGTCATCTTAAGGATAATGGGAATGTCTTATAAATAGACTTATTCCGTGTAAAATCCTAAGTAATGCACACAAATATTGAAGGACACAAGTCACGCGATTAGATAACGTTATTAGTTAGCATAAATCAACGAATTAACGAATCGAAGCAGATGGCGAGAAACAAGGCAATGTAGATATTTTAAACGCACTTAAGTGAAGGCGATCTGAAGCTGTAATTGATTTTATTTAAAGTAAGTTCTTTTGTTTGTTTGTTTATTTGTTTTGTTTTACGGCATATCAACTTTTTTCAGGTTATTTAATGCAGTATCAATTGTATTTTTTAAGTTCTTTGCAAAAAAAAAATATTAAGACAAAAAAATAAATAAATATTTTGAAAGCATTCGTTAAACGTTTTTCCCCCCTTTTTTTTACAGCATATCATTTTTTCCCAGTTAATTTAATACCAAATCAAGCTTGATTTATATTTTTCTTTAGATAATTATATTTTTCATATAGATCAATAGCTTTTCAAAAGTTCATTATTGTTTCTACTTTATTTTTCTTAAACAGTTCCTTCATTGTACCTGCTTTGTAGAACGTTTCCCTTATAGGGGCCAGATCAATGCATTTCGGCTTTTTCGTGAGCTTTTTTTCCATTCTCCTATTGTAGTTTTGATCGCTAGGAGTTTGTTATGTGTATTGCTACTCCAACGTTGTTGTCTTTGTTGATCTTCATTTTTAAATCTGTATATGGAATCTTAAAAATGGTCGCCTGAGCCATGCCTAAGGCAGACCTGGCCGCTCTATCAGCCTTGTCGTTTCCTCTGATTCCGATATGACTTAAGATCTAACACAGTAATATTTCATTATCCATTGACAAATATTCAATTTTACAAAATAATTTTGTCACTAATGGATTGTCAAATTTCCTGTTTTGTAGTGATATTAATACAGAAAAAGAGTCCGAAAAGATAATGTTTTTTTTATTTTTGGATTTTAAAATGAAATTGAGCACCATATCTACTGCACATGCTTCTGCATTAAAAATGGAAGTGTCATTTGGGAGACGCTTCTTATTTATATTATTGTTGTAAATTGCAGCACATTCTGTTGCTTCTTCATGTTTTGATCCATTTGTGAAGATGTGCAATATGTCTTGGATAGTTGCCTTTGACTTTCTCTAATTCCTCATGGAAAATTAGAGGATGGGTTTTTTGCTTGTGTAGTCTGTTTAAGGCCAGTATGATCTTTGGGATCCTTATGCTCCAAGATGGGATCTTTGGTATTATCGTATCATGTATTTTTGCCAGGTCCAATCCTGCTTCTTTGTTGATCATTTCCATTCGAAGGCAAAAAGTCTTATAGCTCTTTCATTCCTTTGGAATAATTCCCTGTATTTTGGATGGAATGGACCATCATATGCAGGATTTGATGAACAGGATTTCAGTTTTACATAATACTGCAGAGCTAATTTTTCACCTCTGATATCTGCAGGTGCCTCGTCAGCTTCTAGATAGGCACTCTCAACAGGCGATGTTCTGAAGGCTCCAAGGACTAACCTTAGTCCTCCATGGTAGATCGGGTCAAGTATTTTTAGATAGGTCTTTCTGGCTGATCGATATATAAAATACTGTAGTTCAATTTAGATCTAATCAACGACCTATGTACTTTTAGTAGAGTGTTTCGGTCCACCCCCCACTCAGTGTGGGCTACCCCACGTAGTAATGTTCTATTACATTTAGCCCTTATATATTTCAGGTGGGGAATAAAGGTCAATTTTCTATCAAAAATTACCCCTAAGAATTTATATTCATCTACAACTGGAATTTCCATCCTTTCAAGTCTCAGGCTTGGGTCGTTGTGCAATTTTCTTTTCTGAAAAAAATGGACATATTTTGTTTTTGCCTGAGAAAATTGGAAACCATTTTCTGTTGTCCATTTGTTGACTTTATTCAGGCATTGTTGCAAATTTTTCGTTCAATGGTATCCATATGCTTAGACCTGTAGTATATTAGGAAGTCGTGCACTCCGGGTAATAAGCTTTTTATTATGTTGTTCATTTTTATGCTAAACAGAGTCACAGATACTACGCTGCCTTGTGGAACACCCTCTTCCTGAGTTTTCATATCAGACAGTATAGATCCAACGCGAACTCCAACCCACCACGGAGTCCACTATGGGAATTGCCAAGGGGGAAACCCAATCGCCTTGACAAGACAAGGCTACAGGAATGGTATACTCAACCCAATCGATTTCTCTACCCACTTATAGCGAAACGTCCGGGGGCACACAGCCATGTTGCGGTCATATATCTTTCAAGTTGATTGACCCTTGCCACCGCCTTCTAGCACTTATTATAAACTAGAGTGGGTATTGATAACTACGAAGTTAATCAATTTCAATATTTTTAACGATCGGGGAAACTGATAGAATAAGTGCTAGGGCTAGACGTAACTGACCGATTGATCGGATCGGGCCTCTCTGACCTCCCGTCTAGCCGAAGTAAAGGGCCAAAGTAGAGTGTTGCAAATCACGTGACTATTTATGCAACCAGGCCACGGACCGCTCAGCCACCAGGATCACGTCCTAAGACATCACGGGTCGCCACCCACGGCCAACAGGTGACTTCATTTTCGAGGGGGGGTACCCTTTTGCATGGGGTTGCAGTCAGCGAATTTGTGGCCCCGCCGACAGGGAATGTAAGTTCTTTTATTCGTGTGAGTATATATATCTATTTATATAAAGAGGTATGTGTATATGTTTATATATTTGTATGTTTGTTTACCTCCTCTGCAAGAGGTTAGACACAAGATCATATGGGTTTTGAAAAGCCAGTTAACTACGTGAAGTGCATTCTGGCTTAAAAAATGCATAAGCAGCCCTATCAGCATTCCTCGGTAGAGGGGCCTCAGGCGATTAGCAATAAATTAACCCCTTCTTAGAGAGAAGGTAAAGCCTGGGAGGGTGAGCCTCCTAGAACTGAGCAGAACCCTAACCCCAGTCCGACAGTAACAAAGCTACTGTCGAAGTGTGCCAGAAGTAAGTGATCATTATTAAGTGTGGAACACAGCCGCTAGTTGTATTTAGTTTTCTCTAAGAGGTAAAAGGGGAGGGGAATCTAGTCGTGAAAATCCAGATACCTCCGATTTTTGTGAAATTTTAACAATAGGTATTAGACATCAATTAATAAATATTCTTTAAAATTCAATTTCTTTGGAGTATTTTAAAGGCTTTTTAAATTTTTTTTTTAACATATTTCACCCCAAACAAAGGCAAGCCGCCACTGTAGCCGTAAAGGGTTACTGAGAATTAGGGTGTAGGTTTTGGGTGTCACCCCAAGTTGGGAGCATGTCGGTACTGTCGGGAAAACAGGGAGCAGGAAGGGAGTTCCAGAAGTCAGCAGCACGAGGAAAGAAGCTTTTGGAGTAGAAAGCTCTCCGGCATCTTGGGACCTCCACAGTTAATGGATGGGATTTAGCTGATTGTCGAGTTGGTCTAGTGGATTTACGTTGTGGGGCACCAGAGTAGCCAGTTCATCGGAGCACAATCCATTGAAGTATTTGTAAAACAAGCACAAGGATGCAACATTGTGAGATGGAACAGGGGCTGGAGCTTTGTTGACAGTGAGGGACCTATTAGGTTTGCGACTCTTTTTTGGACCTTGTCTAGGAGGGAGAGACTAGTAGATAATGCTCCAGCCCAGATGTGGCAACAATACTCCATGCATGGGCAGATGGTAGCTTTGTAGAGTTACAGGATAATGTCAGGTGTGAGGAGTTTACTAGCACGGTAGAAGGAGCCCACCTTCTTTGCTGCAGCCTTGGCAATGTCTTCAATGTATTTGTTCCAATTGATGTTTCCTGTGAAGGTTAGGCCGAGGAGTTTGAATGAGTAACTCTCAGGTAGGGTGTTATTTGCCATGACAATCGGTGGTTGGAGGGGTTTCTTGTAGTTATTGAAGGAAAGGAGCTTTATCTTTGCAGCATTTTAGGGGAAAATAACAACCACCCATTTAAATATTCAAATATTTCAGATTTGCATTAAATTTTATCTATAGTCATTAGACACAAATCAAGCATAATTCCTTGAATGTCAGTGTCTTCTTAAGAATCCTTAAGCTTTAGCCTTAAATTTTAGATATTTTCTAGAATCAAAATCATGTATAATGGATTTTTATTAAAATAAGAATAATGATTCTAGACATTAACTTTAGTAGAATTATATCTTGATTTTAATCTTCGTAATTGACATAAAAGTGGTGCAAAACTGTTCGTTTCGGGATTAATTAACCTGTCATGAGACGGATATATATATATATATATATATATATATATATCGAGACAGCATTTTTTCTTTAAGACACAGATTATTAAAAATAACCGACAATTTTTGTCTGGTTATTTTAGTATTGATCCCTTCAATTTTCCGGATTAAAATCTTAATTAAGATTAATTAAGATTAAGATTTTAATCCGGAAAATTGAAGGGATCAATACTAAAATAACCAGACAAAAATTGTCGGTTATTTTTAATATATATATATATATATATATATATATATATATATATAAGGTTAATCCAACAAAAGATATAAGAGACAACTAATATCTTTAATTAGTTAATATCCGGATAAAAATAAAGCTCAATATACTGGATAGAGCATTAATAGCAATAGATAAAGTGAAAGAATAGAATAAGGTGCGAATCAAATTTTATTACAGTTCAATGTTCAGGCAAAGTTCTTTAAAGTCCTTAACTCATGAGTTTTCAAAGAAAATCTTCTCCCCAGAGGACCATTACCGCAATGACATTACTGCAGGTAATAAAAATTAAACTTTGAAAATATATAAAAAAATATATATAAAAATACATAAAGGTATATAACTTTAAAGGACTTTAAAGAACTTTGCCTGAACATTGAACTGTAATAAAATTTGATTCACACTTTATTCTATTCTTTCACTTCATCTATTGCTATATATATATATATATATATATATATATAGAGAGAGAGAGAGAGAGAGAGAGAGAGAGACGTTATTGTATAGCATGGAATGTTTTTGTTTAATTCGGATGATTCATCGCGCATTTCTGTCGAATTGTCGGATGTAGGCTCCGTAGGTGCTTTTTGTCCCATTTATTTTTGCGAGTACTTCCGACTGACTGTCTCAATCGTTTTAATGTCTGCTGAGTTCGAACTGTGCGGCAATTTATAGCTTTTTAAAAGTGCGTATGCGTGATGAGATTCAGTATTTAGAACATGATCACATGTTAGGCGCGTGGCTAATTAAAATTTACAATTTTTTTCATTTTAAATTTACAATATTTAGAAAGGTTAAACATAGAATTTTTTGTTGTCTAAGGATGTTTTTGAGTGAATTACTAACATAGATATTTAAAAATATTTTGACTCGATTTGTAATTAAAATTGTTTATTGTGGGGCGTCTGGTCTTTATATACGATGCCTCTAGGATTTTCAGTCTTTTTACGTTGGAGTAGTAATTTACAATTTTTGTGTTGTTAACTAAAATTGTTTAAATTGCAAATTGAGCCAGTTGTGTTGCTTCAAATTCTGGCAGATTGAACTGGAATCGAAAGATGCAATGTAAACCTTCGGAAAAGTGTAGTAGTTGTGAAGCCAATGTAATAGTTAATTTTGATATTATTGTTGGAGGAGATGCCTTCTCCCAAGAGGCATTGGAACTGATATATTATGTTGATTCGTCCTACTAGTTTTTTGCCTGAGAGGTGTTATTATTAATTATGAGGTTAAAAGTTTTGAATTTTTTATAATAAATGATAAATCTGATTTTTTTATTGCTATTAACAGGAGTTATATATCTGTTCATTATGGTTTTAATAACTTTTTCGTCTAATTTAAAATTATGATGCAACTGGTTACGGTAGAATATGTTAATTAGTGGGAATTGTTTAGTTAGTTGTTATTAGTTTTATCTAAGTTTCTAATCGTTAATTTAATTTGTTCATCTAGAATGTGATTGGGGATTTTGTTGCTGATTAATACTTTTTTAATGTTTTTTAATTCATTGAGGAATATTATTTTGGTTGAGATCATCATCTTTGATTTAACAATTTATCTCTTTCATGGAACATACTAATAGCTATTTTTTCATTAAGACAAAGAAAACATGTGGGGTTATTTAGCGTGGGAGTTGAAGTCTTCTTCCGGATACTCAATTTCAGTACAAGTACCCTATTGTTCCTCTTTTTTAGAGATCATATGTATTTAGATAATCAGATGTTATTCTTGCCCCCATACGTAAAATATATTTAGATTTGGATTATCTTCTGTGTAAACTGTTCCTAAAATATACTATACCCTTAATCAAACGTTTTCCAGTCATTTTATCTCTGCAATTACATTCATTATTTCTGTTACTATCTTGTATATTGTTAATTCTATTGTTGTTACTATATCTTGGTTTAGTATCTTTCTGTTACGGTAGGCATTTAAGTGAAGAAGGATACATGTTAGCGTGTTAAGTTATTAGCGATATCTCCTCGAACATAGGACGTAAAAATGATTTGACTATTAGCGAGAAATCAACAATCATTTCTGAATTATTTAAAGGTAAAGCAACATTGGAGGTATGTAAAGTTATTGACAGATATAAACTCAATTGCAGCTCTCAATGCCGTTGATAACAGAGACTATATGACGCGAATGTTGTTATTACGTATCTATTCTCGATTGGACGAAATCTCCAGACAGCAGTTTCTTTCGGCCAACAACAGATGTGAGAATATTCACTGTTGTTACAATCCGACCTTGTCCACTAGAGCGTCTCGGCAGGCGGAACAAGAACTTCAAATTGCTGGCTGTCATTGGCGATGATGCAGCTCTTTGTGAAAACCAACAGAGCATACTTTGCCTGTTGATATGCTAATTTCCCTTCCTAAGTAATGCCGATTTGGCGATTGATAAAAGCTCAGACTATCAAAAAAACATCCGGGTTTCAATCTCAGCCAGAAGCACACACACACACATATATATATATATATATATATATAAGATTAGAATATGTAGTGAGAGCGAGAGATAGAGTAGGGGAAAGAAACTATAGGAAATACATTTACTTTTATCTGTCAAGTATGTTAACAAGTAAGTGAAAACATCGATTACGAAGAGTCTAGGTGCAATGAATCATGGAAGGAAGATTTCAGAACGAAATGTCTGATAAAGAAAGGAGGAACATAAAGATAAAACTAAATGGAAATCAATAAACAAAATTAAAGACGTAAATAATGATAAGAAGAATCACTAATGAAACTAACCCGACTAAATATTGAAGCTGCACACGCACATGCTAACATAAACAGAATAAGCAGACATATATAATCGTCGCTGAATATACCGTATATTTCATGCTATATCACTCTCTTTAGAAAAAATTCATCAATTAGTTGAAGAGAAACTGGTGACGTTTTATACTACTAAGTCACAACTTACCAAGGCGAAAAGCCAATCGAGGATAAGAGATAGAAGGTTTTTGAAAATAACTCTCTGTTTATGAAGACTTCATGTTTTTACGTACACAGAGGAAGCAATGAGTTTTTTTTTTTGTTTTTTTGCTGTGGTGGTAGTGAGTCGAGTTCATGCCATTAGCTATAATGCAGCTCTTTGTAAAACCGAACAGAGCATATTTTGCCTGTTGCTATTGTTTATACAAACAGTTAGATTTTCGTTCCGGACTTGTGCCGATTGTGAATGTTTTACAGAGGAGGGGACCAGAAATTGGAGCCCAGTTGAGCACCTACTATGGAAATAACGACAGAGTGGAGAACGTCTCTTCCGTGAGAAAGGGGCTGTAGGGAAGATAAAATATTACCACCCGCACGAGATTGGGAAGTCGATTTTGTATTCTATTAAGGTAACATCTCCAAATATAACCCACTTCATTCGATGGGTATGTGGGAGCCACTTGAAAACTAACGTGTTCAAGGCTACTTTCGGTTGAGTTTGAAAATTAAATACAATATATATATACAGGGTGGGCCAAAATAAGGGTCCTATCTTTAAATTTGAATAACTTCCACAAAATAAAAGTTAAACTCACCAAACTTTATGCGTGTGTAGACTGACCCTTCCGAGATTTTTTGAAATAAACAAAACAAATTTTAGCCGAAAAACACTTCTTAAAACTTACAAAAACTAAAGTATTGTTTTTTACACTGTTTTGAGTTTTTTAAGCAAAAATAATGTTTTCTAAATGAGGGTACGTTCCTTAGGGCTAATACGGCTCATGCTTGCTTCGGAAGGGGTCCTTTACTTATTCTAAAAAAAAAAATTTTTTAAATCAATAAATAAAAAAGTTATGAATTTTTAAAAATAGGACCCTTATTTTTGCCCACCCTGTATATATATATATATATATATATATATATATATATATATATATATATATATATATATATATATATATATATATATATATCATCTAATCAACAAGAATTATTCTGCTAAAATTAAAAGCACCTTTTCCTATCAACTATAAGTAAACGTCAGCGTCAGCTGAATACAGTAGTTCTAGACAAACCATAACGTCCACCTAACATCACTATGCTGCTATTTCTAAAACTCTACCCAGACACATGGAATTTATCCTGCATACGATCTTAGAACGCCAACAAAATTGTGTGCCATGTCAGACACTTTGGAGTCACACAGTCAGTAAGAGCATTTCATTCTTCTACATTCACATTTAATACACACATAAAATGACTCACACACAAAATGACAACAAAAGCCAATAACTTTCTTAAACGCACTTGAGAGCTTTATCATATACCGTTCGTAATTATTTGATCTAAATTATATCGGTTACACTTTTTTTTATTATTTTATTTTTCTACTTACTGCATTTTTATTTCTAAATATCAGAAAACATTCCTCATAGACGTACCGAGACTCAAAATCGGTATCACCAATTTTGATCGAAATCTTTTTTAAATATCTTTTTTTACAAAAATTTACATTAATTGAGAGACACTAAAATATCACGTTTTCAACGAACAAATAATGGTTTTGTGGTGTCTGTTCCAACAACCCCCTTAGGTTTAATGACTAATAAAAATAAGTCAAGTGTCATATAAATGATAACGAAGACAACTAGGTTATAAAACCAAAGCAATAAGTATTTGCTCATCGAGAAATCTAACATTTGGGGCCTTTACTGGGGGCAAAATTTCCAGTTAGTCAGCAGATATCTTTTTAACTGGTTACTATTCACTTCCATTGCTCCGAGAAAATCTCATTCTGAAAATGGATTCTAACTCGACAAATTCATTTTAGCTGATGTTCATGATTGTGTCAGGATTATAAGTTTGAAGTCAAAATTGAAATTTATTGAGATGATTTTTTCGCAATTATTATTTGAACAAAAATTAAAGCAGGTTCAAACTATTTTCATTTCTTAAACCAAATTTTCTAGTTAGTTTAATATATTTTGTAAAAGTTTCATATCATAACTTTTTTTAGGTTTTCTTTTCATATTGACAATCTTTTTGTTAAAAAAACTCGATAATTTGTTGACAAAAATTGTTTCGTCTGAGTTGTTGAAAATCTGAATTGCATTTCTGTTTTATATATTCTTAGAAAGTATAGAATCTACATATTTTTATGGGGTTTTTCTCTTCATATTGACAGGATTGTTGCTTCAAGAAATGCTACTTTTTCCTCTATTTTTCTTTGAAAAATAAGGTGTTGTTGACAAACTCGATAATTTGTTGAAGGAAAATGAAAATCTTGCCTCCAGTAAAAGAAATGCTAGATCTCTCGGCCTGTTATAGGTATGACCTATAGACAATCCAAAATGTTTCGATCTCTAGAGGGACGAACTGATCAAACTCAAGTAGCGACAAAGTTTGTTTGTTTTTTAACAAATTCTAATTTCACTTTTATAACTTAATACTTAAAAACGTGTAAAAGTGGTAACCACTATTTTTTATTAGGGTATAGAACATTGTACTAAAACGTATAAGTGATGTCGTTATAGATCAAGCGCTTTAATTTATTGACGCTCTTAAACTTTGGCTTGTGGTTTAGCAGCAACAATTTCTAAGGAAAAAACGGTGAATGTTAGTGCGTTTTGGGCGAGCGAAAAATCGCTTTGTGATACCTGTTCAAAGCAACTCAAATTGTTGGTGTGCATCGGTGAAAAAAAAAAGATAACGCTTCATCTCAAATATGACAAAGACACTGCTCACACATGCAAATGTTGAAATATTTACCGGTAAACAAAATCCAATGTATATTTAATCCTTACTCAGTGGAGGTACGATCAAACAAACTCTAATGTCAAAAAGTTTGTTTTTTAATTCTAACTTCGGTTTTATAACTTGATACCAAAAATGCGTAAGAGCTTTTCTTTTCATAATTTAGATGGTGCTAATATGTATTCCGTATTACATAACGTAATACTAAAAAAGCGTAGAAGTTGTGTTTGTCATAATCTGAATCAAACACTTATCTTATATATAACGTAAAGTGTGATTTTCCATGATTTCATTGACATGAATACAAAGCTGGATAAACAAAAGCTACATAAAAAAACTGGTTCGTCATTCATTTTCGCCCTAAATATTTCTGTGTTATAAAAAAACATTCATTTTCATTCGAATTCGATTTTGATATTTAATCCGATCAGTGTTTTATGCTTTAATTACTAATATCATGGAGGGGGTCTAGGAGATAATACTCTCTCAGTTACAACTACTCTTCCTGTAGCCCATTTTATCGTTTGGAAATTAGGAGAAAATCTAATTGGAATCAATTCCTAGGATTACACCGTGCGTTAGATCACTTTACATGAACGCTACACGGATTGTGCCTAAACATCTAATAAAAAGATATAACATTATTTCGTTTTCCGATTATAAAAACTAGAAAAGGCCCAAACATCTTTCCGAGTACGTTTTCAGACTATAAATAACAAAACGGTCCAAACTTAGTAAACATTCATTACAGTTTCGGCGTGTATGTCACCCCCCTCCAAAAAAAAACAGTTATTACTGAGATAGGTAAGTGTATAAAAAAATATTTTATGCCATTTAAATAATTAAAAAAAAAATCATGGCTTTATATCATTCTATTTTTTTTACCTTATTCTTACTAAATATTATGATTTCATTAATATACAATATGTGTGTGAGAGAGAGAAAAAAGAAAGACAGAAGTGAAGAAAAACGATTATTTTAATTAGGTCAGTCAGTCCGTAATACGTCATTCCATTGTTAGTATTAAATTCAACTGATATAAATAATTCCATGACTTTGGGGTAAGCAGGCAGTGTTGTGAGTTCGAATCTCAATCTGGCATGAATATTTATACTCTGCTTTTTAGCAAAAAATGAACATGGACCTTTCAAATTTTCATTATTAAGATATATTGTTTAATTTGATTTTATTTCTTAAAAATATCATTTGTATATTAAAGAGAAATACATTTTAGAGTTAAAAAAACAAATCCATGTACAGATTCGTTCATGGGAAAGGTATGCACCCATATGTCCTCACCTCTAGCTATAGTAGAATAGACTAGACTCTCAAGCCTTTGTGGAGAAATAAAGCACTGAAATAACACATTCTCTGCAATAATGGCAAACAAGAATACAAATTATGAGGAATCATGCGCACTCAATCTATGCCTGTATACGGCATCATCCCGGTGACACACCGGCTCTCGTTAGATCACCAAAGTTAAACGAGGTTGAGCCTGGTCAGTACCAGATGAGTGACCATTTTGGGAATACCAGGCGTTGTATGTGGGAGGACGGGGATTTTTTTTAAAACTTTATACATGCGGCTGGGGGGGGAGGGGCGCTTGTGAATTTAATAATCTCTAGAAACTTCGAAAAAAACCGGCACAACTCACCCAGGTTGAATCGTCAGGACCAGACTCAATCTACCTGCCTGATAAAAAAAGAGAATATCAAAGTCAATTTAATAATAAGTAACATTACGAACAATGTAGCTAAAAGGTATGAATCTGCAGTTGTTTTTTCAGCTGTGGATATAATTAGCAACTTGTGTTCAAATAAACGTATAAAATGAATTGTTAAAATCGCTATTGACCTCGGTATTAATTAACCAAAGAAGTGTTGATATGCTATAAAACAGACAAACGAAACCATGGCTGTTGTATTGGTGCTGTGTAAAATTATATATTTACTCTTGTATAGCCGTGACGTCAATAATGACAGTGTTTTTCAAAATGCTTTCCTCTCTTTGAGAAGATGAATAGAATTTTCAAAAAAAAAACGACATACAAATCGTATCTGAAGGAGATGAGACAATCGATCGTTAACAATGTTGAAGCATTCCAGGTAAGAAAAGAAATACGGAAAAAGACAAAACATCTATCGATATCTTTCGTTGATACAAATCGATAAGCTTTTATTTCAATGCGTCCTTGCATCTCTAAGAGAGGATTGGTCCGTTGGTCGATACGTCGCTCAGTCTGTCATGCATCAGTTTAGAAATTGTATTTTCATTGTGGAAAGTGCAGATTGAATGGACACATCTTATTTTAAATACCAGCTCTATTTGTACATCCATTCGCTAAATAAGCAGTACATGACTAGAATCCAAGTTTCGTAAATGGGCGTGGCTACATTGAGTGCGTAGGCGAAATCCTGGAAAGGGCATGGCAGTTGAGGATGCGTGGGTGTTCAAAAACGTTATATTAACCGGGTCGAATTGAGATTGATAGAAAACGGCTGGCTAGCGAATTCTAGAGATCAACATTCGCCAACTTTCATTGACCCTACACTTGTTGACCGAGACATTAAAGATGTACCATTATATTTTCACTCATAAGTTTGTCGTCATTCTTTTAAGCACAGCAACGGTATACAACATGGATTCTGATGAGAATTTAATGAACATCCAATCAGCTTTTATTATGTGAAATTGTTAACAGATTGACAAGTAAACGCATTGGCGATTATAATCATCTTGACTTTTTTTCTTCAGATGAAAAACAGGTACACTGGGAGAAAAGATACGCCGAGAAAAATGTACATTGGGAGAAAGGGTACATTTATAGAAAATGTACATTGGGATAAAAGTTACACTAGGAGAAAAGGTACATCGGAGAAAAGGTACATTGAGAGAAAATATACATTGATAGAAACGGTACATTAGAAGAAAAGGTACATTAGGAGAAAAAGTACATTGAGAGAAAATATACATTGATAGAAACGGTACATTAGAAGAAAAGGTACATTAGGAGAAAAAGTACATTGAGAGAAAATATACATTGGAAGAACCTAGGGTACATTAGGACAAAATGTACATCGGGAGAACAGGTACATTAAGAGAAAATATACATTGAGAGAAAACATACATTAGGAGAAAGGGTACATTAGGAGAAAAGGTACATCGGGAGAAAAAGTACATTGGGAGAAAAAAGTATGTTAGGAAGATTTTCTATTGATATTCTAATGTTTTTCACAAGAGAAAAACAATTGTGGGTGAGGAATCATTTTCTCTTGTCTTTTGCCTTTTTGTTTTTAAAAGTATAAGACGTCGTCAAAGTTTGTAACTGACGTCATATCCCCACTACTAAAACAAAAGAAGGAACGGGAAAGGATTTGCTGTTGTCTGAAAGTACACAACCTCAATACAGAAATAAGTTTCAGACGCATATCTGTAATTGGTTGGCCGCACACTTTCTTCTTCTCTGCAGCCTCTCTCTCTCTCTCTCTCTCTCTTTCACAGACGTAATGTTGCTAGTCTCAGTCTCTTTCATAAGTACCATTATGACATGTGTTCTTCAGAATTGTCTCATTTATTCCCTGCGTCCTTTGTTCCTGCTAGTTTGACTCGTTGGTCTAGTCGTCTTCATCAATTCGCTGTTCAGGTACCCTATTGTAATACAGTTTCCTATTCCAGTAGCTTCTTTCCAAGAACTGTGGGCTTGTGGATCTCTCTTCCTGCTGACTGTTTTCCTCCTACCTATAACTTTGGTCAATAGGCATCTGTTGTCTTTGTGTCAATTATTTTTCGTTCTATTTCACTCCTTACATCAAGTGGCTTCGTACCTTGTCTGCAGCAACTTCCATAAAAAAGAAAGTTGGATGTTTGATCACCGTGGACAAAGAGAGCGATTAAAATATCTTCATATTATAAGAAAAGTAAATTAATTTGCTTAACTGTGTAATTATTCATAGTTCATTTTTAATTTCATATTTTAATTTTTACATTGTGTTTTGTTTTCAGTGGTGTCCAGTTGCGAGGCACTAAATTTGAAGCTTTGTGGAGTGTAGATTCACCCTTTTTTATTACTTTTTTTTTGGGGCACTTTTATTAACCTCAAACAAGGCATATTGCTACTGATGTGTAAGAGTCTACTGTGGCAGGGGTCAGATTTATAGGGGGCAACCTGGGTGGGGAGTTGGGCAGAAAGATGTTTGTTCACATTGCATTTAAATTCATGCAAGTTGGTGCGGTCGGAAAAACAGTGAGCAGGAAGGGATTTTCACAGGCAAGCAGTCTAAGGAAAGAAACTATCAGAGTAGGGACCTTTACAGTGAAGTAGTGAGATTCTGCTGTTAGTCGTGTGGGGTGGGGTTATTTTCACTGAGAAAATACAAGTGCAGTAAATTGCTGTTACTACAACTCCATGTCAGAGTGGACCTGGGCGTAATGGCAACTAAGAAGTGATTCCACACTCCCCAAAGCTTCCAAATTGTGACTTCACCACCAGATGTAGTTTAAGGACCTACCCAGAACCGGATTAGAGTAAACAAAGTTTGAATGGTTGATAGAGTTTGGAATGAAGGTAGGCAGGAGATAGAATAAATAGATAAATAAAGAATAAAGAGCAGGGAAAGATTGATTTCAGGTGGGTGTTGGTGGGTATGGGCCGAACACCTTGCTCAAGGGTGTCCAAGACAATTTAGTGTGGTGACCAAGACCAAGTACTTGCTAAGGTCCCATCTATAGGTTGAATAGAATATATGTTTACTGTCTATTTATTTACTAAATATATAATCCACAAAACAAATAGATGTGCAAACCATCCGTATGCAAAACATGTGTGCAGTTTTGGGCATGAAATCACATAATAACATGGATTGACAACCGAGCAACAATTTGGATTATCGGCATTATTCAGACTACTGCTCTCATCTTGAATGTTATTTTCACAACGTTTCGGCTGATGTAACCTCCGGCCTTCTTCAGGTGCATCTGTACGGAATTTCGAACGCAACCCTTTATTTAATCCACCGAGATATATTGTTCTCGTTCCATCATTCATGCCCGAATAGAAGTCTTAAGTAATTTTTATTATATTCTTAGTATCGCTTGTACTGAGGATTGAAATTTCATCCTTCAGAAGACTGTCACTTCGAACCAATTATTGCTTAGCACTTTGTCTGTTGCGCCATGGGTCCATGTGAATTTTGGGAAACTTAAACCTATTCTTGTTTTAGATGTGTAATGTTACTACGGGTATATATGAAGAAGGTCAGAAATTACATCGGCCGAAACGTTGTGAGAATAACATCCAAAATGAGAACAATAGTCTGAATAATCCAAATTATTAATCCTCATCTCAAAAAATCCGAAATGAAAACCAACCAACAGTCATGCGTTTGTTTTGCTTTTGCTTATTCTTGTCCATTCTGAAGAATTGGCACTTTTTCATCATGAAACAAAGCAAAAAAGCAAAATATTTTTTTTATTATTATTCAATGTCGACTTGATGCATTGTTAATTTTTTTTTTTTTTTCATTTTGTTAGTTTTGGAGATTTGCCAATAATTAATTACACGAAAACTGTTTAGAGAAGGCTTTCAAATTAAACAGGAACGAAAAATACAATAACAAAAAAATTGTTTCAAAACAAACAATTGAAATAATCTGTCATTATCTAAGTCACATTGCAACTATCTAGACTCAACTTTCAAAGGTGAAAAATATATGAATAACAAAATTTAAATCCGTTAAGTTATGGGTAATTATATTTTGAAAGATCATGTTGGAGTCTTTCCCCCCTCTAAAGATAATGGACCTTTCTTAACATTGATGTGCAGAGGGTGGGGCTCTGACGGGGTGGTGGCCCCAAGTATCCAAATTATTGGATGGAGCATCCAATCATAATCAAGCTCTCATAATATTTCTCAGTACTAGAACTTATTATTCTTTGGGGCATACAATCAACGAGTTGGTCCCGGGCCTCACCAGACCTCTGCCCACTACTGCCACATTATGAGTTTATACTGAAGTAAGAATTATGGAATCTTCAACCGAAATTCTCATGACATTCTGATGGCAAGGAAAACTCTGAGGATTAACAGAGAAAATAATTGGAGAAACTTTAACAAGTATTAAGGATAGAAAAAGTTTACTAAACAAAAGATACAAGGTGAACAGAGTAGCTTAGCAATCGCTCAGCTGGGCTCGTATAGTAGTGAATCTTCAGGTGAATTACAAGACTCTCTCCTATAATAATTTTGTAAGTAAGGGATTGTTAAAGAAGAAAGGAAAGACAAGGATTTTCTATAAACAAACAATTTATATAAATATTTGTTGCATTACCCGTTCTTTCGGGTTACCCAGTAAGATCCAACAAGAATGACAAAGAACAGAACGTATATGGAAAAACTTTGGGGTTTTTTATTTCCCATCACCGGATGGTTTACACCGGCTACGCACACACATATAAAAAAAAATCTTTTGACATACTTTTGTCTCATGAAAGTCTTTTTCTTGCTGAGGTCACAGACTTGGTTTCCGCTAGAAACTCATTCATATATACATCCGATTGGAAAGCAATTTGCTCTGCATTGTCTATCCAAACGTTAACTGAAGCAATCGTTCCACAAACACTTCCAATTGTCTGTTTGATGAAATACAAGTCATGGGGATTCCTTCACAGTACCAACTTGCTTATCAGTCGTATTTTTAGTCAGCGGACACAAAAGCCTAAAAGCAAAACGGGCTTGGGTACCATAGCCAATAAAGCTTCATTGGTGCCATAAACATCGGTAAACTCCCTTTTTTTTGGTACTTCGATACTCCGATCACCATGCGCTCTGGCTCTTTGCGTTTCTGAAACCGCCGCCTTTCAAGTCTTGCTTGCACTACGGAACCTTATCCTTTTTAACAGTTATCAAGTCGCTTTCTTTCTTTCTCGACGTCCCACCCACAATAGACTCGTCCACTATTCATTTTTGCCACTCTTCATTATCTTATACATACATAGTTGAGTGATAGCCGTACTCGAAGTGTCTAGTCAACAGGAGGCAAGAGTGAGTGTAGGCGTCTTACTTCGTTGCTGTCTGGAAACTCTTTCTGGTCTGTGAACCCTAAAAGTCTCAGGATGGAGCCATAGAAAGGTTCAGTAGAAATTGCTATGCCGAATAGTTTGATTGGCCATCGTGTGACCAAACAAACTCATTAAAGTTGCTCTCCGATAAAGGAAATAGACACCAGTGTTTATCGATGCTACACTAGCAAGTCTCATGAGATCTCATTAATTCTTGTTCTTTTTGTATAACACAAAAGAAATGATGATTCCATTCTCATTATTTGGGTTCCTTATAAACTGCAGTTCCTAAGTCGTATACTAATTATGAATTGTTACTTCCTTCTGATGATTTGTGATGCAAAACATTGTGAAGCAATGATTATTGACTTCAAACATTTAAATATTCGTTTTCAATATTGACAGTCAATTAACCTTCTTTCATCAATTTGAAATAATCTGTTATAACCTAATATCCTTTGACTTGTCAATTTACTTTATAAACATTTGAACAAGGAACATGGATAACAGATAAAGAAGGAACACGATTGAATAAACTAAACTTGCTTTTATTCCGTTATTTACAAAACAGTCCCAGGGGCAGACAACTCCACAATACTCAAGCAGGAGTTACTTCCATTGGCTGGCAATACTAACATCTATTTCCGAAAAGTAGACATTAATATTCAGTTCAGTGAAACTATATACAGAAATGTAAGAGATTTCATTTTAAATATTATAATGATAATTTCTAACCCAGTGTAGATGTCAACTTCTTTTGTGTTTTTAGTTTATCAAGTATATATCAAGCCTTTCAGTGCCAAATATTTTACCATTATTTTTACCATTTTAGTTGACATGCAAGTATTTTAGAGGCTATCTCTTTAACCATTTGAAGTGGACCTTGGGGTAGGATGACTTTCCCCACATTTTACGACTTATTTAAATAAGGTTTAAGCCGTAAATAACAGACGAAATATCGAATAGAAAAAATTTAGAATATTTTGTTTATTCAAAGACCACTTAATAGGAGCTGAAATTTACAAACATCCATAACTTTAGTTGTGTAATCTTTATTTTCACATACATTTTATTACAATAATATATTTTTGATTCCTTTAAAGTCTTTTAAGATCTGATCTCATGTATTTATTAGAGTGTGTTTCGTTATTATTTACAATTTAAAGGATATCTTCTACACTGCTGTTGTTTTTCTTTTTAAAATCGTCAAGAAATTAACGTTTTTTTTTGGTTGTTAAAACGGCCAGGGATATTTTAGCTGCTTTTTTCCTTTAATAACAAGCGAAATCTAAAGGACGTCTTCGTTGTTGTTGTTGTTTTCATAATCGTTAAAAAAATTAACGTCTTTTTTTGGTTGCTAAAAAGTCCAGAACTAATTTAGCTGCTTTCTTTCTCTCTGCATTTATTAGAGTGTGTCATTATTATTACGAACCTGTCTTGGACGGGTATTTCAACTAATATTTTATGAAACAATAAATTGTTGTTGCAATGTTTCGATGTAAGTGTGTAAAGATAGGGTCAGAATGGTAAAATGCTACGTAAATTTAAAATGAAGTTGAATTAAATTTTCTAATTTGAAGTCGAGTGGAGGCTACGTGTCCAGATAGTTACATTAGAGACAGAAAGACGTTAATCTGACATGGTGAATGGATATAGAAGATCTTTCTCTTTTCACTGAATCGGCAAAGATAGCAGTTAGGTTTTTGGATAGCTGCTTCCATCCTCCATGGAGGATAGGTCAGGGATATTATATGTTTATACATGTATTATATGTGTATACATATACACTGTTAAGAACAAATAAAACCGCAAATAATTTTTTCAAACTTAAGGGAATATGTGCTGTTTTTTTTTTTAATAACGTTTACAAGAAGAAGAAGAAGAAGAAGAAGAAGAAGAAGACGTCTACAACGATGGAGAGAAGAAGATGGAAACTTCGGCTACCACATCACCACTACGACTACAGACAACTTCATCGTATGATGAAGTTGTCGAACTGTGTAGATCTACTAACACCCCAGACTACGTTACAATTGGCACTTTCTTCAACATCATTCTGGTCTGAACATATCCCTTGTTTCAAACGTCTACTGGAGATGAGTGAAAAAATAATGTTTTCTGGTATAAAAGCATTATACTGCATACATTCTAGCAAGTTAAATTATGAATTAAGCGGAGAGGCACACGGAGGGGTTTTGTATGAGAATTGTAATCTTCTAGTCAGGAGTGGTGGTAAGTACATATCAGTGGAATCATATAAGTATAAATCCTTTGACAGTCTGATTTTGATCCCTTAATCTTCTTACCGTCGAGGGGAGATTTGTTGGGATAATATTATTTAAAAGAATCTCTGATAATAATATGTGTCCTGTCTATCTTTATAAATGTACAGTTTGTCTGTAAAACTGCATTAATTAAAAGATATTAGATTTAAGAATTTGAAATTTGGTAGGAATGATTCTGACTTATGCAGATTATAGTAAGGTGGCCATATTTACTTTTCCTTATAAAGGGGTTTCCAAAGGAGCATAAAACTCCGTATTGAAACTTTTTTACTTCTGATACGATGGATGTGTAATGTGAGTCGTAAAGACAGACTTAGATCTGATGACCGAGAGGAAGATTAAATCTGGAGAGTATAGAGCGATGTGTGCAGAGCAGGAGACGGTTGGGATGGTCAAATTGAAAGAATGGATGAGAGTGCTTGGGTTAGTAGATGTAAAATAGTTGAAGTAGCAGGGTCAGTTGGTAGGGAAAAGCCAAGAAAAACATGGAAGGAAGTGATAAGGATAGACTTGAGAGAAAGAGGGATAAATAAAGACTTGGTCAGAGATAGGTTAGTTTGGAAGTGAATTTATAAAAGCCATCTAACACATGCCAGCATGTAAAATGGACGTTAAACCGATGATGATGATGATGATGATGATGATGATGATGATGATGATGATGATATAAACCATAGTTAAATGACACAAAATTAAATAGATTCTCAAAATTCGATACCATTCTGATTATTTGAACACATTTCTAAGCCCATAACTTTAGTTATGTAAGATCTATTTTAACATAGTTTTCTATGTAGCAGTGTGTTTTTCATTGGTTTCTAGTATTGGAGGGGGGCTTAATCTTTTGCATTTTATTAAAGTGTTTCCTGAGAGGTGGAAGTTCATGCCACTGAAACTTGTTTACCTCCGAATGGAATTATTTTTAACAAAAATAAAAATACTTTTTCAAACTTGAGCAAATTTCAATTCTTGTAAAACCCGAATGAAAGCTTACCATCGTCAAACTAAAAACTTTTTTAACTCGTTAAATTCAGTTGTGTAATTTGTGTTTCTATCAAAGAAATAAATTTACTTTTCATAGTTTGGGTCTTGTCATTTGCTTCCAAGTGTGTTTTATTCATTCAGTGAACCCGTCCTGAGATGGGTATCACAGCTAGGGGGTTTATTTTCTGCATGATTATCTACTGTGTTCATGTTTGTATACATCTATATTGTATATATCTGTATTGTATATATCTGTATTGTAGTGATTGTATTGATGTTTCCTAGATGTTAATCCAATGAAACTCCAGTGTTTATACAATAGTGCTCAATAACAAGTAGAGATGTTTTATAGTATGAATTATTTTATTTATACAAACATTATTGGTTGTATATATGCTGTCGTTTCCTTTTAAATACAGCTTCTTCGGGCCACGTAAAAATTGAAAATTTCACTGGAAGAGAGAAGACAGCTTAGCAATTCTTTTTGGTTTTTGGAGGGTGGTAAGGAGAGAAGGATATTGAATTGGCCAAGTATTTATCCGCATTTAACTCAACCTTAATTAGTACATATACATACACTTAGACTCTTTTTTTTCATTCCAACAGTTGACTCAACCTACCCCTTTATGATACGGTAATAAATCCCAGTTCACTCTGTAATTGGATTTCAATTATCTTCTAAATTGTTTGTACTTGCATGGTTTTCGTTGACATATCACATTCAAATCATCATCATCATCATCATCATCATCATCATCATCATCATCATCATCATCATCATCATCATCATCATCATCATCATCGTCATCAATTAAAACTAAAGCCGATTTTTTTATTTACTTTAACCAGTCAGTTCTAGGTCGACTTTTTTGTTACTCTTCTATATTTATAGCTAATACTTTGGGCAACGCTAGGTAACCTTGCTAGTTATTTATACTTCTGGGATTCTCTAGAGATTCTGGGTTCAATTCCTGATCAAAGACCTCAATAAATGAACTGATACGAGATATCTGAAGGTAACGATGCAACTTGAGAGCCGTCTACTCCAGTGGAAATGGTTTAGTTCCAAGTAACAAGTTTCCTCAGATTTCCAGCATTCTCCACCTCTTTCGATAACCATTGCAAATCATTTTGCATCATCACAACTGCCATTTACCATCGTTTTCCTGCTAGCAACGTCTATTAGTCATCTCTAGAATCCTCATGACAACAATAAGCTTCCACAGTGAAAGGCACAATTATTGCTCTCCCTTCTCGGTCTATCCATCTTCCTCAACCTTTCGCAAATATTTTTGGGTGCTATCAGCCAAAGCTTGTGCCACTGTATGTGTGTGCCTTCTTTTGGTTTTTGTTTTTATCATTTTGTTTTTCCCTTTCCTCCTTCCACCCCCTTTCCATTTATCTGTGGTTGGTCAGCGTTTGTTGGTTATGTAGATTGGTTTCCACATTTAAGGACTTTTCTTAATATTTAGGCTATTTTCATCATTGCGTTCGTTGTAATGGTCTCCATTTTCCCTTTGATTCCAATTTCTCCTAATCTTTTTTCAAAGTTATTCGACACTGTTCCTTGTGCTCCTACAATTATTGGTATTATAGTGATTTTCTTCATGCTCCATATTCCTTTCAATTCTTTGACAAGCTCTATGTATTTCTTACGTTTTTCTGCTTCATGGAGTCTTTTCCCCAGGTTTTTCGGGACTTTTTCTTAGTGCTCCTACAATTATTAGTATTATAGTGATTTTCTTCATGTTCCACATTCCTTTCATTATTATTATTATTATTATTATTATTATTATTATTATTATTATTATTATTATTATTATTATTATTATCATTACTAGCTAATATATGCTCCCTCCGGTCGCATATTTTTGCTAGTATGTAATTTGGATAGAGCTTTTTATCACTACAATTAATTTAAATAATATATTGCACATGATAAGTAACATCATTAATAAAAAGATAAATTAAGTTTTAATTATTTTGGTTTGTAGCAACCGTAAACAGTTTTTGCATTAAAAATAAATGTAAAGAAAATAAAAAATTTAAATAAAAATTGAATGTAGTATTTATTATAGTGTAGTAGTAACGAATGAAAGTTAATAAGAGAAGGAAAAGAATAAATAATTGTTACCTTATATACGATTCTAAAAACAGTTATTTACTTGCCCAGTAAAAGGTGTCGTCTGCTCACATTTCTTTACACACAATCGTTTTGCGACAAATCCAGGTCAGAATATAATAAGTAATATTTTATGTCTTTCAAAGCGGAAAAAAGGTGTACGTAAATTAAAATCAACAATTAAAAAAACAAAATACCGACCCTAACGACGGGGTCAAAGTTAGCGCGGGTCTTAAAGTGAAAACTAAATTCGTTATAAGGTGTGTGTGTTTTTAAATAGTAATTTTTAAATCAATTATTATTTTGATTAAGCAATTTGATTCAGTGAATTTAATGGCTAATAAGATTAAGAAAATAAACAAACTTAGAACGGTTTTAAAAAATAAATAAGAGGAAAATTATCACGGTGAATGCCAGCGTTGTTTTTTACATTTAAAATAACGCGCCGTATTAACGCTGCCTGTTTAATCAGTTGCGCCATATTGAATTAACAGAGGGAGGGATGGGAACCACTGATAAACAGCCAGCGTTAATCCATTCGTCATAGTTATATTAACTACGTAACGCATTTCATGTATGTATGTATCTGTCTGTCTGTCTAAATTATAATTTATAAGTAAGATTATTAGCGTGCAAAATAGCGTAAATACATGCGGAAATCTGAATAAAACAATCATGAGTGTATATTTGTGAATATTAATTCATTAGAAGTTGAAAAGCAATTGATTATGTTAATTGAGAAATGCGCATAGTGTTTCCGGCAGTTTTTCTAGTAGTATATAATGAAGCTGGCAGACTTAGTAAATAATCATGCTACTCTGATGGAGATTCGGCTTCAGACAGACAGACAGACAGATACATAAACTCCATTATTAATAGATTTATTTACTCACTAGGAGTTGTCACATAGCAAAAACAGTTGGTGTTCCCTGGAGTTTGAGTGACATAAAGTTTCCCCAGATTTCCAATACTTTCTGTTTCTTTCAATCATTGTTGCAAATCACTTTGCGTTCTCACAATAGCTGTTTATCAGTGAATTCTTGTTGACAACAGCATTTTGCTTTCTCTGAAATTTGAGTGACTATAAGCCTTGTCAAGATTGCAGTACTTCCCGTGCTTTTCCAGTGGAGGTCTGGATGGTGCTCCTTCTCTTCATTCCTAGTGTGCCTACCGTTACTGGCATTACAGTAGTTTACTTTATGTTCCATATTCCCTTCAACTTTTTAGCAAACTCCATACATTTGCATAGTTTCCTGACTCATGTGACGGCAAAATCTATTTGTCAGGTCTTTCCTTCATATCCGGTCTTTTTTTCTTGAATAAGTTTGTCTGTTTGTATTTCCATGTCACAGGTGATTTTATCTTTTCATTTTCCAACACTGGCTCTGGTTTCTCCCGCAACCATTTGTCTGCATTATTATATTTATTATTATATATATTTGTAGCATGCAGGTCTTCTTTCTTAGGTCCTTAATTATATCTTGAGAGTAATCATTCATAGGCTAATCGTTAGAGACTGTAAAATCGCATAAAATTGTAATGCCTTGTACTGCTCCTACTGGTGGCCATGATTTTCCCCATAATATTTATAAAGGATCGAATAAATATATTGGCCAACTCTGTCATGTCTGGCTTTGTATTCTGTTGGTGAACGAATATAGAGAAGCTGAATACAATGTGGTCAGCGGTTTCTGCTTTCTCGTGACAGATTTTGCAATTTTAGATCTGTTCATTTTTGTATGACATGTTTCGTAGTTTCGAGTAAATAAGTTTTGGATCTAGTGTTATATAGTGGTGACCCCAAAAGTTGAAGGGACCAATACGATTGTGGCATCAAACGAGAATCAGCAGATATGACCTTTTGTTTTTAGTCAGTCGAAAAAGGGGCGAAAAGAACCAGACTGGGCTTCCTCACCCCAACCACCCCACCCCCATCTTTATAAAGTGGAGTATGGGGACATTAGAAAAGGAGGGGGCATAACCAGACCAACAAAGTGCATTGAAACTCCAACTCATCTTTTGTATTCTGTGGAAAATGAGCTTCTTTCAACCACGATGTGCTTAAACAATGATGTGGATGGTGGAATGGAGGCAGCCGAGTATATAACGGCAGAGAGTAAAAAGAAATCCGTCTGTTTCAGTTTTGAGTTAACACTTTCGTAGCTGCTGTTTAGTTGCTGTTCTGTTGGTATCGCATGTGAAGAGGTTTTGCTTTCCATTGTTTGATATTCATTCTTTCCAATTTTGTTTTGTATAAGTTCTTTGTGGTATTTGTTGACGACTGTGCTTTAACAGTCTTATCTTTACTTCTTTTCATTATGTAACTCTCTTTTGTGTTCTTTAGTTCTTTATATTTAGAATGGAATCTTTTTCTCTTTAACCATCATCATCAGCAGCAGCAGCAGCGCCAGCATCATCGGTAACATCTGCATCTGTTTAACTACCAGTGATGATTTTGTTTATATTTTTGCCAGACTTCCTTTTCACAGTTTATATAACCAACCTGCCTACTTTTACGAATGATACATTTGATCAAAAAATAAACTGTTGCTGCTTTTTAGCTTTCATCCTCCATACTTATCCTTACTATAATAAATATATTGCGTGTTTATATTTATGAGCGAAATTCAGAATATTATTTAAAAAGGAACGTTGTATTAAATAACACTACTTATTACATTAGGTACACCATTTGAGCCGGAAATATTAAAAGGTGTCTACGTACTCCCACATACAGCACCTGGTATTTCCAAATGGTCACCCATCTAATACTGACCCGGCTCAACGTCGATTAACGTCAGAATCGGTGTTTAAACGTGATTATTCCGTATCTTCAAGGAACACAACTCTAAATTACAAGAAACTTTATTCAAAAAAGAAAAAAAACATTGTTGTGGTTGTTCGTTGAAAAAGAAGTTACAACTGTATTGCAGAATGATGGACTGAATAATTGTGTAAATCCAGCAGCTTGAGTGTGTGTATGTGTGTATGTGTGTATGTGTGTGTATGTGTGCCCTTATGGTGTGCAGACTAAACTGTATGGATGCAATAGCTCTGGCTGCCATTTGTATGAGTGAACCCGACTATCAATGGTAGTTGCTTTCTTCCACATATGCTGTGTGAGTGTGTTTATGATGTCCGGACTAAGGTATGTGTGAGGTAATAGTTATGTTAACAAGTTGAATGTAGTATTTTGACTGACTGCCCGAACGCGAAAAAACTTGATTTTTATAAGATTCGAGTAGGCTCCTGGAAACTGCATGCCCTTTCTTAATTTTTCCTTGTTCAAAGTATCTTACAATGAGTACTGCCCAGATGTTTACTCTTTTCATTAGGTTTTTGCTATGTAATTTAGTTTCAAGCAGCTTTATAGTTTCTTTGGGGTTATCCCATTTTATTATTTCTTTCATCTCTGCTGATTTGATTGTACTTGCTTCCAGAATGCCCAGGTATTTATAATTTTGTGTTCATTAATTGGCTCTTACCACTTATCAATTAGAGAGTTTCGAGTTTTCCGTCTTTCATCTCATGTAATACACATTTTTATATTATGAATTCAATTCCTATATCCTAACTAAATATCCGGACTAAATATTCTAGTTGTATTTATTCATGATTCTATCTCCTTTTTGTTTTTTCCAGCAATTTCAAATCATCCATATACATAAAGTTATTTAAATTTTCCCTTGTATGTGTGAATTTCTACACAGCATCCCCAATTACTAGCAATACAAAAGACCTTAGTACAGTTGTGAACAACTCCTTCAAATCAATGCGCAATTGTATCAAGATGACGAACAAAGCCAGGTGGGATCTCTGCCTGATCCAGAGATCCTTTCTCAACCTTACAGCAGACACTTTCCGTCCCTTATACATAACTCTGGTATGGCCCATTCTTGAGTATGCCATCCAAGTAACAAATCATTTTCTACAAAACGATATTACACACCCGGAACATGTTCAATGATTAGCAACCAGGGTGGTGCCAAGACTCTTCCACGCTTACCTACAAAGAGCGACAGAGGATTCGAGGAGTTTTTCAGCCCAGCGCTAAGTTGTGATCATCTCTGCGGGCAACCACAGAAGGTCTACCACCATCGCTTTCGGCTCAATAGAAGAAAGGCAGCATTCTCTGTTCGTGTTTCTGCTACATTGAACAACCTGCCAGAGAAGGTCGTAACGATAACTTTCATATCAATGTTTAAAGCGGCCTTGGAAAAAACATTCAGACTATATGTGGATCTAAATACCTTCCACGTCTCTTTACAGGGCTTGTTGCACTATACTATTTTGGGGGCCAAATAAATTTGATTTGATTTGATTATATTTTCTGAATATGTTGATGAATGGTATCATAGCTATGACAAATGTATTTTGCTTTGAACGTTAAATGATTAATGCATCTTAATTAATTCTGGGAGTCTTTGGAAAATAAAGTCATAATATAAACAAAATTAAAGAAAAAAACAAAAACAAAGGAGAAATTTTTAAATAAGTTATTTTTAATTAGATGAGTAAATTTCCAGAACTTTTTCTTTTTCAACCATTTGTGAACCTAAATTTCGCCGCCTCTCCCTCTCTTTGTTTTGAAAAATGGGTTGGTGAAACACTCAGACGTCCAAGTTATAACTAGACTATTTAAACAATAAGTAGGTGTTATTCATGAAGGCGTTATACTAAAGAAGAATTCAGCCTTCATAACAGGACCTTGCAACAAAAATAGAATAGAGAGTAGTACTCATGTGATGAAATTGCCTTAAAGTTTCAAATGGCTTTCAAGCAACGTCAGGCTTGTGAGATATTTACTCCTAACCAAACAATAAACATTTATTGTTTGATGTTTAAGTTGTTGGATTGAAGAATGTGTGGAAAAAAATTATCACAATTACGGTCACTGATTGAGAAAAAATCAGAGACAAACAAGAGAGCTAGCTTTGAGATCGAAGTAAGTGAATGTTCTGCCTTTTGCTCTTCTCAGCAGGGGCTGAAAGCTGGTTGTATATGTAAAGCTGAGTGTGCCAAGAGAATGTCGCCATTCCACCACCACAGAATATAAGCTATAAAAAACCTTTCTTGTTTTGACTCTTCATTTTTGCTGAAGAAGAAGGGGTCTTTAAACAGCTTTCGCATTTAAGGACCAATAAAAAAAACGGGACATAAAGCCACCGTTTTGTTGTGTCTAAAATAAACTAATTTATATTTTCCAGGAACCTGACGGAATTTCGAACTGTTTATTGGCTGACGGAACAAAACAATCTACCCCCATGAATTAAATAAACGGTTCAGTTTGAAATTCTGTTCAGGTACCTGAGTTCGACATAAAGATTCCCCAGTTCGACTAGAAGGTTCCCAGGTTGGAAAAGATACACCTGAAGAAGGTCGGAGAGTACATTTGCCGAAAAGTTGTGAATATACCAACCAAGCTGAGAATAGTCGTCTAAATAATGCAAACAATGCACATAAGCAAAAATGTCTAAAAATGTTTTGGTTACAAACATACGGACACGAATCATCAAATTGGCAACATAAAGCGATTCTTCCATTCAAAAGAGAGGGGAGTGAATGGTCGTAAGAATTGCATGATGGGAACGTTATAAATGGTCACTTTGCAGTATTTTCTGCAACTGTGCAGCCATGCCAAAACTAATTGCTTAACGTCATCTCAATAAGAAAATCACACATAATGTTACTATTTTTCTCCCCTGGTCCTGATCAATATTCAATAATTTAATCAATGCAGACAGTCAGATGTGCTGTTTCTGGAACTCTGCCAAACATCTCTTTGGAAGCATTGCGAAATAAGGGCTCACTAATATCAGGGATATATTCGAGCGATGATGTTAAAATGGAAAACTGTTTATCTGCGAAATGTTTTCATACAAACTTGGCCGCGATTCAAATGTGCAGTTGGCATTGTGTAAAAATTAAAAGTTAATTTTTCGATGCAACATTTTTAGATGTTTCATCGCATCATAGTGAGAGGCTTTGTCCGTTGGTCAGTCGTTTTGTAGGTCAGTTGATCAGTCACGTCTTTTAGCAGCATGGCTTGTTGTTAAATCTAGAGTGTCTGTCCATTTCTCATGAAAGAGTGTGGATTTTCAGCATTCAACCACCTTCATCAGTATGATATGAAATGCGAAAATACAGTAGGGGGTAGAACTGCCGAAAATTCCAACTCCCCAATGAGAAAAGAACAAAAAGAAAAAAACTACATATTTAACAATATATTAACCATGCTTCTAATTAAGTAAACAAAATATATTAACCATGCTTCTAATTAAGTAAACAAAATATATTAACCATGCTTCTAATTAAGTAAACAAAATATATTAACCATGCTTCTAATTAAGTAAACAAAATATATTAACCATGCTTCTAATTAAGTAAACAACATATATTAACCATGCTTCTAATTAAGTAAACAAAATATATTAACCATGCTTCTAATTAAGTAAACAAAATATATTAACCATGCTTCTAATTAAGTAAACAAAATATATTAACCATGCTTCTAATTAAGTAAACAAAATATATTAACCATGCTTCTAATTAAGTAAACAAAATACCAGACGGATTTTATAAACAAAACAGTGAGTTATAGTGATCTGTAATTAAGTTGTTTCTTGTTAGTTATTTCTTACAGTAATGTATATATTGGGTATTTAGATCTAGATGGCGAAGTTTTCTCCCTCTTATTTATTTGTCTTAAGCTTCTTTTTCTTGTTTTTAATGCATCTTTATTCCTATATAATTTGATTTGCCAACTCCCATATCACAAGATAGTTATTAATGATAATATTTCATTATTATTATTATTTTATCGTAGTCTCAACTTTTGAATGATTTTAGTTGGGTTTTTTTTTTTTGAACATCAAGTCAATTCCCTTGACTTTAGATATTCAAGCTGTACCTTAACACTTTCGCTGTTCCTAACAGGCAACCTTTTTGCAGAATTGTAATAGAAGTTGTCTCATCAATCTGTTTGAGCCATTTAGGGTGGCTTTTCGTTATGGTTCCAAGCGTTCCAATTACAACAGGAATCACATTTACTTCTTTACATTTCCATAGTCTAACTAATTTCCATTTTAGATCTTGATATATTTTTTTTTTCATGTTCTTTCTCCTCCATTCTTTTTTCTTCTCGGTCAGTGAAGGAGATATCTTTCTAGACTGTGTCAATTTATTTTCTTTTATTATTTTCCCTCTATTTAACTATTTGTCAATTTTAGAAGAAATCTTTCTGGACTGCTGCATTTTTTTCTACGAGATGGATGTTCAACCCATTAAACATCACCATTGTATAACTCTTCCCTCGTGGAGAAGTAACGAAATAGCAACAGCATAGTTAATAGTCAAAATGCAGATTAGTTAACAGTCAACAAATTCCTTAAATCAATCGCCATATATTTAAATCACGCCCAAAGTTAGGTCGATTTTCAAAGTTGGTAAATTCAATCTCCCACCAAAATGGGCACTATGGATTGAGATAAAAATTGCCTAAATCTTGAAGTATTTATATATATTTATATATATAAACTTATGAATATATATTTATGACAATTAAGCTACACAGAGGCTTCCGCGTTTCATCTCCATAAGTAATAATTAGGCTAAAATGCATGGGAATGAAACGCGGAAGCCTCTGTGTAACTTAATTGCCATAAATATATTTTGATAACTCACTACCTTGCTCTACTCACGTATTGAGCATTGTTGAAGTTAATATTGAAAATCGGTACATAAAATATTATATCTCCTTATAACATTTTATGTGGATACATGAAATAATATATATATATATATTTAAACATTAAAACAACTTACGCAAATTAATCTGCGTTTCTGTGCTAACACATGTCTACAGGGCTGGAAAACAACTAAACATTAAATTGTTCGAAAAAAAACTCAGATAAAATTGAAATCTGGGCCCTCAAAATTAATTTCCTCACAAAGGTCACAGCAACATAGGTTGGAGGGAGAAACGTTTTAAGCGTGTCATTTATCTCATTCCTTTATATGCTTACTCATTGGATAATCATAGTTGTGATTCACATACATGTATAAACAGAATCTATTTACACACACACCCGTCATAAATGATATGCACAAGCCATTCTTGCCTCCCTTATTATCATAAGTCTTGACACAATACAAACAAGCACACTCTAGATTAACAAACATACACTTTCGTCGGCTAGACATATTTGAAACTACATACTCATACATATCGCCGTAAATTAAACATTTTCATCCACAGATTACAATCCGCAAAAGCATACATACCTACACTTATTCACTATGCTAGCAATTATTATATTTAATCAATCTAGAACATACATTTATAATTACAATCAGATTTAAAAAGTAATTGACTAAATTTAACTTTCGAATATCTCAAATTGCACAATCATTTATTTATACCATTTGAATTTTCTATCTACGGTATTTATATTCAAACCAGTTAATTAGAAAATTCAACCAGTATTTACTAAACCTATTTATCTTATACTTATAATAAAAAGAACTCATATTACAAGTAATGAAAAATAATAAAATTTTACATCAAAATCATAATGATCAAAAATTCTGTAAAAGAGCCAATCCACACAAATATGCCACAATTACACAAGTATGCAAATTAATGTTGGAACCAAACAAGCCACAGCATTAAAATTCTAAATATTATTAATTCATCCTTATCAGCATATCTGCGTCACCTCCAATGTTTTAACATTGGAGGTGACGCAGATATTATTAAATATACTAGCAATTTACTATGGGTTTTGTATTTATTAGTTCAATTATTAACTATAACTTTGTTAAATTGACTTACTATAATCTACAACATAACCATTCACTGTGGTTTATATATTTAAATTAATTATTAATTAGTTGGCTTAATACCTAATTTAATTACAATTATTAAATGGTTTAAATTAATATTAGGTGTATACTTAACCTGGAAGGTATTAATTGTTATTTTATACCAGAAAGTAGGTTTATTAAACTTTCATAAGTTAATGTTATGGCTATTACTATATTTATCCACTTATCTGTTTGAAGTGTCTACAGCTAATACCTATTTTATCTCTTGGATTCAGTGGTGTATCTCTATTAGGAAACGTAATAATAACTAATTTTTCATTAAGACAAAGAAAACGGGTGGGGTTATGTAGTGTAGGAGTTTAAGCTTTCTTCAGGACGCTCAATTTCAGTACAGGTACCTCCTTTTTCCTCTAGAGACCATATGTATTTGGATAATGAGGTGTCACTTTTCTTATGTTGCTTATTGAAAGATAAGTTATGATTTCTGTATTTAGTTTTAAAATCAGTACTTGTACCACCTATGTAAAATAATTTAAGACTTCGATTATCTTCTGGGAACACGATTCCTAAATAAACTATACTGTTAGTTAAACATTTATTTTGTACTGGACATTCATTTTTATCTCTACAATTACATTCATTATTGTCGTTATTATTATCTTGTGTATCGTTAGTTCTAGTGTTATTGCTACGGTTTAAGATATGTCTCTTAGTTATTTGTACAGCTATAGATAAGTTTAACAGTATTTTAATTAAATATATTATGTAGAGGGTTATTTGCAGGTAAAAAAGGCACACATATTATTGACGCTCACGCGTGCGCACCGATCCTTTTAAAAATGTATTACTTAATATAACTCAAAATTTGCAATTATTTTGTCTATTAAATTATTTGTATCTAACTTTTTTCCAAGGGAGGTGTAATTTGGGAGAGCGCACATCCTAAATGGTAAAGTTTACGAGAAAATAATATGGCCATGTTACTCGCCGTGTTGCCTAGAATATATATTCCAAAATTCATAATAGTCAGTTAATTAGTTTAGGAGATTATCCTGTAATAGAAATAAATGTAGATAAATATATACACGTGAGTGTGTTTGTGTTTGTGTTTCTCCCCAAATGCTATGCAATCATGCATAATGTAGAAAATATGCATAAATAGGACTGTGTGTAATAGTTAAATGAAACCAATAATACAATAAAAAAAAAACAGGAAAACCCAATAGTGAATTAATGAGAGTTCGTTTTTTAAAGGAATATTCAAATTAGTTATCTTTTTTGAAGTCGCTCGCATATCCACGGCTGAGAATATTAGGAAGTTGTTTTTTCTTTTTCAACAGGAAAGTGGGCTTTTAATATCAATGTCAGTGCGACAAATAACTCAACTTTATATGTATAAAAGATATAAATAGATATATATATAATTCTCATTCAAGGATGTTCAATTTTCCTATGAGTCTTCATTGATTAAAATTTAATTGAAGTCATAGATGTTGATTAACATGAAATCATACATGGCATGTACTCTAAAATCGATGGAAATTTTCAACCTAAGTTTTTTTTATGGAAATGGCTCAAGACAAAGCATGAAACCACTTGATGTAAGGAGCTAAAAAATACACTTCAAAGTCAAAAACTAACCAACGATAAGTGTTAGATGGATAGCTTCTGACCCAGAAAACAGCAATTTTTCCTCCTTTTGTCAAAAACATCGCTCATGGAATGTTTGGGCTAAAAGACAAAATAAGGGAAGGGTTAGGGTTATGAAGCTGCCGAAAGTAAAGCCAAGATTCACTTTCTCGTCTTCTTGAGTATCTTGAGAACGAATCATGAATAAATCTTTTACTTTCATCACATTTTTACTGCTGTGATATAGCAAAACTGTCTGTCTTTTCTAGTTGAAAATTAGGATAATTCTTTATCTTTTTCTTTCTCCTCCCTCTTTTTCAACTTTAACGTCTCACTTTCAAATAGTTTCGTGTTTTTTTCTTATGTTTTGCCATTTTTTCAACAAATTGCAAGTCTTCAATTTTTTCTAAAGACGTTCGTTGATCCGAATGAAACCGGTTAAATCTCCATTTGATTTTTTTTATTCTTGTGTTTAATTTGTTTTTCTTTTGTCTCTTTCATACAAACACACATACACCCCCAGACACACACACACACACACACACACACACACACATATATATATATATATATATATATATATATATATATATATATATATATAGAGAGAGAGAGAGAGAGAGAGAGAGAGAGAGAGAGAGTGTTAGTGTATGTTGAAAATAAATCAATAAAGTGTTCGATCGTAAGGATGCGAGAGCTTAAATTATTTATTTAAGCACTATACATTACAGTTTATAAAGATGGATCATGGATTCATTGACACGGATAGTTTTTTACTGTTTAGAAAAGCCCTTAGAGTCCGCCTTAACTCCTCAGTATCTCACGAAATGAAGACAATCCTAAAAAATGGAACGGACGGCAGCAATCACTGTTTTTGAGCGTCCGGTGTGTTATTTCAAGCCGTCCCTTTTGGGAGAGGTTCCGTGTTCTGGACGGGGAGGCTGTCTATATTGAATATTTGGGCTTTAAAATTGTAATTAAAAGTTTGTATTATTTAACTACAACCTAATATTACTGATTACAGAGGTCATGTGTTTATCTATTGTGTATTCGGATTTAGGGGTAATCTGTAAGCGGTATATATTACGCTCTTATTTTTATATATATAGATGTAAGGTTAGTGGGAAAGAACCCCAACAGAATGCTCGATTATTAAGAAAAATCCAAATATAACAGACTTAATACTGACTGGAAACAGTTTTTGTAGCAGAAATGATGAATGCGTCAAAGAAATATTGGTCAAACTGATAACAGACCAGAAAAAGAAACAGTAAAAACGAACGAATAAACATTCCATCTCAGAAATTGTATTGTAGAAAGAGGACGACCACCAAATAGACATGCCGACCAGATAAGGATTGAGACTAGCATGTCGCTCTTGATAACTGAAAGACTGGCTCAAAACCGGGATAAGTGCCGGAAGTTTCATTTCAAGCATGTGACCAAGCTCTCTGGAGTGTTATCTATTTATATGATGGACCAGCATATGGTTTTAACTTGTATTACATGAATTATATTACATGAAGTGTCGTGTTATACGTGTGTGTGTGTGTGTGTGTGGGGGGGGGGTAACTGTTATTAAATTACAAATTAAAGATCTATTAATATTATTAAAGGATTCATATATTATTTTTATATTTTTCTTTGGAGAGTGCTCATGTTTGAGTATAACTATGTTACTTAAAGTTGTGTTTTTTTACCTTAGGCTAAGGTGTGAAGGCTGAGCTTGTTATCCGGTGGAAGGGCGTATCCCTTCCAGAAAAACGGCTGACCCAAAAGGTATTTAATTAAATGAAAGGGGTTTTATATGTTTGCTAGCTCCTTAATGCTCAAGTAGTGGTTCCTGTATGAGGTCATGTGAGGTCATTGTATTTCATATATTTCTGTAAATTTAATACGTTTATGTATATATATCAGTCAGAAGGCATGTGTGTATCGGTTAGATTTAATTATTAGTCATATATATCTTTTTAATTTTGTTTAAGCGTACTTTATAAATATTTATATAGTAAGATATTTAATATATTTCAATATATTAGTATATATTAGTATATATGGGAATAGGGATGTAGATTATATGTGGGTTGGTAGGAAAGATATGGAGGTGATGTATATAGTATATCTAGGGGGAGGAAGGGGGTTGTTATGCTGTATATAAATTAATATTTAATTTAAATAATAAAAGTGGTGTAATTTAATTAGAAGGTAGAATATATATATATATATAATATTAAATTATAATTTAATATTTTACCTACATACGACGTCGTTATGAGCTTTCGGCTTTCCTCAGTGATGGGAAATAACAATCTAAGACAGTTACGATGTGCGGACCCGGTTCACAGAGATACCTTGAATCTGTAAGCGGTCACCTAATCCCCTTGGCCATGGGTGGTTGTCACATGATAATGGAGAAATTAAGTTATGTTTACGCTGAGAGCGGCAAGTGTAAGCATCAAGAGAGTCAGATAGGACTCAACGACAGAGTCGAAGTATCGCCCTGAAACATTAGGTTAGTGTCTATTTTTACTCTCTCTATAGTGCTCAACTTTCATTTCACTTAAAAGAGCTTATAATATTAAATTATATTTTAATATTTTTACTCTCTCTATAGTGCTCAACTTTCATTTCACTTAAAAGAGCTTATAATATTAAATTATATTTTAATATTTTTACTCTCTCTATAGTGCTCAACTTTCATTTCACTTAAAAGAGCTTATAATATTAAATTATATTTTAATATTTTTACTCTCTCTATAGTGCTCAACTTTCATTTCACTTAAAAGAGCTTATAATATTAAATTATATTTTAATATTTTTACTCTCTCTATAGTGCTCAACTTTCATTTCACTTAAAAGAGCTTATAATATTAAATTATATTTTAATATTTTTACTCTCTCTATAGTGCTCAACTTTCATTTCACTTAAAAGAGCTTATAATATTAAATTATATTTTAATATTTTTACTCTCTCTATAGTGCTCAACTTTCATTTCACTTAAAAGAGCTTATAATATTAAATTATATTTTAATATTTTTACTCTCTCTATAGTGCTCAACTTTCATTTCACTTAAAAGAGCTTATAATATTAAATTATATTTTAATATTTTTACTCTCTCTATAGTGCTCAACTTTCATTTCACTTAAAAGAGCTTATAATATTAAATTATATTTTAATATTTTTACTCTCTCTATAGTGCTCAACTTTCATTTCACTTAAAAGAGCTTATAATATTAAATTATATTTTAATATTTTTACTCTCTCTATAGTGCTCAACTTTCATTTCACTTAAAAGAGCTTATAATATTAAATTATATTTTAATATTTTTACTCTCTCTATAGTGCTCAACTTTCATTTCACTTAAAAGAGCTTATAATATTAAATTATATTTTAATATTTTTACTCTCTCTATAGTGCTCAACTTTCATTTCACTTAAAAGAGCTTATAATATTAAATTATATTTTAATATTTTTACTCTCTCTATAGTGCTCAACTTTCATTTCACTTAAAAGAGCTTATAATATTAAATTATATTTTAATATTTTACCTACATACGCTGTCGTTTCGAGCTTTCGGCTCTCCTCCGTTTAGAGAAATAACAATCTCAGACGGTCTTGGCACACAAACCCGGTTCACAGAGACACCTAGAATCTGTAAGCGGTATATATTACGCTCTTATTTTTATATATATGGATGTAAGGTTAGTGGGAAAGAACCCCAACAGAATGCTCGATTATTAAGAAAAATCCAAATATAACAGACTTAATACTGACTGGAAACAGTTTTTGTAGCAGAAATGATGAATGCGTCAAAGAAATATTGGTCAACAGACCAGAAAAAGAAACAGTAAAAACGAACGAATAAACATCCCATCTCAGAAATTGTATTGTAGAAAGAGGACGACCACCAAATAGACATGCAGACCAGATAAGGATTGAGACTAGCATGTCGCTCTTGATAACTGAAAGACTGGCTCAAAAATGTGATAAGTGCCGGAAGTTTCATTTCAAGCATGTGACCAAGCTCTCTGGAGTATTCACATAAGGGGAGACAACTCACATGAGTCAAGGGGAGACAACTCACTACATTTGATTGGAACTGATGTTCAAACCATAAATCAACTTTCCAAGGATACATTGCAGGATCCAAATAAATGAACAAATGAATAAAAGCTTTGAAAACATAATCAATTAATACTTTATTTCTTTCATCTTCCAGACTTCTCTGGTTTCTTTATTATGGATAATTTTCATTTTGGTTTACACGGCTAATTATCAATGGGCATTCAGTGGATTAATTCAAAACCAATTAAATCTCAATCCAATCAGGCCAATAAGTGCACTTGAATACATAAAATGATCTTATATTTGATCGCTTAGAGATGATTGCTTTATAAAAAGACATACTGCACTCCTGGCGCAATCCTCTACCTGTATCAGAGTCAGAGACGTCCTAAGATGACATACTGTTGCAGAGGTGCAGCTCAGAGCACTCTTCCCTGCTTTGACAGATTACAAAATCGACTTCAAAATCTAGTGGGGAATGTTCTCTTCTCTTCTCTACATCCTCTTTCTCACAAAAAAAGACGTTGCTAGTCTTTCTCTACTCTATCATTATTGTCATGATATGTGCTCGAATGAGCTCAATCTTGATCCACCCTGTAAAACATTAACAGCAAAAACTCGTCTAGGTACAACCACTGAAAATAATTTTCCTTCCTTCTTCTATTTACCTTAAAATTAAACGCAATTTCCATGAACAAAGTTTATTTCCAAGAACTATCAATTCCACGAGACTACTTCTCAGCTGACTATAACATGGACGTTTTCAAGTCAAATGTAAACAAATTCTTTTCGAGCCGTTTTCTTAAATAATCAAATTTTGCCCTGTTTCAACCATCGTCTCCAATCTTCAAGGTGTTGTCTCACCGTCCATCTGACAAACTCATTAACCTTTATCCTCGAGTGGCTTTCAGTCGTTGATAAATGGTGACTAGTCAGTACAAAGAGAAACAGTATTTTTAGTAATAGAATAACAAGAACAAAAATGCTTTTTTCCAACTTAAGACAGACAAACAAATCCTCTTGTAGATATGCGTGATCGAATCTAACAATGCTATTTCAACCATGTGCATCACAAACTGATCAACCAATCAATGGACATAGCATCTTCTAAAGATGCTTGGACACATCTAAAACTACTATTTCAAAATTAAGACCGACAGAGCCTCTGAGATAAATGCCTGGGTGCATCTGAATATTCTATTTCAACCTAAAGGATAACAGACTGAGCCTTTTGTAGAGATCGATGGTCGTCTCTAAAACAGCAATTTAAAATCTGTGCATAACAGACAGACGAAAACTTGTACATGCCAGACTAACCAACCGACGTCTTCTTGAGATGATTGGATACATTAAAAAACATCTAAAATTGCTGTTTGCACTGAGCGAGAGGTCATAGCTGTAATCTTAAGAATCACATCTTTCATTTCTTTATATAGCTTCAGGAAATTATATTTTCATAATTTACTAGAATAAAATGTGTTCCTTTGGTAACAAAAATAACTGCCACTGAATGGTAAAAAAAATGGCACTGGTAATAACAAGCAGAACTACAACATATGCTGAAAGTTCTTTCTCCCTTAATAATTGATAAAAGATTAATTGCAAATAAACACAAACTTTCCAAGAATGCTTTTAATTAAATGGCTTGAATGTTAACAGCAATTCCACTGACACAATCTTGAAAGTTTTAAGGTCTCAATTGAAGAAATGCCCAAATTTCTGTCATCAAGTAATTGTCAAGGACAAAAATTGTTAAAAATTAATGCATGTCATTGACCAATTAATATATTGATTATATTTTTTTTTTATCTTGATTAAATGATATTCCAGACTTGAATGTGCTGTCAAAGTAAATCAAATTTATATGGAAAGAAAACAGAAACAAAAAAACTTGTTTGGGAATTTTGAGATAAGGATTTATAATTTGTATTAGTTGGATTATTCGGACTACTATTATATAATCTCCGACCTTCTACAGGTGCGTCTTGTCTTCTCAACGACTCATTATCAATGATCACTGACTGGTAAAAACAGGCTGTGTTCTCTGGAGTCTGAGTGACAACAAGTCTCCCCATATTTGCACTCCGCTTCTTTCAGTCACCACTTTGCATTCTCGCAACAACCGTTTACCATTAAGTTATCACTGCTAACAGGCATTGGCTTTCCCATGAAGGTCTGGATGATGGTCACCCTTCTTGGTCTTTCTATTCTCCCAGACCTTTCACGATCATTTGGGAGAGTGTGTCAGATTATGTGAAGTAGTAATAGTAAAGTGGTTGGCCATAGTTGAGGGCGACCCAAAGGATCCTTTCTATTACCTACCACTCCTTTCCCAGGATTATTCCACTTACCCTTGATCCTCACCTTATAATGCTGAGTATTTAGCAATGGGGCATCAAGTACACCATTTTCTAAGTCTTTAGTATGACTCGACTGAGGATTGAACCCCAGTCTCCCAGCCCATTAACGAATACTCCTACCATTATATCAAATGAGCCGGTCAAAGTATTAGTAAGTGTTTAATATTGGTAGTAGTAGTAGTAGTTGTAGTTGTAGTAGTAGTAGTAGTAGTAGTAGTAGTAGTAGTAGTAGTAGTAGTATGAGAAGGAATAGGATAAATTAGAATGGGCAACGTATGATACAACTGTATTCGTTGATGAGGTCCTATTTGAGAGCGTTGTGGTGTTTCACCCCTTTTCTGCCATTACTCTCATATCTACTCTTATCCGGAGGAGTGACAATACCTGTCAGGATGCCACTTATGGGTTAAATATAAGCTATCATGTACAGCCTATCTTTATTTATATAAAGTTAAGTATATGTGGTCATGAAAATAAACGAAATTCCGGCAATCGTCTAAAGATAACCATACATGATGCTTGTTTAACCTAAACGGTTAATGCAGTTAAGGTTTTTAGCCCTTTAAGTTATGTTCATGGTAGGTTCTCGGCTGAGCTCCATACTTGGTCTCCTCATGTAAAATATTCACAGCAGTAAGATCAAAGTGTAGTATCTGTTCCGATGGATACTGCACCCCATAGACTGGTATTGTCTTGGCCTTCGGGCCTTGATTTACGCCGATCTATTGGTCTGTCCTGTGCAGTTCTAGGAGGTCCACCCTCCCAGGCTTCGCCTCCCCTCTTTGGGGAGGAGTAAGTTTATTGCTTACTGTCTGAGGCGCCCCTACCGGGGAATGCCGACGGGGCTGCTCAGGCAATTTTTAATGGTTAGAGTGCTCACCTCTCGGGTGCTGGCTTTTCAATCCCCACTTTCCCGACCCGACCTTGGGTCACATCTTACTTGTGGGAGTAAGATAAAACTGGCCTTGTGCCTAACTCCTGGAGAGGAGTAAATAAATACAAGCACAGCTGCAAACCTTTCTTTCTTTCTCTCTTTACCAAAACCAAACAGAACTTCCATGAACAAAGTTTCTTTCCTAGAACATTCCATCTGTGGAAAAGATACCACAAATCTGCTTCCCAGCCGACTACAGCATATTCTTCTTCAATTCAAATGTCAACAGGTACTTGTTGAACCGTCCTCTTGGATAATCAATCGTTCTTAAGCAATCTTCTGTCCTTTCCAATGGCGATCACCGAGCAACTTACGATCTCTTTAACCCTAACTCCTCGAGTTGCCTCCGCGCCTTAATAAGTAGAATAAAAAATGTGTATAAGTTTATATATTTCTATGTATAGGATTCACTCCAAAACTAATTAACTGTTCATTATGAATTTTGGAACACATCTGGTAGGTGTAAGGCTGGGTAATGTGAGCTATATTTAGTTCAATTTAGTTTTTCATACAAAGGGGCAAAAAGGAGGTTGAAGTCCTTCGTGAAAATTCAGATACCTCTGATTTTTATGAAATTTAAAAAATAGTTATTAGACATCAATTAATAAATATTCTCCAAATTTTAGTTTCTTTGAAGTATCTTAAAGGGTTTTAGGGGGCATAATATGGGTAAAATCTCCCATTTAAAAATTAAAACATTTCAAAATTGCATTAAATTTGATCCATAGCGATTAGACACCAATTAAGCCAGATTCCCTGAATTTTCAATTTCTTCTTAAGACCCCTTTAGCTTAAGCCTTAAATTTTAGACATGATTAAATCATGTGATATATTTTGATCAAAGGTGGAATAATGATTTTAGACATGAGGTTTGGTATCATTATATCTAGATTTTAATCTTCGTAAGGGGCATAAAAGTGGTGCAAAACTGTTCTGTTCGGGGGATTCGTAAATTTTAGCCGTACCAAGGGTTGACATGCTGTAAAACAGAACAAGAAACCAATTCCATAGTCCGTATAAGTATCCATAGCAGCACTCGCACTCACTCTAATCACCATGACTACCGAACCTATAATAATTATGTAATTGCTAATCATTGTGTGGTGCGACTTTGTTTGCAACAATATAATCAGACCCATGACTACTTTTCAACACCCTTACCATCAGTGCCCACCATCCGATCCATTAATGCCGTCAAATGCCATCTTTATCACTTCCTGGCAACGTCCACGGTCATCATAATCATCCCTCTTAATGGAGCCTCCCTACTCGGAGATTCTCCGGATTTCAATTTCCTTTTCTTCATAAGAAAAATCTTATAAAATCTAACATTGCCCTTTGACATTTTCATTTTTCTTATCATGGTTGACATCTGGCTTGGGGTTGATCGAAAAGTGAACACGTGACAGTATCCTGTTGCTCTGAGTGATCAAAGCTGTGGGAGGTCATAATGACTGCCGCCATGGCAACAGTGAGTCGATGGTGTTGTGAGCCATCTTTGTAGATGTCACTTTGTAAAAAAAACAACCCAACATATTAGAATACTTCAAAATCAGATGAGAAGTGCACATAAAGCCACTCATTGTTCTTATTAATTGATTTTTATTGTTATTACTGAACAAAAATTAAGAGAAAAAAAAAACAGATATTATAATTTTACACTTGTATTGAGTTCAAAAGTGTTTAGACTGAAGTTGTATTTACTTAGTAAAGATATATCTTTGTTAAGTAGATACAACTTTTGAGCTCAATATAAATCAATTAATAAGAACAATGAGTGGCTTTTTTTCTGGAGCACTTTTGCAGCATGTGGTCTTTCGTTGTCATGGAGGAGGACAACCTTTTTCCTATTGACAAGTGCCGGCCGTTTTTTTCTCAGATTTTAGTCCACGCTGTAAATGGAATTCTTGACCTGGTTAGGAGTAAAGTGTAGTATCTGTTCTCCTACTACACTTCATCTTTCCAGTCCTCGGTCAGCGAAGGGGAAATTCTTCTAAACTGAGGCAATTTTTATTTTTGTCATAATACAGAGAGCTTCTTTTTGAGGAGCTAGATTTTCCCCACATTAAAAACCGACCTTGTGTCTAACTCTACCCTCGTGTGAAGTCAAGTAAATCGGGACTTATATTTTCTGTTGATTGTGGTGCTTTGGGAGTCTTGACGACTGCCACCAGAAATATGACTGCCACCAGAGTTTGCAAAAGCCATGACAAGACGGCAGCCAGTCCGATCACATTTGACGATCTTGAAGGACTAACCAACTCGAATTTTATAAGTCATACTAGGGTGTAGCTTTAACAATACACTTTTACTTGGTTAAATCTCGACGTTCTTGAACATTGTTAAATATTCCGACATAAAACTCTTTTACTATTGTTGATGTCATTTGACATTTTCTGTGAAATATGCATAAGCCATTCAGTCTGCTGGCATTACCAAATCAATCGGAATAAAATTATTTGATTAGAGAATCGAATAACAAAAGAAGAATTTTAAGTAGAACTTACGTCTGTCAAGTTGTCACTTAACTGCCATTGGATGTTTCATTTCTTCTGCTAATTCTGATTGGCTAAAATTAATTACACCAACAAAATCTAATAAAAATTCATGGAAAATTTTATTCTCGTGAATTAATTTGTTCTTTTCATGTTCACATATCATTTGCCACTTAATTGCAATGCTGAGTTAGCATTAATTAAAGAATCGCATCAATTATACATTTGTATAATTCAATAAATGCTTCTTTCATTGGAAATAACGCATCAAGCATGATTCAATTATGCGTTTCCATATTGGGGTGTAGACGACGGTAGCAAACTAATGTTTGAGGATATCCGTTGCTTGGCTATCTGTGAAATAGAGCAGCATCTTTTCGAGTGATGCCTGTGCATGGGGCGTTTTTAAGTGAGTAAAGGCTTTGTACTGAACTAATTCCACTCCCTAAGCGACTGCCACAAAAAAGGGCAAGTCGGTATCATTGGAAACAACAGTTGTCTCAGCTATTATATCTACACAGAGGCTTCCGCGTTTCATCCCTGGAGAGAATCGTCATTTTAGCCTGACGATTCCCTCCGGGGATGAAACGCAAAAGTCTCTGTGTAGATCAATTGTCATAAACATATTTTCATAACTTACTACTTAACTCTATTCACGTATCGAGAACTGTTGAAGCAAATACTGAAAATTGATACATACAAAATTATATCCTCTTATAACATTTTTTGTGTATACATGAAATAATAATATATATGTATATACATATATATATATATATATATATATATATATATATATATATATATATATATGTATATATATATGTATATATATATATATATATATATATATATATATATATATATATATATATATATACATATATATATATATATATATATACATATATATGGTAAATTTATTGACCCGTCACGTTGCCCTATTTATTTGAAACTTCCATGGTTAGGTTCTGACGACCTTGACATTGTCAAAAGGATTTCTTCTTCTACTCAACGTTGTTTTCCAGCAACCGTGCTGAGAGTAGTTTACACGACTCGAACATTTTTCTCTTTCTTTTTCTTTCTATATATAGTGTTAAAGTGAATAATTTTAGTAAGAAATCCGAGTAAGAGAACTCAATGTAGAAAACAAAGCAAGAATGGGATATACAAAGAAAAAATTCACATACACATTGTAACTGTCGACATTATAATTTATGTCGACCTCCTGGCCTCTTCAGAATGCTAACGGGACAGCTACATATTAGTAAATCTCTCTCCCTCTCTCTCTCTCTCTCTCTCTCTCTCTCTCTCTCGCTCTCTCTCTCTCTCTCTCTCTCTCTCTCTCTATATATATATATATATATATATATATATATATTGTTAAATGTTTCGAAATATTTTGATTTTGATTTTGATTTAATTACTCGCATCTAATACATGGTTTTTTTAAGGCATTTTTGCCTCTATATTTATATTAACTTTCAAAAGAAGCTTTACAAAATGAACTTTCCTAATTTATAACTAGCAGCGACCATGCGCAATCAAGTTCTATTCTATTTAAAACAGACATTTTCACCAATAGTCCACAACACCGGACGAGACACTTCACCAACACCAGGAAGTAAATTATGGAAAAAAAAAGGTTATACCTTTATTTGTCTTGGCTCTGTCAAAGCTTGTTTTATCAAGCGAAATATTAGCTAAAAAAAAAAATCAAGATGAAGAAAAAAAAAACGGAAGGTATTTTGAAATATTTTGTTAAATGTTTCGAAATATTTTAATTTTTCTTTTGATTTAATTACTCGCATCTAATAAATGTTTTTTTGAAGGCATTTTTGCCTCTATATATTAACTTTCAAAAGATGCTTTATAAAATGAACTTTCCTAATTTATAATATATATATATATCGCATTCTCACATGATTATATGTCCCTGTTCTTCATGGGACTCTTTATATATGCCTTTCATTTAGGTCTCTGATGAATAGTGAGTGAATGAGGTTAATGGATACATTCCACTCGTTAAGAAACCGTTGTAAGACCACACGGAATTTTACCATGAAAAAATTGAAATAAAAATAAAAATATATATATATATCTCTCCTGATGTTTTGCTATTGTTTTTTTTAGTGTTCTTTTTGTATCAGGCGCTGATGAAGACTCTTTTGGACAATCTTTAGAAATTATTTTTGTAAAGTATAAATAAAATAAAGTATTTCCAAAATGTTTTGGAAACAATTGTACGCCAAATTGGACTTGTTGTTGGGACTCTAGGAACGCAAAATGTAATGACTTGATCCTTTATATGTTTTATATATATATATATATATATATATATATATATATATATATGTGTGTGTGTGTGTGTGTGTGTGTGTGTATAATACTTGTATAGTTGTTATTTTCTAAATGTTAATCCAATGAAACCTCGAGGTGTATAAGATAGTGCTCAATAAGATGTAGAGCTGTATTATACCATTTTTTTGATTTATACAAACATTATTGGCTAATAATGGCCCGATGATACTGGACTTTGAATAGAGTCGCAGTTGAAATATGTATGCACATATATAGCCAATAATGTTTGTATAAATAAAAAATATACTATATGCATATGTAAATTTCTTGAGGTTCATGCAAAGATTTATTTAGTAGATCAATAGTGTATAATATGACTAGAGCTCTTAATGTAACATGATATAATCCTAGTGATTTCATCAAAAAACACTTTATTACAAAACAATTGTTTTATATATATATATATATATATATATATATATATATATATATATATATGGAGAGAGAGGGAAGGATGCTATTTATTAGTAATGAGTGACCACTTATCAAGACTAAAAGCCTCTCGGGGATAAAGGTTAATTAGATGAATAAATTGCCTGTTGAACGATGGAGAATATTATGAGAAGATAGAAAATTATGAACTGAATGAAATTTGATTACTTATGATGAAAGACGTGATTAACGGTTGTTAACATTATTCAAGTAGTAATGATCGCGAGGGGAGACAATTTATCCTTTACTTATTCAAATAGTAGTGATCGCAACGGGAGATAACTTTTGTTTTATTTATAATTGAAATCATTATTCTTTTAGTTTCTTTTGAAATTAAAAAACCTAAACAAAACCTCCCCAATTGAACCAAAATTATCTCCCAATCGCATTCTCACCTGATTATTTGATCATCGGTTTGATTGGTCTGTGTGAATTTCTCTGTATTTGAGTTTATTTTGTTTTTGTTTTGTATGGAATAATTTACAAATATTTAGCGACACACAGATTCATTCCTATTCATTCGTTTTTTTTCTAATAATGGTGCATTTAAGTTTGTTTTTTTTAAATTTTTTCTGCTCAAAGAACTTTTGCTTTTGACAAACTAATCGATTTCTAAGATTCTTATATGAGAAATAAAAAGAGGAAACAGTTAGAAAAACGTTCAAACTGATTTAAGTTACGACAAAAAAAACAGGTGGTGAAATTCTACAAATTAGTTCAGTTTGATTTCGCGGAAGCTGATTGCTTTCCTCTTATCTTCGTTTTATCTCATCCAATTTCTGCTATACATACATATATATATATATATATATATATATATATATATATATATATCTTTGTAAGATCAGTTGGAGAGAACCTCAGCAGAGTACTTATTAAGAAAAAATCATTATTAAAAATATTATTTATTTATATATGTATTACAGAAGATCGGAAAAACATTGGTACCGTCGGTTTCGAATCCGACAAAGTGGAACAGCACATGATCGTTCTTTGTGAGTTCTCCTCAGCCTCCGTTTTTAACGTCTTTCTTGTAAAACTGCGAGTCCGTTCTTTTGGCATCTAACTGACTTCACGTGCGCGTTCTTGCTGCCTTTTGAAATCCTCTTCTTTTCTCCAGCTTTTTTGTTCATTTGTTTTTGTCACCTCAAGATGATTCGACGAAGAATCAAAAACGTTCGTGATAGATATGGAAAATGCATTAATTTTGTTGATTTTAACACAAAAAAAGATCATAAGAAAATTTTAAACATAAAAAGGTATAATTAAGCAGAAGAATATATATATATATATATATATATATATATATATAAACATTACAATTGTTCCAAAAATTAAAACATCAAGTCCAGTATGGCGTACGATCGTTTCCAAAACAGTTTGGAAATACTTTATTTTATTTTATCTTATAAATTGATAAAGCTAATCCAAAACGTCTTCATCAGCGCCTTTAGCAACACGTCTTACAGAAAATCAGAGAAAAAAACAAAAAAAAAACTGATGTAGAGAAACATCTACGGACAGAAAGAGTCACCGGTTGATATGTTAGTAGCATAGAAGGGGGAAAACACAATGGTACTTCTAAACCAAAACACCGGTACATATAAAAGAAATAACCCAATACTTTCCATAGATTTACCCTTTCAAATTATGCAATAAATTAATTAAAGTTACATATTCTTTTGTCAGAGGGGTAGTGAAAACAATAGAATAGAAATAAAAATAGAAATAAAATAATTTTAAAAAATGAATAAGAATAAGATAAAAAATACAAAATTAAAATAGAAAATAAAAGATAAAAAATAAATAAAAATAAAATAATAAAATACAAAATAAAAATAAAAATAAAGATAAAAATACAAAATAAAGATAAAGATAAAGATAAAGAAATTAAATAATTGAAATTAAAATAAAAATTAAAATTAAAAACATAAAAAGTAAAAATAGAAATAAAATGAAATTAGAAAATAACGGTTGAACAGGATCAATGTTTTTTTACAAGTTTTTTTTAGGAAAACATCTTGCAAGAGGATGTGCAGTGTAAGAGGGTATGAGGAAGAGTATAGGGGAAGATAAGAACAAAGATAATTTTTTTTTTTGGTGGGGGAGAAAAACACCTTATAAAAGACTATTATAGGGGAAAGAAACAGGAATAATAAGGAAATAGGGGGTGTAATAAAAGAAAGAGTATAGTTGGAACTATACCAAGAGCACTAGACATATAAGTGTATGAATATATACGAGATATGAGGGAGGGGAAAAAGTTTCTTATTAATTTCACTGTTGCGTAAGGAAGAGAGAACCAGCTTTACAGGAAATATATATTATCTATTTCCAATTGTGCTCTTATACCAATTCCGCATTCAAATCAAAAACGCAAACTGGAATGACATTAGATGTGGGAGTGGTGGTGGAGTATTGCAGGAAATAGTATAATCAGAGTCCGGCTGTTAAAGACGTGTTTGGAGAAAAACAGAAGCAAACAGAATCTGAATTTCAATAAGCGAGTATATTTCCTGGATGATGTGGAGGAGGTCAGTTAGGGCCAGAGGAGATAAAAATACCATTCATAACCTAAATTCTATCGGGGGGAAAGTTTGTCCTCATACCTCCGAGGCTTGAGTCCTTTCAACTTTTTTATTCCTTTTATATATGTCTTTTGTATATAATCCAGTAGGTTAGGAGAGTCTGAACGGCCACAAAAAGTTATTATTCCACAGTAGAGTTTCTCTTGGAAATCAACAGAATGCGACTTTCTAAGTGATAAAAGGTGAGTGCCTCGCGATCGTGGCAGTGGCAACTATTTCGGTTGAACGATTAAGTTAGCAGGGCTGGGGTAGGGGTGGGAATTAAATATGGACGGTTGGATATGAAATCTAAGGGTGTCAGAGGCAATAAGTTGAATTCAACAGGTCTGCAGACAGACTGATCAGAGACTGATCAGAATCAGGTCATAAGTTGAGAAATTCTAGAGTTTAAGGCATTATACTTGATCCATCTCGGCCTTAGGTCATATACCCTCCGTTAAAGTCAAAATTGCCTTCGATTTAAAAAAAAAATATATATATTGTTGTTTTTATCTACATGCGTATACGTTTCATCCTTTCGGAAATCGTCAGTGTAGAGAAGATTATTGATACCGATCGCCGGTAAATCAGTGAGAGATTAAACCTATTTAAAGACAGTCGTTGTTAAAGTTTTCGACTGCTGAATAGAACATGCATTAATGTCACGATAACAGCTGTGTTAATACTACTCACTACAGAGCCCAGCCTAGATTTTGGGGGCGACAAATAATTATAAATATGAAAAACAGACCTTGTGTTTAACTCTGCCCTTGTGGGGAGGAAAGTAAATAGGAACTTAATGGAAAATTTCGTGAAAAATAATAAACCAAATGTTGAGAAAAATCAGAAAATTAACGAATCACAGTCAATGACAAATATATATATATATATATATATATATATATATATATATATATATATATATGTGTGTGTGTGTGTGTGTGTGTGTGTGTGTGTGTGTGTGTGTGTGTGCTTTTCACTGACGTCATATTGTACCTGAATTACATAAATAGCTTAATAAAGTTTATATAGCTACCAACTTTATCTCCTCAACAGTGCTATTCATTATAATTCATATTAATATAGTATGAACTCATTCAGGGATATGAATTAGTTAGTTATAAAAAATAGAGTAAAAAATTGTTGTATAACATTTCTTTTAATCAAATGAATATTTTTTTAAATTTATTTCGTTCTTTCAATAAGCATTGAATATTGAAAAAATTTTTATGGAAGAATAATTGTGCATACAATTTTGCTGAAAATAATTCCAGCAATACGGTCAAAAAATATGTATAAGTGATATAGAGTTGATAATCCTGTCCTTCTTTTAATATCCAAACTTTCTATATATTAAAAAAATATGTATAAGTGATATAGAGTTGATAATCCTGTCCTTCTTTTAATATCCAAACTTTCTATATATTAAAAAAATATGTATAAGTGATATAGAGTTGATAATCCTGTCCTTCTTTTAATATCCAAACTTTCTATATATTAAAAAAATATGTATAAGTGATATAGAGTTGATAATCCTGTCCTTCTTTTAATATCCAAACTTTCTATATATTAAAAAAATATGTATAAGTGATATAGAGTTGATAATCCTGTCCTTCTTTTAATATCCAAACTTTCTATATATTAAAAAAATATGTATAAGTGATATAGAGTTGATAATCCTGTCCTTCTTTTAATATCCAAACTTTCTATATATTAAAAAAATATGTATAAGTGATATAGAGTTGATAATCCTGTCCTTCTTTTAATATCCAAACTTTCTATATATTAAAAAAATATGTATAAGTGATATAGAGTTGATAATCCTGTCCTTCTTTTAATATCCAAACTTTCTATATATTAAAAAAATATGTATAAGTGATATAGAGTTGATAATCCTGTCCTTCTTTTAATATCCAAACTTTCTATATATTAAAAAAATATGTATAAGTGATATAGAGTTGATAATCCTGTCCTTCTTTTAATATCCAAACTTTCTATATATTAAAAAAATATGTATAAGTGATATAGAGTTGATAATCCTGTCCTTCTTTTAATATCCAAACTTTCTATATATTAAAAAAATATGTATAAGTGATATAGAGTTGATAATCCTGTCCTTCTTTTAATATCCAAACTTTCTATATATTAAAAAAATATGTATAAGTGATATAGAGTTGATAATCCTGTCCTTCTTTTAATATCCAAACTTTCTATATATTAAAAAAATATGTATAAGTGATATAGAGTTGATAATCCTGTCCTTCTTTTAATATCCAAACTTTCTATATATTAAAAAAATATGTATAAGTGATATAGAGTTGATAATCCTGTCCTTCTTTTAATATCCAAACTTTCTATATATTAAAAAAATATGTATAAGTGATATAGAGTTGATAATCCTGTCCTTCTTTTAATATCCAAACTTTCTATATATTAAAAAAATATGTATAAGTGATATAGAGTTGATAATCCTGTCCTTCTTTTAATATCCAAACTTTCTATATATTAAAAAAATATGTATAAGTGATATAGAGTTGATAATCCTGTCCTTCTTTTAATATCCAAACTTTCTATATATTAAAAAATTATGTATAAGTGATATAGAGTTGATAATCCTGTCCTTCTTTTAATATCCAAACTTTCTATATATTAAAAAATTATGTATAAGTGATATAGAGTTGATAATCCTGTCCTTCTTTTAATATCCAAACTTTCTATATATTAAAAAAATATGTATAAGTGATATAGAGTTGATAATCCTGTCCTTCTTTTAATATCCAAACTTTCTATATATTAAAAAAATATGTATAAGTGATATAGAGTTGATAATCCTGTCCTTCTTTTAATATCCAAACTTTCTATATATTAAAAAAATATGTATAAGTGATATAGAGTTGATAATCCTGTCCTTCTTTTAATATCCAAACTTTCTATATATTAAAAAAATATGTATAAGTGATATAGAGTTGATAATCCTGTCCTTCTTTTAATATCCAAACTTTCTATATATTAAAAAATTATGTATAAGTGATATAGAGTTGATAATCCTGTCCTTCTTTTAATATCCAAACTTTCTATATATTAAAAAAATATGTATAAGTGATATAGAGTTGATAATCCTGTCCTTCTTTTAATATCCAAACTTTCTATATATTAATAGCAAAACCTCCTTTCTAATACAGGGTGACCCCCAAAAACGGGCCCCAAATCTAATTAGGCTCTGTTTCTTAGTGTTTCGTCCGAATGAAATGAATTTTGGGGCATAACTAGTTTATTATATTCACAGCATCATATCAAAACACTAGGGTCTTTGGCCTTTTTTTCTCCGTTCTACAGCATGTGTTCTAGATGGACTCCTTTTAGCATTTCTTGAGGTGCAGAACGAAGTTGTCCATGACGTTCTTACAGACTGAATTGGGAATGGCTATCACTCCTCCCTGATGGCTTCCTTGAGTTCCGTGATGGTTCTGGGTTTCCCTGCGTACATTCTGTCCTTAAGATAGCCCCAAAGGAAATAATCTGGGGGCCTTAGGTCCGGGCTATGGGGTGGCCACTCAGAATTAGTCTTGAGACTGATCACTCGGCCTCCGAAGTTCTCTTTCAGCCAATCTCGGGACAGGTTTGAGGTGTGAGAACTTGCTCCGTCTTGCTGGAACCAGAACTTGCTCATGAGCGACGGGTAGAGGGTCTGGAGCTCACTCTTGAAGGTTTTGAGGACCTACACATACCCCTCCTTGGTGACTGTCACTGCTGCGCCAGATTCTTTGATGAAGATTGGTCCGATGATGCCTCTGACCGAGATTGCAGCCCACACGTGCAATTAGGAGAGTGCAGAGGCTTGGTGGCTACTTCATTGGGTCTGGAGGACCCCCAGAAGACATTTGTCTTGGAGTTTGCCTTTCCGTCAAGACGGAAGTGGGCTTCATCTGAGGTCCAAAGTGACTGCCATAGCGCTCCTCTGCTTCTTGTCTGAGGCTGTAAGGGTCTGCAGCGTCTGTATTCTGTATGGGTAAGCCTTGATATCGTTCACCAGCACTCTCCTGCAAGTCTCACGGGAGATACCGAGGGATTGACTTCGCTTATGCAGAGAGCGTTTCGGACTCTCCTGGAGAGACTCTCTCACACTTTCGACCAGCTCGGCTGTCCGCTTCTTGGGATGTGCCGAGTGGCTTGGACGGTTCTCACTGGCAGCGTTGAAGTTCTCCACGGTCCCATACTTCTCGAAGTGGTCCACCCAGTTCTGAATTCTGCTTTTGGGTGGAGCCTTTTCACATCCGAACTGATGCATGAAACTGTCCTGAGTTTTCTTAAACGAGCCTGTCTTGTAGCAAAATTTAACACAGCGTATTCTTTGTCCCAGCTCCCACTGAGTTCTTGGTGTACTCACGGTCGTTGATTCTGCCCTTTCCTGTAAAATAAGGGCAATCGGTGAATAAATAAAGGAGGTATCACATGAATGTACATGGGGCCCGGTTTTTTTAGTCACCCTGTATAATAGCATGATGAAAGTATCTCTCTGTCTCTGTCTGTCCTTTTCTCTCTCTTTCTCTCTCTCTCTCTCTCTCTCTCTCTCTCTCTCTCTCTCTATATATATATATATATATATATATATATATATATATATATATTCTAGGCTGACTCTGTGAACTGAAATTGTTATTTTCCTGCATTGATGAGAGCAATATGAGCTTGAAACTCTAGCGTCTGTAGGTATTAATAATTTAATATTTATTTATAAATATTATATATATATATATATATATATATATATATATATATATATATATTATGTAATTATTTTATTGGTGATTGCAGCGTTCGTTGATTTGTTTTGCTTACTACTACTTTGATTGTCTCACTTTCCTGCAGAAAAGTGCATTATTAGTCGCCCTTAACTTTATAGGGCATATTTTTCGTTAATATATATATATTTATTAATTTTATACGTGCATAAAAGTAATCCATGAATACGTGTTTCGGGCTCACAGCCGTCATCAGCATGGCTAACTTAGACAAGGATCGAACCTTCGATATTGATGTCTATAGTCCGGCATATTACTATCGGACCAAGATGCTCTGTTTAGAAATATGTACGATTTTTATCACCTAAATATTTAATGTATTTTTATGTAATTATTTTTATTGGTGAATCAATTGTCATCATTCGTGCAATCAATTGATATTTAAAAACATAATAAATTTCTCAATTAAAATTAGTAAAACTAATAAAATGCTTCGGTAATGCCGGTTGTTCCCTTGCGTCAATACGAGTGAGGATTAGCAGGGTTTACTGAAATATTTGCGATATGCATCTTCGCGGCTGTACTTGTTTGTTTGCTTTTTGTTTTACAGGGAAGTTTCGTCGTCTTTCCACATATAGCAACTCTATATCCAAATGGTCACCCATCAGCTACTGACCGAGCTCAACGTTGCTTAACTTCGCTGATATTACGAGAACTCGTGTGGCAACATGATTTTGCCATACATATATAATAAGTACATAAAATAATGTAATTAAAACCGATTCTCTTTAATTAATCGTCGGGCTTTATAGTAATTAATAAAATGTCCTCAAAAATCATTAGTATCAAAATTAATGGAAAGAATTCTGACTTGAAGATTTAGATGACCTTTGATGAATCAACATGGATTGTCAGTCTGGCATTTTGAATGACTTATCTGTGCAATAATGGAATCGATTCTGTCTTTTCAATTGGACGAAATAAAAGCTTTTCTTGTCACTTATAAATGTGCAATTTAAGCAAGAATATCAGTTGCTGTCAAGAGGAATTAAGGAAGTTGTCTGATGTGAACACAGCCAGAATTTGTAGAGAAAGTTTTCTTAAAAGCAGAACCGAGAATATGAGAGTAGTTCTAAAGATGGTCTTATTTCTCATAGTGGGGGAAATGGTGGCAAATCAATGACTGACAAACAGGTTTTGAATGTTATTTGATTTTAACAGCAGTCATTTCTACTGTGTTGATTGATTTAATGGATATCATTGTAGGAATATGTAATCAAATTGGATGTATTTGTGGTCAGTTATTATGTATTTACGTTACGAAAGGTATGAGCGCACAATTTTTCTATTGACTTACTTGAATTATGTGCATACTCCAGAGAGTTTCGCTACAAGCTTGAGAACAAAATTTCGCCCCTTTACCACAGATACTGCCTTGATTTGGGCTGTGATCGGCCTATTCTGTTCAGGGATTGTCTGGACATTGTTTTGATTGATATTATCTTTGGGGCACAGATAAAAATTGGGTGGGGGTTATGGTCTGGTGAGTGTGAAGCCCATTCAGGATCACACCTCCTACTGATGAGATTATCACCAGAGTGTCCTCCACATATTATTGAACGGTGATAAAACAAAGACTGTTGGATATTCATTACTGAAACCTGGTAGACAAGACAGGCTTAGACTGAAGTTTATTTGTACCAAATATGGTTGGATTGCAGAAAAGATTGTGAATTTTATTAACAAATTCATCCGTGGTGAAGTGCTGTCCTGCCTCTTGATGTTTGGAAATAGATGGAAGTTGGAGGCTGCCAAATAAGGGAAAGGAGTTTGAAACTGTTGCCATTGTCACCCCAAGGTGTAATCGATACTCAATTCTCTAGAAATGCATCAGTTCCTTCAGTTTAACAACTGCAAAAAGAAAAGAGAAAATGTTAGAACCTACAAATTTGCGACTTAAGCATATAAATAATGACAGAATACAACGGCAATGTTTTTATTTGATGCCTGTGTGAGATATCTCAGTATTTTGTATTCACCCCTTGCACTTATCAAGCTCGGCCTCTATTGGAAAGAAACCGAATTTCATTGTTGGAAAGAGATTGTATTTATTTATTTATTTATTTATTTATTTATCCGATAAGTATTTATTTATGAAATTCAGCCTTTTATAGTTCAGAATAAAATATAATCTTTCTCCATCTCTCCTGAACTCTTACAGTCTAATAATACTTAACCAGTAGTGACAATGGGGATATAGCAGTAGAATATAAAATATAGATTTAAATAAATGATTATAAGAGCGGCATCTGTAAATGCATTGGATAAAAACTCAAGAGAGAAAAAATAAAAAATTAGTGAATGACAAGAACAAGCCAGCAGAAAAACACAACTAAGAGGATGACAGTGTGAAGAGGAACGAGTGAACAAGACGATGGTAGGACATTGAGAATATATGTATATACTGTTGTCATTGTTGGTTTAGTATTATTAGACTGGGATAGTTTTTAGGAGAGCTGGACAAACGTACAAGAGTATGTGTTACTAACTATACATATTTTCTTACTTACATTTTTGTTTTACTTTTTTATTTTTTTAACTATACCGTTTTTTTTTAACTAAATCATTATTATATTTTTTGTAAAATAGGATTTTTGTAATTAAATTTCATGAAAACGATAACGTTTGATCAATAAATTATTAACTGAACCAAATTGTTATAAAACTATAACTAATTTTGTTCATATAATTTTGTTTTAATATCTATTTATAAAATTATTGGATTTAAAAAGCTTCCAAAATTTGCTGAAGGTTTGCTGAGAATTTTATAGCCAGAAATGATTTTCTATTAGACAGTTCAAATGCTTCTGAAGGAAACCACTTAACCTCCATAAACACACATAGAAAATATGGGGTAAAATCAAGTTGTTGTTTTAAACACTAGCAAATATATGCTTCCTCCGTTCGCAAATTTTCGCTGGGCTGAGAGGATGATATGATGAATTAACTACATACACTGACCCCCAAAGAAGGGGATAATCATTGGAAGGATGATATCATGACGAACCGACACTCCTCTCTCCTAAAAAACGTAGGAGTTCATGCCTGAGAGCATGATACCATTACAACACTACTCTCCACAAAAAAAGAAAAAATAATCCTGAGAGGATGGTATCGTGAGGAACGAACTTATACTATACTGCCCCCCCCCCCAAAAAAAAAGAGGAGGTAATGCTTGGGAGGAATCTATCATGGCGTATTACAATTTACTACTCATATGATAGATGGAAAAAACTTTCGCATTTATTAATCTAGATAACATTAAAAACAATTGCAAGTTTTATTGTCCACGTGAAACGCCTAAATGAAAATTGGCCGGAAAAATGTAGTCGCTATCTTTATAAACAAAGAGGAATATGCTAAGGAGGAACAATAACTTATTTCATAATTTTCTAGTGAAAAAAGACGTCTATAAACTTGAGTTATCGTTCTTCCTTAGCTAGTATTATGGTGAATGAACATATACTAAATTGACCTCCTGACTTATAGGATTGTATCATCGTGAACCAACACTCCCCCCTCCCCCTCCCCAAAAAAGGAAAAGGTAATTTCTGCGAGGGATGTCTTATGACAACAAAACCGATACTACATTACTCACCTCTATTAAAAAATATTCCAATTAAATTTTTTTTTCATTTAAAAATGCTTAGTCACAAAAAAAGATAATTACGTAAAGTACCTTATTTATGGATGTCAAGTGCGAACGCAGACCCCACAATATTTTTATAAATAAAATAAAACCAATTTTTATTTTTGTAGATGTAAAAATAAATGCAGACACCACAATATTTTTATAAATAAAATAAAACCAATTTTTATTTTTGTAGATGTAAAAATAAATGCAGACACCACAATATTTTTATAAATAAAATAAAATAAAACCAATTTTTATTTTTGTAGATGTAAAAATAAATGCAGACACCACAATATTTTATAAATAAAATAAAATAAAACCAATTTTTATTTTTGTAGATGTAAAAATAAATGCAGACACCACAATATTTTTATAAATAAAATAAAACCAATTTTTATTTTTGTAGATGTAAAAATAAATGCAGACACCACAATATTTTTATAAATAAAATAAAATAAAACCAATTTTTATTTTTGTAGATGTAAAAATAAATGCAGACACCACAATATTTTATAAATAAAATAAAATAAAACCAATTTTTATTTTTGTAGATGTAAAAATAAATGCAGACACCACAATATTTTTATGAATAAAATAGAATAAAACCAATTTTTATTTTTGTAGATGTAAAAATAAATGTAGACACCACACTATTTTTATCAATAAAATAGAATAAAACCAATTTTTATTTTTGTAGATGTAAAAATAAATGCATACACCACAATATTTTTATAAATAAAATAAAATAAAATAAAATAAAACCAATTTTTATTTTTGTAGATGTAAAAATAAATGCAGACACCACAATATTTTTATAAATAAAATAAAATAAAATAAAATAAAACCAATTTTTATTTTTGTAGATGTAAAAATAAATGCAGACACCACAATATTTTTATAAATAAAATAAACCAATTTTTTTTTCTGCATTTTAAAAAATAAATTAGAATTTTATTTTAGAATAAAAAATACAATTTAAGATTTATTAATAAATTTAATTCAAAATGTGTGCGAAAATCAAACGAAATAAGCGAGATATTCAAATAATCCCTATAGTACAATTGAACGTCTATTTCGTTCGTTCAGTTTATAATTTTGAAAAGTTTTTTTAAGCTTTAAAATATAAAGGAGGATGTAGTACATGGGAGGATTCCCTCACCCACCCTTAAAAAGGGAGAATGTAATTCCGGGGAGAACGGTCTTATGACAACAAAACCGATACTACACTTAAAAATTCCAGATTAAATCGAGGTTTTTTTCATTTATTCAAAAAATGTCTAGTCACAAAAAAATCTTTTTTATTGCTCCTTGGCCTTTTGGCTAAGATCAAAGTGTAGTATCTGTTCTCTTAACATCAGCGCCTGAAGTTTTAAAATATTTTTTACGGTGTCGTTTTCTTTAATAATATCTCTTTAAATTATTGTATTAATAATTATAATAATATTACTATCGAGAAAAATATTATAAATATATAAAAAAATGACAATGCCAATTATAAATGTATATTACAGAATATTAATTTATTAGAAACTTTAAAAAAATTAAGTATGCAAATGTGCAAAAACGAGTTTTGTTTGACGGAGTTTAAACATTACTATATATACTGTATCATTATATTCAAGTTTAAAGGTTTTGATGTTAATATATTTAGGAAAGATTCGCATTTATTCATACTTACATTAGATTGGAATATTAGATTAGCTAAATGCAGTTGTCTCAATTATTTCGCAATGTATTCATTACGTTTAAAAAAATTGTGACTGAGAGACATATATATAAAAATTTTAAAAATGTGGTTTAATATCAGCATAGAAAATATTCTTAAATAAAATATCAAATAAAATAAAACCTCAAATTACATCAAATCTTATTTCAACAATGGTTGACAGCCAAGAAGTGCTGTTTTTCTTGGCTTCTGGGCAAGGAGCAAAGTTTAGTATCTGTTCTGATACCACACTTCATCTAGACTGAGGCAAGTTTTATTTTTGTCAAAATCCATTTTTGGAGAAGCTGGATTTTTCCCACATTAAAAACCGACCTTGTGTCTACCTCTGTCCTCATGGGGAGGTAAATAAATAAGGGCACCCAAGAAGTGCTCTTTTCTCATACGGATCATGCAAAGTATGAACGGTTCAACGTTGGTGAATTTAAAGTCTGGTAATAAGAATATCAATAATGAACACAGAGGAAGTAGACACACCATTTTTGATGATGATAATGATGATGATGGTGGTGGTGAAGAAGAAGAAGAAGAAGAAGAAGAAGAAGAAGAAGAAGAAGAAGAAGAAGAAGAAGAAGAAGAAGAAGAAGAAGAAGAAGAAGAAGAAGAAATGACCATTAATTTATGAACAACGGTTCGAGGCGTTGCTCAAATCTTTGGTGCCTCAATATCGACGAAATGGGTTCCACATGAACTTAATGAAGCCCAGAAACTGTCATCTTGAAGGTTGTTCATCGCATGCCTCTCAGGTTACTGTGGCTCAGGGCCGAATTAAGATGAGGCCTCCCACCAATTTTTAACATAATTTCCGATCCAAAAACGCTTCTTTGGATTTTATTTTGTTTAAAACTTAATTTTCCATTCCTGGTACTAATGATACCATGATAAATATTTACGGATTTTAGTTTAAACTACCAGTTAAAATACATCTATAGATCATAATAACATCCAAATATGATTTAAATGTATGTTTCCTTGTAAAAAGAAACAAAATGAAATGTACGTTTTCTCGGTGTATCTTTCTTTTTTGGTCAACTTACCAAATATATATTTTTAAATATTGTTATTCACACTATTTAATATATAAATTATCCAATTAATAATTATAATCCAAATGATGTAATATAAACACAAAATGAATTCACGTTGTTGTTCTGCTAGCCTTTTTTAAGATAATTTTTATTAGTTTTTAAATTTGTAAAAGAAAGTGTTGTCTTCATTCTAGCACCCCAAATTATTTTCAAATGAAACTGGGAATTAGTTTTTTAAAAAAATGTTTTTTTCTTTTATCACGAATGTCAAATACGTTTTTTTTTGTTGTTGTCAGTTGCAAGTGTTAATTTTTAAAATTGTGAATGTTACATTCACACGTTTTGAAATTAACACTTATAAGGCCTAGAATAAAATCCCAGATTTCACCCGAGATGAAGTTTTAAAAAAACAGCATTGGTAGGGCATACACCCCACTTACAAGAGGTGAGCAAAGAAAAAAAGGCTTGGAAAAAAATCTTTGAACATTTTGAAAGGCTTGTGATGTGGGGTTGGATTAAGTGAATTAGTGAATCCAATGTTTTTTCACACATATGTGAGAAGTGGAAGTCCAACACTTGGGCGTCAGGTCTTTCTTTGATTTGAAAGTTTGACCAAGATAAATGTAAGTGCATATATTTCTTTTCTTTTTTGTTAACTCTATTTTAAAGAAATTTCAAATGTGTTTAAAAAAATAATTACTAATAGCATTTTTTATTATTAATATTTGGTCATTTAGTTTAAATATATTTAAATAACTGAAAATCGTGGGGTTCAGATAAGACCCTACCTAGGGGGCTAAGTCCCCCTCTCCAATATTTGTAATTAAATAAGTATTTATTAATACGCTGTTGTTTTCAAGCAAATAAAATCGATTTATCTAAGTTAAGTTATTTTATCTTCTTTTCAAATTATTACTTTAATAAAAAAGTAGTAAATAAATTAAGTTTTAGTTTTCTTTTTAAAAAAATAAAATCTAGTCTCATTTTTTTGGAATTTTTCTTGAAGAACTTTATTTATTCATTTTTGTAAATTTTACAACAAAACAATAAATAACAACACAACTATAACATTTTTTGTTTAAAGAAAATAAAAATAATTTTTATTTTACACCAATATTTGAAAAAAATGTAATAAATAGACAGTAGGAAAAACTGAATTGTTAAATCACTGAAAGACAAAAGTGATACAAAGATTTGTTTAAAAAGCAGCAAAAAACAAACATGTTTAGTTTATTCTTTCTTTAATGTTTTTTTTGTTTACGTGTGGCTTTCTGTGCAATACATAAATAATCATAAATAAATAATCATAAATAAATAAATAATCATAAATAAATAAATATGATGTTGCCGTAAAAAGCACAAGTCTCAGCGTAGTCAATTAAATTAGATTACTATAATTAAGTTTAGAATTAATAACATTAGGATTAGATTAGCTTTATTGTTTTACGTTTGAACATGTTGCTTTTTTGTAAAAAAAGTCTAATTTTCGTTTAGTTTTACTTCCTTTAAACAAAATGTATTTGATGTGTTGTATTAATTGTTATGTGTTGTAAAATTTACAACCACGAATAAATAAAGTTCTTCAAGAAAAATCCAAAAAAATAAGAAGACTATATTGGTTCTATTATAGACCGTTGCATTTTCTCACTCAAAGTGAGTCTTGCCTCCTGGATTCCTTGTAAACCTGGTTGTGAAAAATGCTGTATAATGCTGCTCGAGTGCTGTACATTTTTTTTTGCCTTGCTTGAAAAGTTGTTCGTCTTCTTCACAATTTTGACCCATCGGCATCAACTTTTGACTTAGGCTTTGAAACAATGATTCATCACTGATTCTCAAACGCGTCACAGCAAAGCGTTGATCCTGCAGAGCTGACGCAACGAAGGCACTTAAGCAGACTATCAGCAGACTATTAAGGATGTATTGAAACAAATTGCTGATGACATTGAAGAAAAAGGGTGTGTACGCTGTGAAGCAGAAAGACTGTTAAGACAGATAAATCCCATTGAAACAAGTATTTATGCAACAATCCGCGCGTGCGTCGTCCCCCTCTGTATGTGACTCGATGTGGCGAGTGAAAAATGCAATAAATTTGGGCAATTTGGGGCATTTTTGACCCCTCCTTTGACCCCCTCGGGGCGCGAACCAGAATTTTTCTGAGGTCAAGGATGCTCATTTTATATCCGGAACAATTGCCTCTACATTTTGGCCACGTTTCAGAAAAATTGAATAGATGGATAAAACGTTATGGGAGAAAAGGGTTATTTTTTGCCATTTTGGGGGCTTTTGACCCCCTGGGAGCGCGAACCAGATTTTTTCCAAGGTCAGCGATACTTATTTTCTATTAGGAACAATTGCCTCCATATTTTGGCCAAGTTTCAGAGAAATTGAATGGATGGATGAAAAGTTATGGGGCAAAAAATGTCATTTTTTGCCATTTCGGGGCCTTTTGACCCCCTGGGGGGCTAACCAGATTTTTTTTCCAAAAATCGGAGAATGTCACTTTCTAACCTGACCAAAGTTAATGCAAAATTTCAGAGAAATTCAATGGATGGTTGCGGAGAAAAATCCGGACGGACGGACGGACATGCCTCAAAACATAAGTCCCCCGATTTTATAAATCGGGGACCAACTAATAAAACTCTACAACATGCAAAACTCGATCTAAATACTGCTGTGGCATCACTGACCAGCTTAAAAAACTATATTGGATCAAAGCGTGACTCGTTCGACACTTATGAGAAGCAAGGCAAAGAGCTGCCTGGTTCAGCAGACTATGACGTGCAGACGAAGACTCAACACAATTGCCTCAATCTATAGATTATGGTCATGTGGAAGAAGTACAACCCAGCCCTTCTGACAAATACAGAACAAAAAGTGTCTTACCTGTTATTGATCAGTTTATCGCTTCTCTCGATGAGAGATGACTTGGACATTACATTTTTGATGAACTATGTCAGTTTGTAACATTTGCCAATATCTTCACAGATGAGGAGCCAAAAGGTATTAGCACCAAGACTTATCATAGACAACGGTGTGCACGACACTTTTCCAACCATTGAGATAGACCTTATTTTGATAGTATCAAACTACAATGGCGAGCGCTCCGTCTCAAAACTCAAATTTAATTGAGAACCGATTACGAACATCCATGAAGCAAAAACGACTTGTAAATCTGTCTATCATGAGCATCGAGTCAGATATACTGCATGAATTGGACTTCCGTGATATCATCAGCGACTTTGCCGCACGAAAATCGATAAAAGTATCTGGATTGTAATGATTATAACTCCATCCATACTTTGGATCTAACCATGTTTACTTGTTAGTTATTGTTATAGTGACCCACCCTATTGGACGATATGAACTCTTCCTCTAAATAATAAATACCAGAGCACATGGCTCTCGGTGCAAATGATTAACCCAGGCTAACACTTGGCAGTTAAACAGACGTTCTACACTTTTTGATATATTGTATTTATCTTTCTTTCTGATATATTTGTTTCACTTACTCCCGTGTTCGTGTCTTCTTTCTGACCCCAAATTGGGCTACAACTATACATTTTCATGAAAAATCAAATAATCTTCACTGAATTTCTCTGTGTGAATAAATTTGATAAGTACAACTTGTGTTCATTTCATTTCGTGTTTATGCATTGCATATCATAGCATTGGAAGAATAGTGCACATTCAGTATTTCCTAAAGAAAAGTGTCCTATTAATATATTAGGTTACTGTTCTATGGTGTATACAATAGAGGAGTTGGAAGGAAGGCGTCTCTTTCAAGCGGGCCCCAGGCCTACCACCGGCTTACTCCGGCCCTGCTGTAGCTTAGCTTTGAGAACTGGGATATGAAGTTTTACTTCATCCCCTATGTTCCCTCAATATTCCACCAATAGTAACATCTGTAACAAAAACGTTCAGCAATCAAGAAGACATCATCAATTTATTTATTGAATTTATGGACACACAATTTTAAAAAATTATATCGGTATGGGATCTTCTATTCGTTTGATCTTTGGACACAGGTTATTGATTTCGAGCAATTAATAATTTTTTTTCTTCCTTTCTTCCTATATTTTTTCATTTTGATTTCTAAAAGCGACATTATATATTAATATAGATGTGATCAATATTTTAGAAAATGTTTTAGTGCAAAGTCCATCCTGTCTCTGCTACAGGAGTGTTGTTATGTGATCAATACCTTCAATCGATATAAATTATTCTGTGCAATTGACCTTAAATATTCATAATTTGAACTATTTTCACTTTTCTTTTCTTGATTATAATTTTTTATTATGATATGAATTATTGATTTGTAATAAATTCATCATTTCCCTCCCGCTATGAAGTAACATTACTTTTAATGGAAATACATGATTGGAAGATTTTTTATATTAATATGAAAAATTTGAAATCAATAAGATTAAAAAACAGTGAACACAAATGAAATGAGTTTAACACAAGTCTGCTTATAAAATAGTAGAGTTGTCAATTATATTGAGCATTCCTTTTAGACAAAGGAGTTTATAGAATTAAATTAGTTTTACATTATATCATTTATATCATTTCAAAGATAGAAGAATTCTTCTGATCTTTTGTGTTTATTTTTTTTATTTTTGTGTTTTACAGCATTCTTTAGTTATTGAATGTCAAAAGGAAATATTCGATTTTTGTAAATGATTAATTAATGTATTTTTGTCTGTTTTATTGAATACTCACTGTACCTACTATGGATTGACCGGAAGTTAAAGTATTATTGTTTTAATGCCTATTTATGAAAATATTGGATAAAGTATCCAGAAAGAACTAACTTTTTACTGGATAGTTTAAATGCTTCCATATTCTTTGCAAATATTAAATGCATTCTGGTGAATTTAATTGCATAATTAAATTATTCTTTATAATACAATTATTTTTAAAAAGATTTCTCTTACTAAACATTAGAACACGGTGTTCTGTGCTGCAGGAAGAGTACATCTGTGTTAAGAAGTGGGTTTCCCTTCCTCCTTTCTCTTACAAAAAATATTGATCAGGATCATCATCACCATATTCGGTTTAACGTCCGTTTTACATGCTAGCATGTGCTGGAAAGCTTTTAGAAATTGACTTCCAAACTAACCTATCTCTGACCAGGTTTTTATTTATCCCTCTTTCTCTCAAGTCCATTTTTATCACTTCCTCCCATGTTTTCCTTGACCTTCCCCTGTGAACTGAGCCCACTACCTCAACTATTCTACATCTACTAACCCAAGAACTCTCATCCATTCTTTCAATGTGGCCATACCATCGAAGTCTCCTGTTCTGCACAAATCTGCCCAGATTTAATCTTCTTCTGAGGTCATCAGATCTAAACCTGTCTTTAAGACTCATATTACACATCCATCGTATCATTCACATATCATTTCTCTCCATGCAACGCATGTCTTAAACACTCACTGGCCAGGTTTCACTTCCATACATCATCACACTGTGTACACCTGCCTAATAGACTCTTCCCTTGGTTAGTAATGGCAGAAGTTCCCTGAATGTACTCAATCCACTCCTAACTCTTGCAATCACACAAGCACCTGCTCCACCCTGTGCTGCAATGGTATCACCAAGGTGATAACACTTCTTGGTAACCTCAATATCCTTACCTTCCAAATATGCTTTTTCCACGTTTGAATTTTCATTCATCGCCATTATCTTATACTTCTTGCAGACAAGCTGGTTATACTCTCCAACCTACCAGTAATTACTTTGTGTACTCGAATTTCTTCTTGCATACCAGATAAAATACAAAGATCGAAGAAATCGATCGAAATTATTTTTTTTGTTTCTAACATGAACCAATATGTTTTAATGCTCTATTTACTTGCCTCCCCACAAGAGAGGCAACTCTCTACTAAGACTATTTCAAAGCGTAGTTTAGCAGAGATTAAATATTAGTGTATATGACGCGAATGTTACTTTCATTTTAAGTAAACTTTTTTTTAGTAGTTCTTTTTTATCAATATTTAGCAAAATATGGAATAATTTTGAAAATATTATTGGAAAAGATAAGTTAATTATTACGGTATTGTTTGGTTATTAAATTCTTAAGTAAACTAAGGTTATGCTGCTATACTAGATAACATATATGAGCAGGTCTGCAGTTAAGTGGAGCGAGTAAAATTGACGGGTATATTTAAATATTTGAAATATTATATTTATTAAAAGTAAAAATGTATGAATGTTTTTTAATCGTTTTTAAGTCTGAACTGTTTTATGCTGACCGACACCAGCGCCCCAGAAAGAAAGATTGTGCCGGATAAAATATGTAATCGATCAAATTGATTGGAATTTTATTATTTTGGCAAAGAACACAGAGTGATAATTTTCTAAAAAGGACTCACTTTTTATTTCTCTGATATTCTTTTTTTCTGAGATGTTATCTTTTTTTATTTGCATTTTAAAATAATTTTGCTTCTTTGCTTTTTGGTTGATATTGTCTCTTCCTTTTACACTTTCTTTTTCTTTCTTTTTCTTTCTTTCTTTCTTTTTCTTTCTTTTTCTTTCTTTCTTTCTCTAACTCTTTTCTCCATTTACTACTGTCTCCCATCCTTTTATTAATAAGCAAACCTTCTTTCCTTTCTTTTGTATTTTTCCTTCTTTCTGTATTTCTTCATCTTTTTACCCCTTTCTTTCCTTAACTGTTCCTTTCTCTATCAATTTCCGCATTTCTCTACCTCTATTATCTAATGTCAAAACAGTAAGCTAATTCTTACTTCACTTATTAAATTATTTCCCCTCTGAAAGGGTCGCACAGTTACACAAGAGAATAGCATCATTTCAATCATAAAGAAATGTTAACCAACCCGACTTGCTGAGCAACTCAGAATCGATTTTAGATATTCCATGCGTTTTTATCATGGATGCCACAGTTACTAATCTATCTATCTATCTATCTATCTATCTATCTATCTATCTATCTATCTATCTATCTCACTCTTAATTTATAGCAGTCAAAACAAGAAGTGTTCAATGTTTATGCCTTTTCTACAAAAAGTATTTTTGGAAAAATGTCTAATTTTTCAGTGAGTTCTTCGTTGAAAATATGTCGTATGTTTTCTATAAAATGCGTTTTCATGACAATGTTTTTCAATTTTAACTTAACTTAGACATTTTAGTACGTTGTCCTTATATAGATATATTTATAGAAAGCGCAATTTCAGGATAGCGAGCCTCGGTGACAATGTCACAGGCTGAAGTCTCCTCTAATAAAGGTCACTCATTGATATAGCTATACTCAACGCCATAGAATGCCTCACCAATGCAGTGAGAAAATTGAGCAGGCCAGAGCCGCAGTCGCACATGTGCCGACTCCAGACCCCTTTTTCATTACTATGGCGCCGCTGCCGCCGCCACACAAACAAGTCAGCTCTGTACTACTATCACTGTCGCTTTGTCACTCATGGACGAAGATTTAAAAGACTCTGAACCAGGAAAACTAATATCTGGAGACCTGAGCACAACACAGTCTTCACTGAAGCTACACAATCGTGCACTTTTTCTTACGGACTCCATATCCAAAGATCGTTTCTTAGTAGATACGGGAGCCGCTTGCAGTATTTCACCAGTGAAACTTCTCACTGAGAAGCCACCAGTGTCGTCCATTTCATTGCATACCATAACACCACATACGGTCAAATTTCTCGTTCTTTGGACTTGGAATTGTGCAGAGACTTTACGTGGGTATTTTTAGTAGTGGATCTTCTGGGCTCGGACTTTCTGATTCACTTTACCCTTCTAGTGGACATGCACAGACAACAGCTGATAGATGTTTATATGGAACTTTTCCTCCCGAATTTGAAATCAAACACCCCATCTATCAGCCCGGTATTTTTCATTGCCGCTGCTGATGACCTCTACCAGACCCTGCTACACTCCATACTCGGAGTTAACTAACTTGAATGTTGTTGTGAGTAAATCAACTCAAAAAACATCACATTGAGACCACAGGTGCTCCTGTGTTCTCACGCCCTTGCCACCTCCCTGCGGAGAAGCTAAAAATGGCGAAGGTGGAGTTAACCATATGATCCAGTCGATTGGGCTTCCACTTTGCACATGGTCCCGAATCGCTCTGGAAATTGGCGTCCGACTAAGGACTATCGACGACTCAATGCTATGATGGTACCTGATCGTTACCCAATCCCGCATATACAGGATTTCGCTTTGTCTCTGCACGATTGCAAGACCTGCTTCAAACTAGATTTGGTTAAGGTTTACCATCAGATCCCAGTGAATCCGGCCGACATACCTAAAACTGCGGTAACAACTCAATTTGGAGCGTTTGAATTCCTTACTATGCTTTTCGGTTTGCGAAACGCGACTAGTACCTTCCAGTGCCAGATTTTGACTTCGTCTATAACTACATAGACGACATTCTCATGGCAAGTGCCTCACCTGAGGAACATGTTACTCATCTCTGCCTATTGTTCGAACGGTTTCAGCAATACCAAGTGAGGATTAACCCTCGTAAATGTGTTTTCGGTGCTTCTTCACTAGTTTTCTTGGGCCACATTATCAGCCCTGAAGGCATATCTCCCTTACATGAAAAGGTGAAGGCTCTACAAGACCTTCAACCACCCACTTCACTTCGCCAACTAAGGCACTTCCTCGGTCTGCTAAACTATTACAGATGCTTTATCTCACACTGTGCGGACCTTCTGTCTCCTCTTTCCGACCTGTTACGTAACAGGAAGAAGAAAAATGAGCAAATTTTGCTGAATGATATTCAGCTGAAAGCTTTCAGCAAAGTGAAGCAAAAATTTGCGATTACATCTTTGCTTGCATCCTGTGTCTGATGCCCAGTTTTCACTGGTCGTTGATGCATCGGGCACAGCAGTAGGTGCAGAATTGCAACATCAGCACCAACAACAACTACAACCTCTCACATATTTTTCGAGACAACTGAAACCGGCAGAACAAATTTACAGCACGTTTCGCTGTGAACTCCTGACGATGTTCCTCACAGTAAAACACTTTCAGCATTCACTCAAGGGCCGTCAATTTGTGATCCACACTGATCACTGTCCACTTACATACGCACTGCATGCTAAGCCTGACGAATATTCTCCTCGTGAAACTCGCCACTTGGATTTTGTTTTGCAATTTACCAACGATATCGGACATATCTCTGGTGAGCAGAATGCTGCAGCAGACACCCTGTCCCGCTTTCCTATCAATTCTCTATCTTCGTCTTCACATATCGACATACAACAGATGGCCTTAGACCAGCCACGTCCGAACACTTTCGATCTGTTGTCACCTGAATTTGAAACTTGCAAATTCACATACCTACCTGTGCCCACTTCGGACACGCAGATCATCTGTGACAGCCCAGCAGAATCACCTTGCCCTTTTGTTCCGATTACTCATCGCGGGGTTGTCTTTGATACTTTACACAATTTGGCACACCCCAGACTCAAAGCCATAGTGAAGCTGATTTCAGCTACTTTTTTCTGACCAAATATGAGGCGCAACATCACTGCCTGGACACGGTCATGTCAAAAGTCAAAGGTGCACAAGCATAACCGTGCATCCTTTGGAACATTCAGCACTCCAGACGCTGTGTTCAGCCATGTTCATATTGATATGGTTGGACCATGGCCGGTCAGTCAGGGATTTACTTATCTCCTGACCTGTATAGACCGTTTCCCATGGTGGCCTGAAGCCATTCCCTTAAACGACATTTCTGCTGAATCTATAGTGTGGGCCGTAATATCGGGCTGGATATCGCATTACAGAGTTCCTACTACTATTACCACCGATCGTGGTGGACAGTTTGAATCCCACTTATTCCATATCCGTATGACTAGCTATCATCCAGCTTCTAACGGGATGATCCATCGCCAATTGAAAGCAGCATTGCATACTTGACCAACAGTAATGGAGCGAGTATGTACCTATTATCCTTCTTGGCTATCACGCTGCGATCAAAGAGGATACTCACCAGCCGACCTCATTTATGGAGTACCTCTATCGTTGCCGAGTCAGGTGCTAACCCCGATAGATTAGTGGCAACAGATCCAGCGCTGTACACAAACAGACTGCAAGATTATTTTAATAAGCTCCCAATTATGAACCCTAGGCAACAGACCATAAAATCCTCGGTCCCTAAAGACATTTCTTAACCTTTGAAGACTCATACCCAACGGTATAGATTAAATAAACCCCTCTTGTTGTTATGTTAAAAATGTTGTTCTGATTGCTCACTAGTGAGGACAGCTCCTATTAATTTACTTATTTCCTAGTTGTCCTTAAAAATGACCACTAACCTTACTCAATAACTGTATCACATATTCCAATTAGTGTTGCATATATACTAATTTTTAATATTATTTGGACTAATATTCTAGTATTTTTTATGGAAGTCGCCCCAAACAAGGCATGAAGTCACTTGATTTAAAGAGCTAGACAGAACGAAATATGATTAATGTAAATCCAGAAGATGCCTATCGATCTTAGTCTTGAAAACACTAAGGCTATAGGTAGGAGGAAAACAGTCAGCAGGAAGAGAGTTCCATGAGCCTACGATTCTTGAAAAGAAGCTACTGGAATAGGAAAATATATTACAATGAGGTACCTAACAACAAATTGATGAAGACCACTAGACCAACGAGTCAAACGAGTTGGAACAAAAAGAAGCAGGGAATAAATGAGACAATTCTGAAGAACACATGCCATAGTAGTACTTATAGAAGAGACTGAGACTAGCAACATCACGTCTGTGAGAGAGAAAGGGTGCAGGAAAGAAGAAAGGGTGGGGACAACAAAAATACAGATATGCTTCTGAACCTTATGTTAATCTTCTGAATAATATTCTCAGGAAGTTCATTGACATAGAGAAGAAACATTGTTGGACCTAGAATAGAGCACTGAGGAACACCAGCATTGATAGGGAAAGAGGATGAGGAGACACCATCTAGAGGTACTCGCAAGCTGCGATCAGAAAGAAAAGACCTAATAATGCCAAAAAGCTTACCACTAATACCATAAGCCTGAAGTTTGTGTAGTCTTCTACCCTGTCGAGCGCAATGGCCCTGAATTATCCATAAACTAAAACATCTGCTCAAGTGATCGCTTATAACCATACTCCCCCTCAAATAACCTCCGACAAACTGAATAGGTAACACATTCCTTATATCTCGTCATCAAGATTTACTAAACAGAAGCACACATCCGGTTATTTTAGATTTTTCTCTGCCATTAGATCATAAGAAGTGGGGGTGTAGATTGTGTAACTCTTGTTTTACTAGAAAATGTCGTCTCTTCTGTTTCATCTTTGCTTTTATCATTTCTTAATCCAAAATCTTAATACATGGCATCCGGAAATCAGCTGTTCATTCCTTAATTCACAGGTAGAACATTTTGACTTAACCTAATCATCATCATCATCATCATTGGTTTTACGTTCGTTTTACATGATGGCATGTGTTGGACGGCTTTTAGAAATTGACGTCCCTATCTCTGGTCTTTATTTATCCCTCTTTCCTTCAAGTCCTTATCGCTTCCTCTCGTATTTTACTTATCCTTCCCTTACCAACTAACCCTGCTACCTCAACTGTTCTATATCTACTAACCAAAGAACTTTTGTCCATTTTCTCAATATGACCGTCCTAATGAAGTTTCCTGTTCTGCACACATCTCCCAATACTGTTTAAATTTAATCCTCCTCTTAGGCCATCAGATCTAAACCTGTCTTTAAGACTCGTATTACAAATCCGTCGTATAATTCTTATATCATGTCTCTCGTGCAACACGTGTCCTCAATCTTCACTGACCAAGTTTCACTTCTGTACATCATCACATAAAGACTTGGCCAGAGATAGATTAGTTTGGAAGTCAATTTTTAAAAGCTGACCAACACATGCCAGCATGATGTAACCCGTTAAACCGATGATGATGATGATGATGATGATGATGATGATGATGATGATGATGATGATGATGATGATGATGATGATGATGATGAAACTGGATATTTAATATTTATTTATCGATCAACCTATTCAATTCATTTTTGTACTTGTTGTCATCCGTCGTGAGCGATCATTTTGTTTTACATAATTTTATCTGTGCAAATTCTGACGTTCCGTCTTTTCTTTTTCAGGTGCGGAGTAATTTCGAGGTGTGTGCCGACACGTTATATGATGTATTACATGATCCGGATTACAGAAAAGTTTGGGACAAAGCCATGATTGACTCTTATGACATATGTGCGTTGAATCCAAACAATGACATTGGGTACTACGCAAGTAAGTAAACTTATGTCTACATTCATTCAAACAACATATACACTTCTTATACTTTGCCTACAGTAGACTTACATAGAATCTGTTTCAAATCTAATAAGAATTGAACCAATTCTTCCTGAATTTATCTATTATCATACGAAAACTGAGTTAATCAACGTTTGTTTCCCTACAGCTTCTTTTCCTATATATTTTTATCACACAAAATACATGCTGAAGTATTCCCCAGTTTGGGGATTGAGTTATGTTTAAAAATAAAATCCATTTTAATTATTCTAGTTAGCCTTAATTTGCAATTAACTCAACTTACTAAGTCTCTATCTATCACTCTCTCACTCTATATAATATATTGTACTGTGTATTGTCGTTTCTATCACTGTTGCTTCGTGTGTCTGTCTGTCTGTCTGTCTGTCTCTCTCTCTCTCTCCCTCTCTCTCTTTCTCTCTCTCTCTCTCTCTCTCTCTCTCTCTCTCTCTCTCTCTCTCTCTCTCTCTCTCTGTTTATTATTAGTCGAATATAATAAAGGAAGGAAAAAATAAAAAGAACTAATTTGAGATTTTGTCTTTTTAGTTTTTTTTATATTTAACTGGCTTTGCAAACTCACTTTTTCCTTATTCAAATAATCTAACCCGAGCTGAATACACACACACACACACACACACACACACACATATATATATATATATATATATATATATATATATATATATATATATATATATATATATATATAAAAATTTATTTCGACGAGTTTATGTCCATCAAGGTGAATCCTTATTATGCTTATATAATAGTGCTTAATAATAAATAGAGTTGTATATTATTTGGTATAAAACTTTTTATTTATACAAACATTTTTGAATGCACATTTGCAGACATGTTTCATTTCAAGCTTGGAGCCAGCTGAATTTCCTCAGGCCAAATTATTAGTATGATGGCAGAAATGAAAATGAGAGAATATTGGTTTCGATAGGTTACAAGCAGGGGAGGTCACATAATATTTTAAAAGAACATTTTAAAATACAACCGTTGACAATATACGTTTTTATTCATTTATTTATTTTTATTAGATGAGGCAAGACTGTTCTGTGTAGCTGTTTATTACAAATGGTTTTATAAACTTTTAGAAATATTTGTATAAATGTAGACATGTTATCGTTTGTATACATCACTCTGATTTGTTAATATTCTTCAATTTTTTCTACCACCATTTTCTTCCATATTTTCACACATTTTCATTCCTTTATCTTGAAAAATTCTTCCTTCTCTGTTCTCAACCTTTCTTTTAGCCATTGTTTTGTCTTTCTTTCTTGTCTAATGCTCCAATTTTATCATCAGCTGAAGCAATTTTTTATTTCATTCTAGCTTTTTCTTCAACTTCCCAACTTTTCTAGGTTCATCGTCCTATTTTTGCCACTTTCCACATGTGAAGCTGCCTCTCCATTTAGTTTAAACATTTTTTCTAATTATTTCTATATAATACGTGCAGAGTTACATAAAATGCAATTTCCAATTCAGCCTCAATCACAATCCAATATGGCTACCGTTAATTTTTTTGTTTAGCTCTGCTACTTTATTTTTTAAAAGTCTTCTTAAATAGTGTTAGTTCTTAAATAACGTCATATAAAGCAAGAGTATTTATTCTTCAGAATAAATATACAATGGCCCATGCTGGTATGCAAGTTTTAAAGCTGTGACGTCGTACGTGACTGACTTCTTTTGTCGACTAGGTCTGCACTTGCTTATATGTAATTCTTATAGGAGTAGTCCTATTACACTACAACAAATAGCAATAGGTGTAGTCTTCATTCATAAAATACCAATAATCATAATTGCCTTCTCTTTCCTTCTTCAATTTCCTTCATTTATTTTTATATTCTTCAATTTCTGTATCTTCATTTTTTAATTCTTTCATATTCTTCAATTTCTTTTTCGTTTTTTTCTGATATTTTCCCATTGTTTAAATTTCCTTTTCTTCTGTCTTGTTGCTTCTTTCTTCAGTATTTATATTGTTACATCATTATTGCATTTGATTGTCGTCAGTTCCTGCCTTTCCCAAGAGTATTAGTGCATAAATAAATACAACGATAGGATTTAAAATCGCCATCATCGATTCAATAATCCCTGGCAGTATCCATTAGACCAATTATACACCTCTCAAAATAAAAGATTTTAAATATTTATATGGAATGAAAAGTAATTCCTGCAGCGACTAAAGTGCTTAGATATTTGGTAGAGAAAAGAAAAGAATAAAACAATTTGTGGAAGCCGGACTAAGTGCTATTCGTTGGAGATGGTCAGTTGAGACCACTTCCTTGCTTAATGGACAATGCTAACAGCAAGTTATCCAGAAATGCTCTGAGATCAAGAAATCAAGGCTGATAATGCTGGGAACAGGGCAGTGGAGGGAGGAGGCTTGTATTTTTTTTTAGATCAACAGGGATGGAAAAAGACAGAATTAGATCAGATCAAAAAGATGGTCAAAATAGAGAATCAGATAAGATCAAGCGAGATATCAAAATAGAGAATCAGATAAAGAAGGAAGGTCTAAATAGAGAATAAAATTAGATCAAAAGGGAGGTCAAAATAGAGAATCAGATCAAGAGGGAGGTCAAAATAGAGAATCTGATCAAAAGGGAGGTCAAAATAGAGAATCAGATCAAGAAGGAGGTCAAAATAGAGAATCAGATCAAGAAGGAGGTCAAAATAGAGAATCTGATCAAGAAAGAGGTCAAAATAGAGAATCTGATCAAAAGGGAGGTCAAAATAGAGAATCAGATCAAGAAGAAGGTCAAAATAGAGAATCAGATCAACAAAGAGGTCAAAATAGAGAATCTGATCAAAATGGAAGGTCAAAATAGAGAATCAGATCAAAAGGGAGGTCAAAATAGAGAATCAGATCAAGAAGGAGGTCAAAATAGAGAATCAGATCAAGAAGGAGGTCAAAATAGAGAATCTGATCAAAAGGGAGGTCAAAATAGAGAATCAGATCAAAAGGGAGGTCAAAATAGAGAATCAGATCAAGAAGGAGGTCAAAATAGAGAATCTGATCAGATTAAGAGGGAGATCAAAATAAAAAAGAAAAGAAAAAAAATTAGATTCAAATCTAAAGTTAAAATGATGTTTCAAATATGTCAGAAAAGGAAAATAAATATTTTAAAAGAGTAAAAAAGAATCTAAGAACAAAAATGGATCTTCCAAAGATGCATCCATTTAATCTGTAGAGCAGAGTTGACTTTCTAAACTCTAAAAGCCTCCCATATTGGGACGTCACAACCTAGTTTATTTTGATGAAAAGAAACTGGAATCTTAGGAATATCTCCATCATTCTAGTAATTATACGAGCAACCGGGCTCATGAAAAAGAATTTCAAAAACTACCTGGCGAATATACCGGGTGAACCAAGTGCAAAAGAGATACAAACAATTACGCTTAAAGAGACGGTTAGAATCCTAAAAAGATCTCTCAATTTGAGTCTCTGAAATAGCAGGTGAATATTGGTATCCGGTAGGATTCTCCATCCTCAACAAAAACAAAAAGATAAGACAATTTTTAAAAATGAATTTTATTTATGTACGCCTTCATGGGCATCTCAGAAAAAATGAAAAATACACAATACTGTTACAACATTTTAATGAAAAAAAAACTTGATTCTTTTGGTTTCTACTTGCACCTTTTTCTCCTCTCTCTTTCTTTAGCATAATAGGTTTAAATATCTCACCTGAAAGCTCCCAATGTTGTATATTGAAGATTGGGTATTTTACCTAGTGTAATATAATTGTTATTTTCTCGTGTGAATGTCCTTAGACGTACTCAAGTATAAACGAGCAAAGGATTGGCTGGCGAAGTCAGAAGACCAGATATGACAAGGCATATTAACGGAAAAACAGGAAGTGAAGTAAGTGTGAATTACATGAGGAATGACATTATTGAAAATGTTAGAAAAAATGCTATCTGAAACATAAGCATGACCGATTGATAGACGGATAAACGGATAGAGAGTCCTATGGAAATGTGTGGGCACATCCAAAATTGCTAATGCAAACTTAAGCGTGACAGACCAACAACATTTTTATTTACATCTTCAGCTTGACAGACCAACTGACTGATCGATTGATTAGCCGACAGACCTTCTTATAGAAATGCTTGGACGTATCTAAAACTGAAAAATAAAGAAACTTGTTATGAACTTATCGAGTTATATCGATACTTACATCCATTACACAGGCCGTGCGATGTGAAAAGTATGAACATTTTCTTTTAATTGGGAATATTTCGATCAACTCCGTGGACTTTATCAACCCAAAACTAAAACTAAAATGAAAGGAAGAATATTATGTTTCTGAATTTTTTAGATGAGGATTGATAATTTGTATTATTTGAATTATTTGGATTACTGTTCTCAGTGTGGGCGATACTAAGAATACAATTGCGAATTACTTAAGACTTTTATCCGGTCATGACTGACGGAATGAGAGCATGCTACCTCCGTGGATTAAATAAAGGGTTCCACTCAAAATTCCATACAGATTCCCGAGTTCGTCTAAAAGATACACCTGAAGAAAGTCAGAGGTTGCATCGGCCGAAACGTTGTGAGAATAACACTCAAGATGAGAACAGGTGTCTGAATAATCCAAATTATACAAATGAAAAGAAGAAGCCTTAAATTTTAAAATGAATACTCTTGTGATGTAAGACACAAGATAAAATCGGCGTCAGGCGTACGGTCGGTCTAACCATAAAACAAGGGTTATCAGAGACAATTCTTTTAAAACTAACTATTCTTAAATACTGCTGTGTCCTTGTTAGGGGCCAGAAATAAAGACACAAGAGAGGAATTGAGTAAATAAATATATCAACGAAGAACAGTAGTACAAAACATACAAATGAGAGATTATGTTCTCTATATATAAAGGAGCCTTTTTGTGTGTAGGTTATTTTGCTAATAGCATTCCGTTGTTAGTCTAACTTCCTTTGTTGGTCCATTTCTTCCTTTGCAGGGTCTTTACTTTGTGGTGATCATACTTATTTACCTGCAGTTAGTCTACTGTGTTCTGTTACCTGAAATAAGAAGGCCCAACATTCGCAGGATGCAGACTGAGTCTCCCATGTTGGCTATTAAAGACCCCCTGTCGATCATGATGCTCAGATCTTTTTCCTGAGTCGCACGGCTTTTATATTTGTTTGGTGTCATTTTTTCATAGACTTGTTAGTGTATGTTACAATACCAGGGACAGACTTATTTTATTTGTCATCATCATCATCATCATCATCATCATCATTGATTTAACACCTGTTTTACATGCTGGCATGTGTTGGACGGCTTTAAGAAATTGACTTCCAAACTTATCTATCTCTGGCCAGATCTTTATTTATCCCTCTTTATCTCAAGTCCGTTCTTATCACTTACTCTGATGTTTTCCTTGCCCTTTGCCTACCAACTGACCCTGCTACCTCAACTGTTCTACATCTATTAACCCAAGAACTCATCAATTCTGTTAACGTGACCATACCAACGAAGTCTCCTGTTCTGTACACATCTCCCTATACTGTTCAAATTTAACCTTTCTCTGAAGCCATGATGCTAAACTTTCAAATAGCATACACACGTCTCTATAAGAGGCCCTGTCTGTCTGTCTGTCTGTCTGTCTGTCTGTCGGATGAAATATCATTGTTCATCACTAAACGTGCAGATTGAATCGACGCATCTTAAGAATTGATCCGTTCTTTTTTGATGACTGACTCAGTGGATCGAGTGATTTTGAAATTGTGTTCAGTCTTTCGTGACTGACCTATAGGATCAAGTCTTTATTTTGAATCCAGGTCATCTTTGAAGTGGTCACTGGAGTTAAAATCAATAAAGGAACCAAGAAAACTCGACCTTTACTTAAAACAAACACATGCATGCATTTAAATAAAAAGATCAGCATAAGACATAGATTGATGGATCGATAAACCTAATATTTTATTAACGTGGGACGGGGGAAGGGTTGTATACAATGTTTGCTTTATTTGATTAATAAAAAATGTTGGACTCCATAAATTGTCAAAGAAATGATATTTAAAATTTATATTTTTTGTTTAAAATGATTTTCATGTGTTGCTCAACTCAGCAATTGAGCAATGCACATTACTATCTTAACTTGCCAAACTGAGTTAAGCAAAATAAAACTGATCCTTCGTCACAATTAGATGACTTTTTTAACATAAAATACGAGCTGTCTCTAACCGGCGTTGCCCGGGATACCTTTTACTTTCGTTTTGTTTTTTATTTGTTGTTTTTTTACTAATTAACCAGATAATTATAAAACTACAACTAATTGTAAGCATGTGCGTGTATGGGCCTTGGCGCATTATATCTAAATCATTAAAAAACATTTGGAAGGTTCGAAAGCAGAAGTGGACAATAACTGCGTTAAAAAAAAATTTTTAATCATATTTAAGAAATTAAATTAAATCTGAAATTAATTTCTGCATAGAATTTTAAAAAGTTCTATATAAAAGTTCTATATAAAAGTTCTATATAAAAGTTGACATTTAAAATAATTGAAATACAGATTAAAAACATGTGTACTACTTGTTACCATTGTGTAAAATTAACACCAGTAGTTGCGTTTTGTTTATGAAAGTATGATTTTTAATAATGCTTTTTATTTTGAAATGTCATCTCTCTCCCCCCCCTCTCCCCCCCCTCTCCCCCTCTCCCTCTCCCTCTCTCTCTCTCTCTCTTTCTCGTTCTCTCTCTTCCATTTCTCTTCGTCGAAAACATTCCCGTATGTGTTAATATCAACAAAGTGAAACTACTGATATTAACACAATTGAAACGTAGTAGGAGATTGCAGTTCATCTCTTCTCCTCTCTCTTTCTCTCTTTCTCTCTTTCTCTCTTTCTCTCTTTCTCTCTATCTATATTTCTCTCTCATATAGTTATATAATAAAGTGAATAAGCATTCTAAAGTGTAAAATAAGTTCTGTGTTTTGTTAAGTTTTAACCAGGAAAATCCAGGTTATAAATGCTGGTTGAAAGAAATACAATCTCATTTGTACTTTCTGTTGATAGCGTGAAGGCTAAAGGTAACATTTGACCAACACACCTAATGTCTACGTAAAAGGCTGTGAAAACAATGCTCTATGCAACTTTTCAATGTATATAGTTTTTAAAACATGATTTAAATAGAAATTAGTACGATTTTTGGTTTTACACTGTATTAAGAAAAAAGCTGTAATGTAAAAATTAATAAAGTAAAAAAACTCTCTCGTGCATGCCGTGTCGGCCATTTTGAAATTTAAACATTAAAAAATGAAAACGCTTGAAAGATCGGTGAAAATCGGTGTTTCCTGAAAATGTGTCTTATTGAATTTTGTTAACGGTGTCAATTGGGCGAGTGAGAGTATATTCTAGTTATTAAGTACTCCACCACCTTCCTATAAATTAGGCAAAATATCAAATATTGATCAGGATTAAATATAAAATTGAAGAAATTGATCGAAAGTAACATTTTATTTTCTAACAACAGAGATCAATACTTGCAATAGATCATTAATTAAACAGATTAGCTATGTGTCTTTTGTTACAAAAACTATCGATCATGAAGATAGGGGGAAATAGTCTAAGATATATAAGATTAGTGCGCCTGTGCTGAAAAAATTATGCCAGTATTTTTTTCATTGATTCCCAACTTACAAGTTTTATCATTAATATAATAATACATCGTGCTCAGTGTTGGTGATTTATGTAACATCCTTGTCGCTTCTTTACTGGTCTCCTAAAAAGTGTGAAAGTGCCAAATACCTCAAAAGTTAGCATACATTTGAAAAGGTTTCTTTTCTTTATTTATCTGTCTCTCCACGAGGGCTGGATGTGACAAGGTTGAGTTTAATGTGGGATGTAGTCATTACAATGGTAATCATGGCCATGTGGCATTCAGAAATTAGAAAGTGGTGAAAGAGTTTTTGTTTCATCTCCTTCTTGTTTTATGGCCAATCACCTGAGGTGCCGTCACCAAGGAATGCTGCCGGGTCCGATGATGACTGTTTTCGCACCCGTCTAGAGCGCCTCCTTTTGTAGGAAACTAAACTCTCACATTGAATTGACTTTGGCCAGAGGTCAGATACATATCAGTAATCAACCAAGAAAGAAGGAGAGATGCCTCAGAAAAGCCTTGAAAAATGACAGTCACTATTACCAATTATCACAACAAACCAGATGATCACAAAGGTTACACCACACACACTGTCACACACACCAGCCAAGTTGTACGCATACATTCAACAGTGTGAAATTCACACACCTACACATACTGGCTTGTACACAGAACTGGACACATGCACACATACTTGCTTGTACACACTGATTATTTCCTTTCATTACATCCTACAGATGCGTCCATTCAATTTGTGCATTTAGTAATGTAATTCTTATTTTAAACTGAATCATGACCGACCGATAGGCAAAGCTTCTCATAGAGATGTGAGGGCGAACACGCCTAACAAGAAAGTATATGAAAATCATTCATTTTCTTACACAGAATTTGACATACGCACACATACTGGTTTGTACACAGTGATTGTTTTTTTTTCATTGCATCCCACAGATACGTTCATTCATGTATCTTCTCATAGAGATGTGAGGACAGACGCATCTAATGAGAAAGTATAACAAAAAATTCTTCCTTTTCTTTGTTTCTTGTATCAACAAACAGTCAATGAGTATTTTATGGCTAACTAGCAGGACCCGAATGAAGAATGAACTTAACAGCCGACAGAACGACAATAGATCACATCTGGAACCAAAATAGAAATTACCCCAGTTTCCTAAAGATGTCTACTATATTTGTGTGTTCGAGTTTTCATTTCGGCGTTTTGTATTACCTTAACCATAAACTAAGCATAACCTATGGATTAGTTCGGCCAAAGTCGGTTATCTCACGGTGCCAGTTCAAATTCTGTAGAAACACTTTTTGTTTTGTTTTGATCTGTTTTTTTAAGTTCTGATTCAAAAAATGTAGAAGCACTGTTTTTCTTTGATTTTTTGTTCGATAAGCACACATTTTGGGCCACTTTATTTTGAAGAAAACGTAAATGAAAATGTATTTCTGCCTAATCTGTAAAAAATGTTTTTTTTAATTATTGTGTTCGACGCTTTATCTATTCTGTCGATGTAGACTGATGCAATTTTCATTTCTGTGTAAATCCGGGGACAGTATTTATTGAGCTGGATTTTTCCCACATTTGTAACCAACCTTGTGTCTAACTCTGCCCTCATAAATAGGGACAGTTAAAAAGAAACTGTCAAAATAAACAAAAAAACTGCACAACACAAATCTCATTTGTTTGTTGTCTTTTACACTTTGTTGGTACATGGTGTTAAGGAAGGATTTTTATACCTGCCTCAGTATCTTGCTTTGCGGCAGGTAAGAAAATTAATAATCCAGTTTTATCAGGTTCTTTCTTGACAACCTAATCATATAAACAAAAATAACATCAAAAATAGGAATATGTCTATACGGGGCTTTTGTCTTAAAAAAGGTAAAATGTAATTTATTTACAATACGTGAAAAACATTAAAACTAATATTTTATGATATGCTAAGATCGATCAGGGTTGTAAAAAGAGAAAAAATACTTATATGTTTAATGTCTAATAAAGCGTTCGTTTATCGAAGTATTATTTTGGCTTAAATCATTAATGTACGGTTTCAGCGTCCTAATGTGAAATTAAATTGTGTTTTGGCGATGGATTTGATTCGAATGCCTGTAATATATATATTATGTTGTGAAGTGTGTATTGAATATTAATAATGAAACGATTTATTTATGGGAGAAAGTTTTTAAGGAATGCCAGTAAATGACTAATCTCGAACAAAGCACAACGTGGTCAGGATGAAATTTGTCTCATGCCTATGTAAGCTGATCGCTGATAAGCTGTTTTACAAATTCTAAATCGGTGAAAGTGGATCGCATTTTCTCGTGAATTAATCGCAAAACGGTGTCTAGGGAATGTAAGAGTTAATAATTCATAGATAAATTAGCGGTCTACCCTCTTTTTGGAGTATGCAGTTAGGAGAGTTAGTCGTATGGGATAAATAATAGGAATTGATTTTATATGTTAAAAATATGGGTAAGTTTCTAGAAACACGGTCGAGGTAAGGCTGTGTTTGATGCATTAGTTTTCTTGCCTACTCTGACTGATTTGAAAGGGGAAAAACCAACTCTATTATATATATATATATATATATATATATATATATATATATATATATATATATATATATATATATATATATAAACCTGTTCATAATAAAAGCGTGACTTACGTTTGGTCCCAGATGCCTGTAACAAATCTGGTACTGAACAAAGTTTGTTTACACAGGAAAACAAAAAGAATGGCAAGATGTGATTGATAATTCTTCAGACGGACAAAAATGAAATATTTATGAAAAATAATTATCTTTCTGTACAAACAACAACTTCATTCTCGCTATTGTTTTGTAGCAGTGATAAATATTGGTATCTATTTCCTCTGGTAGAGAGCAACTCTAATAAGGTTGTTTGGTTTGATGATAACCAATCAGGCTATTCGGCGTAGCAATTTAAACTGGACCTTCTTAATCACTCTATCCTGAGACTTTTAGGGTTTGCAGATTAGACAGAAAGTTTCCAGATAGGCACGAAATAAAACGCCTACACTCATTCCTTCCACCTGTCGACTAGACACTTCGAGTACAGCTATCATCATTTGACGATATACAGCTCCCCAAAGAAGAAAGAACTATTGGCAGCAGACACATATCCACTCTACTTAATTCCTTTCAACAAAAGGACAAATGCACAGTTCTTACTTCTGGCCACATAGACTCAACTGTGTATGAAATGTATATTCAAATATTTATATAAATTGCTTGTGTTGTATACTTCTTACTGTCGCGGGTGTATAACATCATACACCCGTGCATTTTCGTTGTAACCCAGGTTTCGGCAATGCTCACGCTGTTGAATTCGAATGTTGATTGAAAAGCTCGTGGGCGCCAGTGTTGTTTTAAAGAGTTTTATTTCACACAGAACAAAGGCAGATATCAAATGCGTGTGCACGAGAGAGAGGGAGAGAGAGAGATTTAGAAGGGATGTATTGGAGGGAGAGAGAGAGATTTAGAAGGGATGTATTGGAGGGAGAGAGAGAGATTTAGAAGGGATGTATTGGAGGGAGAGAGAGAGATTTAGAAGGGATGTATTGGAGGGAGAGAGAGAGATTTAGAAGGGATGTATTGGAGGGAGAGAAAGAGATTTAGAAGGGATGTATTGGAGGGAGAGAGAGAGATTTAGAAGGGATGTATTGGAGGGAGAGAGATTTAGAAGGGATGTATTGGAGGGAGAGAGAGAGATTTAGAAGGGATGTATTCGCTATCTAACATTTGTTTATAGAAAAGCCTTGTTTTTCCTTTTTTCTTTACAAATCTCTTTGTTACAAAATTATCATAGGAGAGTCTTGTAATTCACATGTAGATTCGCTCTTATTAAATGGTGACCCCAACGTGATGACTTGGTTGGTCAATATTATCACTGCTACAGTTTCTCTTTGAGCTCTTTTCTTTAAATGTGCTATACTCATTTGAAAGCTTTTTAATCTTGAAATAAGCATGATTACAATTTGTAGTTTTATATAATTTTAAAGCTTTAAAAAAGATCAATCTAATCTTTAGTTTAATAGTATTTTAAAGCCTTAAAAAACCTAACTTTCATCT
>OY744527.1:137389509-137509509 GCA_963556195.1 Sepiola atlantica | reverse complement strand
CTTTCGACCATCCATACAAACCTAACATTTATCCAACATTTTTGTTTTCAGTTTCACGTTAGGTATTCTTCTTTTTTATTTGTGTGTGAGGGGTATTTTATGTAAGACGTTTTCTTTTCTTCTTTACATTTCCCTATTACAACCGTCCATTCTCTCTCTCTCACACACACATTCTTCCTCCTCTCTCTCTCTCTCTCTCTCTCTATATATATATATATATATATATATATTCATTCAATTTCTAAAAAAAATGTGTTTACATTTTCGCAGCCAATAAAACTTAAAAGATACATACATTTATTTCTGCTTACATACGATTTACATTAGCATTCGTCCATTTATTTAAGTATATTTTTATAATGACGAATAACGTTCCTTTATTTAACTCATAACAGTTAAAAGGCTTCAAAATCAATTTCGAACCCAGATCGGTGTAACATTTAAAATAACTTTTTATATACTTTCTTCGTTGCTAGAACGGCTACTGATAATGTGACCTATTTTCGTTCTCTCAGCATTTTAATAATAGATATTATACATGTGGTTCATACCAAATAATCATAGTTTCGTCTTTTCGTCTTTTTACACTCATACTTGCTTCAAACAGTATTTACTGACCGATACCTCAGATTTGTTTTGCATTTCTAGCTTCATACGAAATTGGGATTTACGTGACTAAAATAGTAATTAATCAACACCTTGATTTGCGCAATTCATATCAAAATTGATTTAATTTTTTTTTATTAATACACAATATATATTTATCTCACGTGCCTAAACTAGAATGTACATTCGTTACACATTGTCCATTTTTAGTCACACTTGACTCCCCACGAGGGCAGAGTTAGACACAACGTAAGTTCTTGCTTGCCTAAAATATAATTTACTTACAAATATCCCGGCCCAAAACAAGTAACCTTTTCCATAATCGGTCAGTGAAGGAGATAGTCTTCTACACGGTGGCAATTTCTATTTTTGTTCAACTCCTTTTCGTGGATAAATAGATTTTCCACAATGCCAAACCAGCATTTCTTCTAAACATTAAAAATTGTCCGATGTGACCTATTTGCGTTCTATCGGATGTTGACAAATTTTAATTCATTCTTTTATATTTCAGCTAGTACAAAATAAAATTAGTCATGAATATACCCTGAGCAAAGTCGCATCAACTGAAAATAAGAACTCTCCAATTTAATATTTTCATGAACCGTAAAATGGCTCATCCGATTTACTCTCTCTCTTTCTCTCTTTCTCTCTCTCTCTCTCTCTCTCTCTCTCTCTCTCTCAACATGTTTGCCGCTATTTTCAGTCCCTCTATGTCTTCATTCCTCTCTTGCAATGTTCTTCTTTGTCATCTATTGGAGGTGTATGATGTTACTAATGGATACCATTGCAGACTATGTAAGCAACTAAACCGAATTAAAATCTGATTTATTATAGTCATTTTACATAGCCATGGGTAAATAGCAACTTGTGTTCAATTAAATAACCCCCCCCCCCCAAAAAAAGAAATATTCTCTGTCGAACGCACCAAATCCTTCTGTGTTTGTATCTAATAATTAGTTTCTGGCTGTAATTCTATCTTTCTCTGCAATCATTATTTTCTTGCTCTGTTCTTCACTTTTATGCGAATCACATGCAAAAATTCATATTCAATACTCATTAATTTTAATTAATTTTTAAAAAACTTTTATTCGCCCCAAACAAAGCAAATTGTACTGAGATGTAAGAGGTTACTGTGATTAGGGGCCATATTTATAGGGGAAATCCTAAATGGAGAGTTGTGTCGCAAGATGTTTTTGGAGATCTCTACAGTGAAAGTGTTTTGCTGCTCGTCAGTTTGTCAGGGTGGTTATACTGAGGAGATAGAAGCGCAGTCAGTTTTTCAGAGCACATTCTGTGTAAGTACTTGTAAAACTAGCAGAGGATGGGACACGGGTTGGATCTTGGTAGACAGTGCAGGACCTATTAGGTTAGAGACTCTTTCTTGCCCTCTGTTCAAGAGGGAGCGACTAGTGGTTGGTGCACCAGCCCAGATGTGACACCAATACTCCATACACCTTTTGAGCATCACGAAAGCACCAGACAATAATAATCTCTATAAAAAAGTACAAAAACTCTGATAATCTTCCGTGCCCATTTGCACATTGAATCTTTAGGAATGGTTGGAGTTGTAGCAGCAACAGCATAAACGGAAAGTAAAACAATGACTTAATTAAACAAATAACATAAATAATGAATCAATCCATAAATAGTTGTCTATCTGTTAAGTCATCATGCCAACAAGGGTTTTGATTGTATGGCATAGTAGCATGTGAAACGTTAAAACAATGTATTTATTTTTTGTTAAAGTTTATTTGTGAAATCGCCCCAATTTCGGTTACTTGAAATCATATAAGTTTTATCTCTGGATGGACTTTTAAAATATCCATTTACCATCACGATCAGTTTAAGGCACTAAATGTATACACTAATGTCCAATGTACTAACGTTTACCAAATGGGTCACGGATCGTCTAGTATAATGTAAAACTTATCAGCAACATTTTCTAGATTTATCATAGGAGAACTTGTTTATGATATCAGGAATGTCAATCTCACACAAAAGTTCATATTCAGTTCTCATTAAAGTTAACTTAGTCTGTCGTTTCCAGTTGGTGCTTCTCTGTTCATTCTGAAGCTGCTGCTCCTGTTGCTTATTATCGCCGTAGTAGTGAAATGGCGTCGTAAAGTCTAGCAAGGATTTGTGGAGCAGGTGCGGTCGGTGGAGATAGGTTCTCATTGGGCGTTGAGCCCAGGAGCCTCTCCCCCTTCTGGCCTCAACGCCCAATCGGATATTTGAATTTCAAAAAAGATCTTTCTATACTACAATTAGTCACACCATAAATCAAATTTATTGCCAAAAAATAATAAATGCAACAAGCCATGTAAAAAGACATAATACATGTATATCTATATACAGTCTTAATGTTTGTCTAGGGAGACTTTAAACCTGGATATGGTAGGCATCGTGACTATCTCCTCTAGTAGGCTGTTTCATGGAGCAGAAACACGTACAGAGAATGCTGCTTTTCTTTTATTGAGATGAAAGTGCCTATGATACATCTTTTGCTGGTCTCTATAGAGACCATGACAAAGTGCTACATAATAGTCAGTTCTAGATGACAGTTTTCTGGAGGTTGAAGGTTCAATCCTCAGTAGAGGCTATACTAAGAATATAATTAAGAATGATTTTAAGACTTCTACCCGTTCATGGCTTCTACCCCGTGCATTAAATAAAGGGTATCATTTGAAATTCTGTACAGATCCCTGAGTTCGACATAAAGATTGCCGAGTTCAACAAGATGCACCTGAAGAAGGTCGGAAGTAACATCGGCCGAAAAGTGTGAGAATAGCATTCAAGATGAAAACAGTAGTCTGAACAATCCAAATAATACAAATGATTTTTTACTTGAACCTAAGACACTTGAACGTAGTGATCACACAGTGGCATACAGAGGGGGGGGGCATGGAGCGGTGTCCCCGGGCATCCAATTATTTTTGGGGGTAGGGGGTCAACCAATCTTATTCAAACTATCTCCCTTTCTCATAATATTTCTCAGTGCTTGAGTGTTTGGGACATACAATTAAGGCTTTGGTCCCAGGCATCACCATGGCATCACCCGGGTATCACCAGACCTCTTCATGCCACTCTTACCACATGTCTTACTATACTAATTCAACACTGCATCTGATGTAGATTTCTTTTTTCATAATAAGATAAGACAGAATATTTCACTGATAAACAACTTTTCAACCATTTTAGATTTTCATGTCCATTTTCTTTGATATATATTCGGTTGAATATTCTATTCAATTCGTCTATCTGATAATAATCTACAATGATTAAGGCTGTTTGGGGGTGAGACAGACTGGCTTTGGGGACATCCCAGTAGAACCAGGCACTTTTGACTTATTTATGTCTGTTGATAAAATCTTGGTTGAACGCCAAGAAAAAGGTTTCCAAAATAAGTCTGTCCTGTATTCTGATTGGCTGAAAAAATATATCCTATTAGTTTGCTTTCCAATCACGTTGTTTGAAAATCTTTCTAATAATAATAATAATAATAATAATAATAATAATAATAATAATAATAATAATAAAACTCCTCAACACTAAATTATATAGTAGAAACTTGATAAAAGGAATAAATACTTGGTCAGTTTTTGTTTTGTTTTTTACTTTTATTTGTATTCAGCCCAAACAAAGCGCATATATTTTTATTCAGCCCAAACAAAGGAGGATATTGCCACTGAAGCATAACGGGCTACTGTGATAGGGGCCAGATTTATAGGGATAGGCAACCTGGGTTGGGAGATGGCAGCAAGATGTGTGTTCACATTACATTTAAATTTCTGCATGTTGGTACGTACGGTCAAGAAACAAGGAGCAGAAAGAGAATTCCAAATGCAAGCGGTCCAAGGAAAGAACCTATCAGAGTAAAAAATCTTCCAGCATCTAGGGACCTCTACAGTAGTGGGGTGCGATTTTGCTGCTAGTTTCATGGGGTATTTTCGTTTAGGGTGTACAAGTGCAGTAAGTTCATCGTAGCACATCATGTGGGTAAAACAGACGCGCACATATCCGAGGCAATGGTTGAATCCTTAGAAAGTGACCTCCAGTCTGTAGTGGAATGGGGTCATAAATGGATGGTACCTTTTAATGCTGATGAGACAAAACTCCTTTCCTTCAACAACTACAAGAAAGCTCTTCAACCACCGATTGTCATGGCAAATAACACCCTACCTGAGAGTCCAACGTTCAAACTTCTCGGCCTAACATTCACAGGTAACATCAAATGGAACAAATACATAGAAGATACTGCCAAGGCTGCTGCAAAGAAAGTGGGTTCCCTCTACTGTGCTAGAAAACTTCTCACACCTGACAGTATCCTATATCTCTACAAAGCCACCATCCGCTCATGCATGGAGTACTGTTATCACATCTGGGCTGAGGCACCATCTACTAGTCTCCATCTCTTAGACAAGGTCCAAAAAATAGTATTAAATCTAATAGGTCACTCACTATCCACCAAGCTCCAGCCCCTGTCCCATCGCCGCAATGTTGCATCCTTGTGCTTGTTTTAAGAGTACTTCAATAAAATGTACTCCAATGAATTTGTGGCTCTGGCGTCCCCTCGACGTTAATACATTCGACCAACTCGACAATCAGCTAAATCCCATCCATTTACTGTGGAGGTCCTCAGATGCCGGACAGCCTTCTACTCCAATAGCTTCTTTCCTCGTGCTGCCAGCCTTTGAAACTCCCTCTCTGCCCCCTGTTTCCCCGACTGTACCGACATGCAGAAATTTACAGCTAATGTGAACAAGGATCTCACTGCACAGCTCCCAATTTAGGATGACCTCCTAAACTTTCACTCTAATTCTCAGTAGCCCCTTACGTCTACAGTGGCAACTTGTCTTGTTTGGAGTGAACTAAGTTAAAAAAAAAAAAGCACATTCCATGGAAGTACTTATAAAACAAGCACAGGGATGAAACATTGTGGTGATGCGACAGGGGCTCGAGCTTGGCAAATAGTGCAGTACCTGTTAGGTTATAAATTTTGTTTTGCTACCTGTCCAAGAGAGGGATACTAGTGGTTGGTGCACCAGTCAAGATGTAGCAACAATATTTCATGCACGGGCGAATGGTGGCTTTATACAGATATAAGTTACTGGCAGATGTTAGAAGTTTTCTCGCTCGGTAGAGGGAGCCTATCTTATTTTCACCAAACTTGGCAACATATTCTAATTCCACTTCATGTTGTTGAGAATGTTAGGCCAAGGAGTTTAAACGTTGGATGCTTAGGAAGGGTACTATCGGCCATGACAATCGGTGGTTGGAAAGGTTTCTTATAGTTAGTAAAGGAAAAGAGCTTTGTCTTCGTAGCATTAAATGTGACCATCTATTTTTGACTCCTTCTACTACATTTTCTAAGGGTTCAGCTATTTCCTTACATGTGTGGACATTCAATTTGCCCTCATGCTCGAAATAGAGCGTGGTGTCATCAGCTTTTTATGCAAATCAGAAATATTAAAATTTTAAAATGGGAGGTTATTCCCATATGACTTGTTAAAACTCATTAAAATACTCCAAACAAACTGACATTTTGGGAAATATTATAATATTTCCCAAACTGTAGGTATTAGACATCAATAATTATTGATGTCTAATACCTAGTTCAAAATTTCATCAAAATGAGAGGTATCTGAAATTTGTTTTTTGTCTCCGTGCACACTTGATGACATCACAGCAGATGACGTAATAAATAATGGTGCCATTCATTAAAACAGAGAGTGAGAGAGAAGAGATCCTTTATCTAGACGATCCGTGAAGACGAAAGTCTAGAACCCTGGATTCTAGTATAATACTAAAATTCTGTGGATCTTCTATCTTGCTTACTTGTATCTCGTCACTGTGCACACTGGATGACGTCACAAAAGGCGACTAATGGGAATCTATCGATATATATGTGTATAATTTTGGTTATTCGGACTACATTTCTCATCTTGAGTGTTATCATCACAACGTTTCGGTAACTATGATCTCTGGCCTTCTTCATGTGTATCTCTTCGAACTCGGGAATATTTCTGTCGAACTCGGGAATCTGGACAGAATTTCGAACGGAACCCTTTATTTAATACACGGGGGTAACATGCTCTTGTTCCATCAGCCATGACTGGGAGAAGTCGTCAGTAATTCGCAAATCTTTGTATCGCCCACACCAAGGATTGAACCTTCAACCTTCAGATGACTATCATTTAGAACTGAATTTAACTTAGTACTATATCCACTGTGGATCCTTGCAGGCAGTTCTAGTATGAATTTTGTGCGCCTTAAACCTATTCTTGTTTTTTCTATGTGTAGTCTTACTACTTAGCACTATATATCAGTACTTTTATTACTACATATCAGTCAGTGCAGGCGATACAAAGAATTGCGAATAATCAAAATTATACAAATTATCAATCCTTATCTATAAAATTCAAAAATATATATATATATTTATTTATAGATAAAATAGTTAACTATTTTATCTATAAATAAATATAAGTAAATAAATAATACAAATATATATGTATATATGTGTATATTTATATATATATATATATATATATATGTATATATGTGTACACATACCTTAAAGTGGATCAATAAGGCATATGCAGGGGAGAAGACTCATGCATATGTAAAATGGAGACAACTCCATATGCTCAAGGTGAGCAAAATATGCCATTAGTCAATTATCACTAAAAAGCAATAACAAAAAAAAGATATATATTTCAGTAGTCAAACACTTTGACGATGGCTGCTTTTAAATAGGTTTAATCTCACGCTGATTTACTGGGTTGTTAACAGCGACTGTGTGAGCTAAGATAAAGTTTGAAACATGACTCGTGTTCCGGATTTCGAGTCTGGCGACCGGTATGAATAATCATCTCTACAGTGATATATATATATATATATATATATATACATATATATAGTACTAAAACTTTGTGGATCTTGCTTTCTTGCTTCCTTACTAGTCCCCGTGCACACTAGATAACTTCATCTTTTTTATACTTCATCCATTAAATCAGATGCAATTCATTAAAACCAAGAGATGGGAGATAATCGAGCACAGTGGATGGCGTCACAACATGATTTCATCCATCAATCTTTCTATGTATCTGTTCATATACTGCTAAACTCTGTGGATGACGTCACTAATTAAACAACAAACAAGAGAGAGGGGCAAAAGAGATCCTTTATGACGTTTCATCTCGATGATCCTTTGGCTAATGGGTCGTCTACTAGACGAATCGTCTAAACCCCTGGTGGTCTTGTATACTACTACTAAAACTCTGTGAATCTTGTTGCTGCTTGCCTGTCTGTTTGTTTGTTTGTTTGTTTGTTTGTTTGTTTGTTTGTCTGTTTGTCTGTTTGTTTGTTTGTTTGTTTGTTTGTTTGTTTGTTTGTCTGTCTCCATGTAATCTGCATGATATCATCGTTTTGTGACATCATCTATTAAAATCAAGGTGTGGATAACTGTGCAGTGGATGGCATCTATTTAAAAAGAGAGAGGGGGAATAACAGTGCACAGTGGATGACGTCACAAAATGATGACGTCATATATTAAACCAGAGAGAGGGAGAAAGAGAGAGAGAAAGGGATCATTTATGACGTTTTATCTAGACGACCTTTGACCCTATTGTAAAATAAAACTGAACAAATGAATCTTTTGATACAGTAGATAGAATTTAATATTAACTTTATAGATTTAAAGACACAATAGAGATTCTCTGGTTTGAGTAGAAATAAATACTATGCATTAAAAATCGACATTTTAAACTTTTACGGCATATCAACCCTTTTAAAGTTATTTACTGCTGAATCCAATCATTTTGGTAAAATGTTATGCTTCAACTTCTTAATAAATTCAAATATTTATTCATAGTGTTTGCTTTAAGTACTTATTCAGGGTGTAAATTCATGTGTATGATGCAGTTTTATGTCAACGACAGTTACTAACTAATCCATAGATGTCGACCCTGACGACCTTTGATGAGAGTTTAACTAGGAGTAACAGAAAGTAAGGGGCGACTCTAAAGCTCTCAAATTGGACCTCATTACCGGAAATAATTTTATGTCATACACAGGACAGATTCTAATTAACCTATAGATGAGACTCTAACAGGTACAAAAACTCCGGGTCAGAGTTCACCTGTAAGAAATGGCAACTAAAAGTGTCTTCAAACTACCACTGTATGTCATTTAAGTGCACTTTTGGAAGGAAAGGGTTTCTTGTGATATTATCAGAATTGTATTTTTTTATTGGAGTCGCTCCAGACAAAGCATGAAGCTACTTGATCTAAGGAGCTAAAATAACGAATACAACGACAGGATATGTCTATTGACCTTAGTCTTGAAAAGGCCAAAGCTATCGATAGGAGGAAAACAGTCAACAGGAAGAGAGTTCCACAAACCTGCAGTTTTTGGAAAGAAGCTACTGGAATAGGAAAATGTATTATAACGAGGTATCTGAACAGCGAATTAAAAGTATTACTAAAACAAAACATTTCTTTAACTTAATCCATTTTTTATTTATTTGAATTATTTTTGTATTTTTCTTTATTGTTCAATTTAAAAGAAAAAGGAATTTGTTTTTTTATTTATTTTAATTATTTTTGTATTTTTCTTTATTGTTCAATTTAAAAGAAAAAGGGATTTGTTTTTTGATTTATTTTACTTTCCTTTTGTCCTTAAGATTTTCTCTGTGAATCTTACAAGAATTACTTTATCTTTCAGTACGATGTCCTTCTCCTTTAAAAAACCGAGATTTTGTCACCTTGAGGTCATGGCTAGCCACTTCAAAGGAATATTACATCATGAACCATTCAGTCAATCATGTGGTGAGTACAAAACAACTGACTGACTTTATCTTACACTTACATGCCACGAAATGCATAACATGTTATAAAGTCATCCAATGAATATCTTGTTCTTGTCTCGTCCTGACGGGTGATGATGTTCTCCTGACCCTGGTTTCAGGAAGACTGGTACATTCTTTTCAGAAGAAGAAGAGAATGACAACGATTGTAACTTTAAACTAAATTTGATTCACTTAATCAAATGAAACTCCAGTTCCTTAACTAGGAGTTTCTTCTGGGCTATCTTCATACGAGAAACGAATGTTCTTAGCGCCCCCCATTTTTCAGAACCTATCACTAAAATTTTGGCAGCAACTTATTTTTCTCGCCAAGACAAGGGACTAAAACAATAAATCAAATATTCCAAATAAACAAGAAAAATACCTTCTGATGATGATCACTCACACTATAATACATTTATTCCACTTCAGGAGCATGCCTCTCTCACATTACAACTTTCCAACTTTTTGTATATTTAACCTGACTCTGTTCAATAAATGCTTATTCCTTGATAAAGTTGCATAAATGAAACAAAATATCGAATCATGATTCCCAACAAATAAAGCAAATGCCAAGACCGGAAATCGAAACCGAAAACTTGAGATTTTCAGTTTTATGTTCTACGAACTGAGTTATTTAAATGATCTTAAAACATAACCTTAACAAAATCATTATAGTTTTGAGCTGACGTCATAGATTTATGATTTACGTCATGTTTCAAAAGATGAATTAAAACATCTAAAAATAAATGACTGGTTAAACATTATCAATAGCACGGGATATTCTCTAAATAGTCCAAAACAATTTAGTTTGCTTTAACTACGTATTAGCGTTAAAAACTATTTAATATATAATATATCCTAGAATTATATATATAAATTCCCGAAACAGTTTTTCATGGTAAACAACTGATGATCCCTTAAATAATGTTAGAAGCAAACTAATATAATAACTGTAAAAACTAAATTGACTTACATGAGTGATTATCCACTGAACGACTTGGGACTTAAGGTTTGTTTTTCGGGTTTTTTTTTTTAATGGTTGAGAAACTTCCGAGACTATATATATATATATATATATATATATATATATTAATAATGGAGATTATGTATCTGTCTGAAGCCAAAACTATATTAGTAGTTTTGATCACTCTCTTTTTATATCTCCTTATCAGCTCCTATATATACCCATTCCAAAACTTCCCCAAACATCACGTGTCTTTCAAATTTACATAATTAATTTGTTTTAAAGCTTCTAATAAATTAATATTCGCAAATATACACACATGACTGTTTTTTTCAGATTTCTAGATGTATTCAAAATATTTTCCTCGATAGTAATCTTAATAAAAATTATAAATAGAATTAATTAAAGACATTGTTTTTTCTTAATCTATATAATTGAGTTACGTAATTAAATTAGATTGTAATGGAAGATGATGGAACAATTGGATTATTAAATATAACGTTCTATTTCGAACACACAGAAATTTCTATTTCAAGAAATCCATAGGTGTTAACATGACGTCAGATTAGAGAAACGGGGAGAAAGAGAGAGAGAGAGAGAGAAAGAGAGAAAAGAGGGAGAAAAGGAGAGAGAAAAGAGAGAGATAGGGAAAATGAGAGAGAAAGAGAGAGAGAAAAGAGAGAAATATGGACACAAGAAAGAGGCGCGTTATTAGATTAATAACATGTAAACAAAACATTCTCTGAGATTTATCGTATGAGTCGCTCAAAAATGATATATTTACTTTGATATTTTATTAAAACCTTTCGGTTTTTTGGTTTTTTAATCTTATTAGAAATTATATTTTAAAGCACAAAATTATTGAATCAAATTATTTAATTTAAAAAATAATGAATTAGAAAAATTTCAAATCCATATAAAAGTTTAATACAAAAATGCGTTTAATACAAAAATGCTAACTAATGTAAACAATAGGCTCACAGACGAATTAACATGACTTAAATTCCAGAAAGATGAATTATTATTTTAGCGAAAATAACATTTAAAATTATTGTTGATCAGATTTAATATCTAATTATTTATTTTTATCTATTTTTGTCCAATTAAATTCAAGATTTTAGACTGGAGGGTGGGTCATCTATAGGTCTGCCAAATATAAATTGTGTTACGCCGTCTTCTAAAACAATTAAATAACTTCCAGTTAACAATTTTCTTCTATTTATCGAAGAGAATTTAAAGATTTTGTTTTCTAAACACTTTCCCTGCGGTTGCATTTTACTTAGTTTAAAATGTAATGTATGTAATATGTAACTTAAAACAACTAGCAAAAATATGCGACCGGAAGGTACATATATTTGCTAGTATATATATATATATATATATATATATATATATATATATATATATATATATATATATATATATATATATATACTAGACAAATTGTCTCGGCCCGGAAGGCCCAGTCTATTATATAAAGGACAGTTGTCTGTGTGTGTGTGTGTGTGTGTGTGTGTGTGTGTGTGTGTGTGTGTGTGTCCAGATAAAAGTCTGAAACTACACAAGACTCATCCGCAAAGCTGATATATGCCTCGGAGAGAATATGGGCAGATATTTTTATATAATATTCACTCTTTTGGAGGTCACCGGGAGCAAAATTCGTCAGAGGGGAGTAGGGATGGACATTTAGAGCAAGTTTTTCCACCGACCTTTGATGTGAAACTCGAATTAAAATACACTTTCTTGGCATTTGGGCTAGGGTCAAGTATAGTATCTATTCGTCCTTGGTCAGAGGAAGGGACAGAGGGGGGAAAGCAAAGAGAGAGAAAGGGGGAAGAGAGGGGAGGGAGGGGGGATAGATATATAGATAGATAGAGAGGATAGAGAAAGGTAGGGGAAGGGAGAAGTTTTAAAAGAAATACACTTCCTGACTCTTCTATTTTGTTATTCATGCTCCCAAGCAACGCCAGATAACCATGCTAGTGTATTATAACATCTTAACTCTGTGTACTGATAAAAATGAGATCAGAACAAGTAAAGTCTAACAATGTTCTATTTTTAACAAAAATAGAGAGAAACCAGAAGAAACAATTGTATCAAATAATCTAATAATAACATCCGCCCATTATGCTAATATGCAATTGATTTCACGTGACTCGGACGAATCTATTTCATATGCAGCTCTGATCTTCTTGTAAGACAAAAGAATCCACACAGAATTTCAGCCGAACTTGTACAATTACTTGAAAAGCTTCTTTTTTCAGTTTTTCTGTAACACTTTCAGGCACACTTTCAATATCTTGGACATTATAAATTATTATTGTAGGACAGGGGTCACCAACCATTTTTTATAGTTAAAGATGTTGTGGTATAGTAGGACCACTTCTACGAGAATGGATTAAATCAATGCCGTATAAGTAAGCAGATCTAGTAGACAGTAAAAAGCAGTCTTTTTAGATGCAAAGCATGTCAGTCAAAGATACGTCTTCAAAACTCAGTCTGGCAGAGACTGAGCCATGTTGATGTTGGTAGCCTTCCTTCTGTCAGTATGGTTCTGGGTAGTCCTGGAAGGTTCATCCTCCCAGGTTTTACCTTCTTGCACTTTGAGAAGGGGTTAGTTTATTGCTAATCGCCTGAGGCACCATTACCGGGGAATGCCGACGGGACTGCTCAGGCATCTTTAGTGGGCCAGTGGGCACCTGCCCTTGCATCCTGACCTTTCAGTCCTCACTTTCCGACATTTTCCTATGGTGGGAGGCAGTCTCTTTCGACGCCAAGCATAACAGTCAAGGACACATCCTCAATAATCAATCGACAGTCAAGGACACATCCTCAACAATCAATCAACAGTCAAGGACACATCCTCAACAATCAATCTGACAGAGTGTCGGCACACTATTTTGTTATACCTTCTCGTTTTGAGAAGGGGTTAGGCGCCCATATCAGGGAATGCCGACAGGGCTGCTCAGGCATTTTTGTAAGCCAAAGTGCATCGCCTCTTGTGCATTGCCTTTTCAATCCCTACCTTATGATTTTGTGTTACATCTTCCCATGGTGGTATGGAAGCAAATACTAGGCAGTCGAGTTCGATAAGCACTTACTGTATTGTTCCTATTTACTTGCCTCCCCACGAGGGCAAAGGTAGAAACAAGGTCGGTTTTTAATGTGGAACAAAAAGAAAAATTGGCTCAGTCTAAAAGGATTTCTTCTTTCACTGACGGAGGACAGAATAAACTAAATGTAGCATCAGAACAAGTACTACACTTTGTACATTCAAAAGAATAAATACTCTTGATTAAACTTATCATGTTGTTGGTATTTGTTTAATGGAAGTCGCTCCAGACATAGCATCAAGCCAATTGATGTAAGGAGCTAAAAAGAACGAAAGATGATCAAGTTGCATAATAGCAAAAACGGAGAGGAAGATAAATTCAGAGGAAAAATAATCGAACCAAAAAGAAATGTTAACAAAGCAGTGACGGACCCAGTGAAAATACGTCAAGCACATCCATGCACAATCTGCCACTTGAGAATACCCTGCCATTTAAAGGGTGCTAATGGAGAAGTCTCTGCAAGAGCTACCCCTGAGTTCGGTCTCTTGTATTCTCATATTCTGTCTCGAGAAACAATGGATAACCTCTGAAAGGGTGCCTGCACAATGAGAAATCTATAGTGAAGCAAGGGTTGTGCAATCCTGAACTGCACTTCTCCTCACCTGGAATTGCTTAAGGCCATTGTCGAGGAGAAATCTAGAATGGCTGAAAGCAATGCTGGGATAAGCAGAAACGAATATGTTATTTGGAAGTTTTCTTTCTACTAGAAAATTGTCCTAGCAAGGCTTGAAAGTCTTATCTACCCTACTATCCCATGCAAAAATAGAAGAAGAGAAACGGATTCATACATTCCCAAATAAGAAAAAAGTGACTTTACAGACATTTCCACTTCCAAAACAATTATGTTTTCTGGTATTCAAAAACGGTTACCCACATAAGTACTTACCATGTACAAAATTACTTAACTTTTGTGATCTGATGAGAAACATTGTTTTTATGTAATAGAGCTGTAAGTTATTGTGTACTTCCGACGAAGAGCAAAATGCCACCCCTTCACTGTAGAGCTTCCTAGATGCTGCAAGGTGTTCTACTCTAATAGCTTCTTTCCTCGGATCGCTTGCCTTTGGAATTCCCTTCCTGCTACTTGTTTCCCCCACTGTACCAACATGCAGAAATTTAAATGTAATGTGAACAAGAATCTTGCTGCCCAACTCTCCACCTAGGTTGCTTCATCCCCTAATCAGTATCCTTTGCGCTTCAGGGATGAAAAAAAAAATTTTTAAATGTAAAAAAAATCATTAAAAAATAAAAATCTTTTATTGATTCAATTCAAAATATAATAAGTACATTCGTTTAATGCTAGCTTGCTAATGAAATTCTTATTTTTCCCCGATAATATTTAATTAAAAATTGCACAAATCATTTATTAATGAGATCCAAAATGCATTAATAATTTTGTTTTCCTAATATTAGTCCACAATAGAAACCGGTTTTTCTTTCCAGATATTACTGAAAAAAGGCAAATAATTTGTTGATGCGATTCAAAATACAGTTATAATATATACTTATTTTTTGGCAATATACAAACGTATATTGCCAAAAAACTAATATTGATAATTTGATAGAATCACTGCCGTTTCCAATCGGGTGTTTTGGGGTAGTTTATTAATTTTTCGAGTGCCCTGAGAACAATTTTTAACCCTAACTCTAATCCTAACCCTAAAAAGGAGACGGGAGTGAGTCTATAAAACAACCCTAATGTTTCTTAAGGTATGTAATATACCTGCTAATGACTATCTCAGTCTCCTGTTTCTTTTTTTTTTTTAACTTACCAGTCGGACAAATGTATTTGGCTCACCAGATGTGGCTCACAGGCTGTAGGTTGGTTACCCCTACATAATATTAGAGGGAGATAATATGATCCTTTCTTCTCTGGGTCATTATACAATACTTTTTTCTCTTTTTTATAATTACATCTTCTGTATTTCTTTTAATTTCATATTAGGAATTCACTGATTAACCATTATTGATCTTCATCTGGCACAAGGTCACGATAGTGAGGTAACCTGAAAAGATTAAAAAAAGGTTTTGTAAAGGAGTTTTGTCTGTTTTATGCCATATCAACCCTTTTTATGGAATTTACTGCTGATTAATTCCTATCGTTCTGCACGAGGACAGGAGGATCATTTATGATCGACTAGCTGTACCAAACCGGCGTTGCCTGGGAGTCTTCTTACTTTCATTTTTGTCTCACTTTTTTTCTTTTTAAATCGCATAAATACCATCAATTTTTTTAAGCTCTTAAATTTATAAATAATAGCCGATAGAGATAGGGGGTGCTGGTTATGTGACGAATGCAAGGAGAGGGAAACTGTTCACATACTTATTGTGTAGTATAAAAGAGAGAGAATACTAATAAAGCATTCAGTATCTCTATTTGTTATTCAGTAGGTAACTTTTTACCTCTCCTCCTTTCACGTTGTTAAAATATTTTTTAAATAAGATTTTAAAAGGTTTGTTTTAGTACGTTGCACTATTGCATTGTTGATTTCAATAAATAATCGATTAACAGTAAATACAAAAAGATCATGTGTAAGTCACGTTGGGGCGAGAAACACACACACAGACACACAAGAAGTGGTCACACAGGTTTATTACTATAGAGATTATTTACACTCGGAGAACTTATCCATTAGTCAGTTTTGGAAACATGTAGCTGGACAAGCTGTGATGAAAAAGTAAAGGAAACTTGAAACTATGTTGCAGAATATTTTGCGTGCAAGAAGTGTAAGACAATAGAGATAGATAAGAACCCAGATGTGAGGAAAGTATGTCTGAATGGCGTTTTGTTACATTGATGATACCATTGGAGCACAGGGTGGAGTAGGTGCTAGTGTGATTACAACAGCTAAGAGAGGATGGAGTAAGTTCAGAAGACTTATGCCATTATTAACAAGTGTTACCACTGTTGACCAAGCGAGGAATATATCAGGCATGTGTACACAGTGTGATGATATATGGAAGCAAAACTTGGTCAGTGGGGGTAAAGGACATGTGTTGCATGGGAAAAATGATATGAGAATAATACGATAGATGTATAATCGGAGTCTTAAAGACAGACTTAGATCTGACGACCTCAGAAGAAAATTAAATCTGTGCAGTATAGGGAGATTTGTGCAGAATAGGAAAAGAAAGAATGGATGAGAGTTTTGGGTCAGTAGGTGTAGAACAGTTATGGTAGCAGGTCCAGTTCATAGGGAAAGGCCAAGGAAAACATAAGAGAAAGTGATAAAAGTGGGCTTTAGGGAGAGAGGTATAAATAAAGACTTAGACGTTAAACAGATGATGATAATGATAATGATGATGATGATGATGATGATGATGATGATGATGATGATGATGATGATGATGATGATGATGATATTCCAAACTTCTACTCTAATTTGAGGAAATTCATTTTCCAATTCTTCGAGATCATTTCAGAATTTTTACTTTTTATTCATCACACATTAATATAATAGGTCACAACACAAAATGTGGCTTTTTCTGTGAGTCACACATTAATATAATAGGTCGCAACACAAAATGTGGCTTTGTCTGTGAGTCACGGTAAAAAGAATCAGAAAAACGCTGTTCTATAATATCTGCATTTTTTATGCTGTCATAGGATTTTACTGCACATTGTTCTGCCTGTTCAATTGTCCAAAGAATCACTGCTGTTTGTTCAAGTCAGAATGTCAAAGACCAATTCATTTGTTGCAGTGTTACATAAATCAATACAACCAAAAGAAGCCATATATAATTCCAAGCTTAGCAACTTGAACTTAACCTTTTATTTCATCCACCGGAGTAGACGGCTCTCATGTTGCATTCGTTGCCTTCATATCTCGTATCAGCTCATTTTATTAAGTCCCTTAATCAGGAATTGAACTCAGAACATCTAGAGAATCACAGAATTATAAATAACTAGCAAGGCTATCCGGCGTTGCCCGGAGTCTTAGCTAAGAAAATAGAAGAGTAATAAAAAATATATTCTGCCTATTCAATTGTCCAAATTGTTTATCTCATAATGTCAAATACCAATTCACATGTTGCAGTGTTTAATAAATCGGTACCGTTAGAAAGAATGACCCGCGTTTTTGTGACTTTGCATCGTCAATGTTCGGGCAGGTTACGGAAGCGCCCAAGAGTTTTCAAAACTATTAGCCAAGCAGGTTGCAGCAGGCAGCCGATAACTTATGGAAAAATGAATTTTTGGACCAGTTGCCTAGTTTTATATTCTGTACAGGATTACTATTGGAAACTTTCGAATGTAAAAAAAAATACCCTAACCCTAAACCAAACCCTAACCCAGAAAATGTTAAAAAGAAAAAAATATTAAAAAACATGAAAAAAACAAAACAAAAAATAGTTTAAAAACAGTTGTTTGTTGTTTGTTCTCATCGTAAACCCTAATCCTAACACATGAAAATATAAAAAAAGAAAACAAAAAATAGTTTTAAAACAATTATTTGTTCTTTGTTCTCATCGTAAACCCTAACCGTTAGGTAAAATATAAAAAAAGAAAACAACAGTGAAAAAAAAAATTTAAAAACAAAAAAAATTACTTTAAAACAGTTGTTTCGTTGTTTGTTATAAAAAAAATTTTTTTTTTGAAACATTTCGTTGCACATAAAAAAAAAACATTTAATCCAAAAACATTTGCTTAACAATGGTTCTTTTGACAAAGAAAAAATAAACATCTAATTAATGTCAGTTGTTTAACTATGGTCTGTTCGTTCTTTATTTTTATATATGTATTTTACTTTTATTTTCTTCGTCTAACTTTTGTTATTTGCAACTTTTCCTGAATTTATCGTCTGCATGAAAACGCGGGTCGTTCTCTATAAAAGTACCAATAAATTAACAGGAACAAGTGGAATTTTCCCGTAAAGCCACGATGTCATTTCTAGCCGAGCTTAGCAACCTGAACTAAACCATTTATCTCAGTCACTGAGAGAATATCATTTCTACACAAGCAGATTTGTAATCATTGCAGTATATTTCTCATTATCAATTCATTTTGAAAATTTTATTGTTTCTCATTATCAATTAATTTTGTAAAATTTTATTGTTTTTCATTATCAATTAATTTTGAAAATGTTATTGTTCTGATGGACGAACTTAAATACTTAAAAGAACATTTTCATCAATCAAGCTTAAGTTTGAAATAGCATTTTTGTCATAATTTTTTAGTTGGTTTGAATTCGTTGCAGTAGATTTGAGTATACGTATTATCTGTGCGGTTTAGGATAGGGGGAAGTGGAGGAAAGCGAGTCTTGTGCGTATCGCGTGGCTTAGGTGTTTGTGCTTGTTTGTGATTCTCACATGCGCTCGTCAAATGTGATTGGGTAGGTGGAAGGGGTTGTCTACTCGTAGACAAAAATAAATGACACGTTTAATGAGGTTAATTTCAACTGGCCCATTTTATTCTTACTGATCTCTTTTGGACAATTTTAATTTCTTAGTTCATTTTACAGTCCCGACGAGATGTGCTGACATGGAAACGTTGGTTTATCTGCGCAGTCTGATTCTAATGTTTATAGAATTTTATTTATAAAAGCTCTACTTTGTATTGAGCACTTTTAAAAAATATTGGTTTTAAGTTCATGTTATCAATATATTTGAATTTAATTTATTAATTAATATATATATATATATATATATATATATATATATAGTGTGTGTGTGTGAGTGAGTGTGTTTAGTCAGCATTTTTTAATTTTAGCAAATGTTGTTAAACATAACAGAATTCACCGCTTGATTATACTTTTTTTTTTCGATTTTCCTAATAATATCAAAAAAATGTTTAATTTATTAATGTTCCATAAGTATCCCAAGCCTTTTTGATTTTTCATCTTCAACAAATGAACAACAAACTGGAAAAGAGAAGAGAATTTCAAAGCAAGAAACCTGTTTACTTCCAGAAGAACGTTTACAATTCAAAGCATTACAGGATAAATTGTATTTATGTGAGACATTTTATAATATTGTTACTCGTTTCATACGGAATGTTATTTATTGTAGGCTACTGAGTTTTAATAAAGATAGCTTCAAGTATTTTAATTATTTTAAATCAGTTATAGAATGTAATATTTTCGTGCTGTTAACTAAAATTTAGCCAGTGCCCTTTGGGAGAATGCAGCTCCCATCATCATCATCATCATCATCATCATCATCATCATCATCATCATCATCACCACCACCACCACCACCACCACCATCATCATCATCATCATCATCATCATCATAATAATAATAATAGACACATTGGTTTTACTACCACTACCCTTTCTTGTAGACTCACCATACACCTGATAAATTCTAGTTCAATTTACCAGCATTTAAAAAAACATAACTACACCCGCCCCTCTTATATAAGACAAATTTTCGTTAACAACACGAAAATAGTACATTCTGAAACTAATTTAAATTTTAAACTTTCTTCTGTAACTACACCGGTTTGTTGTTTTCACATTTAAAGACTTTACATACAGCGTTCTCGGCTGTTTTCTTTTAAACTCTCTTCTTTATTTACAGCTTTTTTTTTATTTGCTTTTTGTCACCTGAAGATGAAATTGATTGTTATACTTATGGAACATTCATTATTCTTTTTAATTTTGACACAACATCATTATTAGGAAAATCGAAAAAAATTTTTAAAAGCAGGGAATTCTATTGTATTTAACAATGTTTAAATGAAAGAATGTTGCCTAAATACACACACAATAAATATATATATATATATATATATATATATATATATATATATATATATATATATATATATATATATATATATATATATATATTAGTATTTCATGTATCCACATAAGATTTTATAAGGAGATATAATTTTTTATGTTTCAATTTTCAGTATATACTTCAACAGTGCTCGATGCGTAAGTAGATCTAGGTAGTAAGCTATGAACATATATTTATGGCAATCAAGCTACACAGAGGCTCCCACGTTTCATCCCCGGCGGGAATCTCTAGGCTAAAATGCACTTGCATTTTAGCCTACTAAAATGAGTTACAGTCTAAATCAATTGTGTGCATCTGCTTAGGTTGAATGATTTCAAATGGATACAGAATTATACTAACTAAAGTACCCGCTTAAGACGAAGTCCAAAGAGTGGTTTATCTGACATTTCAATTCAAATCGAAAATGTATTTTTACTTTAAGTTGTAATAACGTAATCAAGAAATAAGTAATATAATGAGAATAATTATCATCAGTAAATAAATAATAATAAATTATTTATTGCTGAACTAAAAAAAAGTACATAACACTATCATGATATAAGTTGATAAACACATACACACACAAACAAACACATACACATACATATATATATATATATATATATATATATATATATATATATATATATATATATATTACTATTTCATGCATCCACATAAAAATTTTATAAGGAGATATCATTTTTTATGTTTCAATTTTCAGTATATACTTCAACACTGCTCGATACGTAAGTAGAGCCAGGTAGTAAGTTATGAAAATATATTTATGGAAATTAAGCTACACAGAGGCTCCCACGTTTCATCCCCGGCGGGAATCTTCGGGCATGGAGTTATTTTTGACCGTTGTTTTTATATACACAGCTAGCTAGTTTACCAATCAGATTCTTTGTTGTTCTCTCAGCCAATCGTTGGGCTTCCCACGAACAAAGGTCTTGCTAGTTTTACTTCCTGTATATATTTATATATTGCTAACTTCAACTTCTGTCTGAGCACATATGGTAATCTGAAGAAAATAAATAGCTGATTCATTGTTCATTTATAAATACACCTTCAGTTTGGATACTTTTTGAACACATTTTGCATTCCACCTGATTCTCATCTTCTTAAAGACAATCTTAAAGATTAATCTAAGAATCATCAAAGCATGCTATAGAATCCACAGCTTAAGCTGAATTAGGTAAATATTTACAAATTATTCGAGAAAAGTCTGACGGCAATAAATCTATTAGACGCAATTAAAACTTTGAATTTTAGAGCCAGTAGCTGAGATTAAACATTTCAATTCACTCGTCGGCCAATAAATGATCATCTGGATCAAATTCATTGAATTTGAATTTATCAAATTAATAAATGATGGATTCACTGACAATTTCATGATGGATTTTCCATTATAAAATAATGTTTTACTCCAAGCGTTCCTTTGTTTAGATTATTTCTCCATTTGGATTCTCTTTCTCTAGTTTGGATTCTTTGGATATTAAACGACAAATTCTAATGCATCTCTTTGAAATTTATTTTGGTAAATTTAGTTCAATTGAATTTTAAATCATATAAATTTATTCAATTGTCAACTAAATCGAATGGCACTATTTGCTGTTCTTTTAGAAGCTGTTCGATTGAAAATTTTTAAATTTTGATTAATTGAATCAACAACAGAAAAAGCTGCATCGGTTGTTTCGAATTCAAACGTAATCCCACAAAAGTAACACTTTTCAATCCTATAAGCTGTGTTTTCACACAATTTTCACCATAGCACTATGTTTTAGATTGCATTGAAGCATTTGTGGTCTGACCTCTTGAAATATTTCATGGGGTTCCTGAAGGAGCATGAAACAACCCCCACACTCACTGAAAATGTTTAATCTCTTATTTTAATGAGATTGAAACCATTGTTAAAAAACAAAAGAAATTATGCTGATTCTCACAATTTTGACAAATTCCGATCATTTTTAAAACCCTCTAATGAGATCTTAACCGTCCCATTTGGCATAATGGTTAGGGTGTTCGCTAATCGGCCGGTCGAGTCATACAAAAAAACTTAAAAAATGCTACTTGATGCCCCTTGCTAAATACTCAGCATTATAAAGTGCGAATCAATGGTAAGTGGAGTAATCCTGGTAAAGGAGTGGCCCCCTCCCCTACATCTCGGTGGATTAGCTAATGAAAAAAAGCCTTCAGGTCACCATCGACCACTTTACTTTTTTAATGGAAGCTTTATTTAAATAAAAAATTAATTTTCCTAAGCTTATAACTTCAATCATATAAGTTCACCCAGTTTTAACCATATTAGTATCCTTTCGATTGAAGTCTGACTTCCTTCAGTTATGAAAGTGCTCAAGGGCGCCTTAATATTATGATATCGTGCTGGCACGTGTATTCCTACTAGTGTTTAAATAATTAAATTAATTTTCATCATTTTATCTTGTTCTAACTCAAGTAATGATATGATTAACATGCCAACTTTATACCTTGGTGACTGGGTTTTTAATCATTGCTCAAGAGAATTTACAGAATTGTCTCTCTATGTTTTAATGACTCGAGTGTTTGCAGACACAATCTAAATCTATAAAGATATACACACGGTGCATATTGTGACACGAGCTATTTAACAAAATGGCAAACATTTTTATTTTCTTTATTGTTCACTATTACATCCAAATTATTCTTTTCTTTCACATCTCATCATAAATATTACATTTTGACAGCACTTTCAATTGAGATATAATTATTTGTAACTTTCATTGTTGCCACTTGCTTCCCTGGTGTCTTGTATATTCTCCCAGCTGCCAATGTAATTCTATTGAGAGTCGGCTTTGCTATTCGCATTAAAGTCAGCCATGTTTCATTGCCGGTGTCTTAATGAAATGGTCATTGTTGTTGTCATAATCTAGCCTGCTTCAGTTCCGTCCTCAGTTCACGTTAAGTCCCAATCAATGCAGTCACTGCAATTAGAATTGAAGGAGAAAGGAAAAGAGTGGGTAGAAAATGAGGAAGGAATGAAAGAAATGTTGTGAAGATGGGGTGGGAGTGAAGAAAATGACAGAGAGAAGAGTAAGAGAAAGAAAGAATGAAAGAGTGAACCGAAGGAAAAAATGAAAGAATGAAAAAATTGAAAGAAATAATAACAGGAATGAATGGAAGAATGAAAGGAAAAAAAGTAAAACAAGGAATGAAAAGAAAAATGGAAGAAATAATGAAAATAGTGAAAGTATGAAACTTTGGTAAAACTTACTCATAGTAATTTTATTTAAGCTAAAAATATATATTCACAACAAGGTTTTTTTAAACAAAAACAATAATCATAAAGTTTATCTTTTGCCTAAGGCATTAAGCCCAAATAGTTTTGGGGAGAGAGGGGGGGTCGATAGTCATCCTATTTTGTCAAAAATCTTTTGGGCTTAAACGACCTCCCTGATGACATTTAGTCTGAGATAGATATATTTGCTGACGACACCACGCTCTACTCTCGTCAACTCTAAGAACCAGATTCAAATTTCCATATAGAAGCTCAATATTTCTTATATAGTAAATAGATCTTAATTGTATATGTTTAAAGATTTATAACATTTTATATAATACAATATCATTTAAATCCAATTTCGGAATGAAAAACTTAAGACGAAGTGTAATGGTGTTCACCATTTAACTCGAAAATACATCCAGACTCGCCCTTCTTCAGAAAGTATTGTTCAGCGGTCAGTCTCCCTCTTTTGGAGTTATTAATAAAAACATCTAAAGTGTTAAAAAAAACAAGATCAAAATTATAAAAATATATAGTAATTATTACAACAATAAAAAATACCAATAATGTTTGTAAGTCCAAGATATTAGAAGTCCGAAAATCGTGGTTAATATTCCTTATAGAGTTTGAAAATGCTGGCTCTATTATCCATGGCCGGCTTATAAGGTTTACAGTGTAAATCGAGCTCTCTACAAACTCCTTCTAAATGTTATTCATAATCAATTGGTATCCGTTGGTGTGCCGTTTCATTGCATCTGTTGCTGCTGTTGGCGTCTTCTTCTACTTCCTGGCTCGATGACTGGTTCACACAGTCGGAGGTGGGGGCCTCCTGATCAGGGTGAGAAAGCGATATAGGAAGCTGAACTGTGTGGGCGATGATAAAACCCGACCAATTTGTATCTTTCAGCCTAGCAGGAGGAGTTGAAATTTACCACGGCTGCTGTTGCTGGTGCTGCCCTCAGTGGAAAAGTACAAGAGCAAATTTGTTCTTGTTTGTTTTTTTTTAGAGGTGTGGCTTTGAAGGAGGTGTATTTGAGTTCGGTAATGTTTGTAAACATTGGAAAGCGGTGGACAGATACCACGACACCCGAAATAAAAAGGAAGATGAAAGGAAGAAGAAACTAGAGGCAAAACGTGTATTAATAATTAACATTCACAATTGAAAATGTATAAAGTTTTATTTTTTAATACTTTTGCCTGCAAGCGATTTCTTCTCTTGAAATGTCAATATATTTTGTTTTGTTGCTAATAGAAAATACATTCAGATGTTGGAAAGACATTAAGCAGAAGAAAACAGCAATTAGGATGGAATAAAGACTTTAAACAAATCAAAATGACCTCGAGGAATAAATAAGAAAATGAAAAACAATAACTTCATAAATAACAAAGAAAACGCCAATAACTTGCCATGAAAACAGTAATAAATGATTTTGTTTTTTAAAGATTTGAATTTGATACAATTCACTTTTTAGGAAAACAGAACAATTCTTCAAAGTGGTAATTATTATTCTTTTCCTTAATGTCTTGCATAACATTAATTATGTAGTATTTTGTGAAAAGAGAAAAAGAAAATATTGAATTGAATTATCTCCCTTTGGTGAGAGAGTCACATAACTTTTTTCTCTTGTGCCCACCATGGGCGTATTGAAATGTGAGGAGGTTATTGCTGCTATTGTTTTGTCCTTCATGAAAATAACCGTTAGAATGTGTGTTATTTGGATTATTCCGACTACTGTTCTCATAACGTTCCGGACGATTTAGCCTCCGGCCTTATTCAGCTGTGTCTTGTCGAACTCGGAAATCTGTACAGAATTTCGAACTGAACTCTTTATTTAATCCACAGGGGTAGATTGTTCTCGTTCTATTAGCCATGACTGTGTAGAAGTTTTATTTCATTTTTATCTCTTACAATTTACACAAATAAAAATAAATTTTCTGTGTGACATCAATAAAATTGCGGGTTTGAAAGAAAAGAAAATTGATTAACGGAAGTGAAAATAAAAGTTTGAGTTTTCTAGAAGATTCCAGAGTTCAGCATAAAGATTCCCGAGTTTGACATAAAGATTCCCGAGTTTGACATAAAGATTTCTGAGTTTGACATAAAGATTCCTGAGTTTGACATAAAGATTCCCGAGTTTGACATAAAGATTTCTGAGTTTGACATAAAGATTCCTGAGTTTGACATAAAGATTCCCGAGTTTGACATAAAGATTTCTGAGTTTGACATAAAGATTCCTGAGTTTGACATAAAGATTCCCGAGTTTGACATAAAGATTCCTGAGTTCAACAAAACGCACCTGACCACAAACGGTCGGATCATCATTTCTTCCCAGTCGAAATGAGTGGCTTTCTCCTCGAGCAAGTCCCTTCCTTTGAAAAGCGTCTAGGACTGACTTTTTACCCCAGACCTGAAATGGAATCTGTTGCTAAGGTTGCTGGGAAATGGTTGGATCATTCTACCACTCCAGAAATTACCTGACCACTGATACAATCCTCTACCTGTATAAGAGCCAGATTCGTCCTAAGATAGAATACTGCTGTAATATCTGGGGAGGCGTCGCTCGGGGCACCCTTTCTTGCCTTGACAGAGTCCAGAATCAGCTTTTAAAATTGATAGTTGCATGTTTATTAGTCCCGGAGAACTCTTGGAGAATAGCAAATTGTCCAGACAACTGATATGGCTCATTTATGAACCATGGAATTATCATTGATATTATTTACAGTCCACCAGCCGAATATTCTATGAGACACATGACTAAGGGGATGGAACCGTTTGTCCAAGTGACCAGAGCTTTTGCCAACTGTTGGGAATGTAAAAAATGTGTCTAATATCAAGCAAATGTGCAAGTTGTCATGCCTGGTTGGATCTCATCCATCCACACACATATGACCAGATTCCTCAATCCAAATATATGGCCAGTAGTATCATGATGTGAAAAGAATGCTAGAACAAGCAAATGCAACCTAAGATCTCGATGAAGCTAAAATATGTAAATTAATATTTTTCTAATTCATTCAAATATAAAATGTAATGCAATTTTAATTATTATTATTATTATTATTATTATTATTATTATTATTATTATTATTATTATTTGTACTCACTAGGAGTTCTCACACAGATCATCGTCAGTGATTGCTCACCGACAACAACCAGTGGTATTTCCTGGAGTCTGAGTGACATCAAGCCTCCCCAGATTTCCAGTATTCTTCACCTCTTTTCGATAACCACCGCAAATAACCTTGCGGTATCGCAACAGCCCCTTACCATTGATTTCTCGCTGATAAGGACTATTGGTCTTCTCTGGGATTTGGGTGGCAATAAACCTCCCCAAGGTCCCAGCATTCTCCACACTTTTCCAGCGAAGGTCTGGTTTGTGCTGTCCCTCCTCAGTCTTCTCATCCTCCTCGACCCTCTACAAATATTTTGTCTGGTGTCAGCCTAGGCCGGCACAATTTTTTTTTTTTTGGGGGGGGGGGTAGAGAATGGGGAGAGCTAATGGTGTTTCTTGTAATTTCTGTTCTTGGTTCATTTTTGTGCGGTGATAGCTGAGGTCGGTGTAATTTATTGGTAGGGAGAGATTATGAAGTGATGTTTCTTGCAGTTTCTGTTTCTTGGTTCGTGTTGTAGTGTTCTTTGTGTGATTTTGTTTTCTCCCTGTTGTAAAATCCTTTGTGACTGGTGACCCTTTGTAGCTTATGCGGGTTAGTTTCCGCATTCAAGCATTTTCCTTAAGATTGCAGCTGTTTTGATCATTGCTGTCCTTTGTATGGTTTCGATGGTCCCTTTGATTCTAATTTCTCCCAATCTTTTCTCCAGGTTTTTGGGGATTGTTCCTAGTGCTCCAATGATTATTGGTATTATACTAACTTTCTTCATGCTCCATATTCCTTTCAGTTCTCTGGCTAGTTCTGTGCATTTACTTTGTTTTTCCGTGTCTTTGATCTTCACTCTGTGGTCTCCTGGAATGGTGAAGTCTACGATTTTACAAGATTTTTCCTTCTTGTCAATTATAATAACATCAGGTCTCCTTGCTAGTATGCGTTTATCTGTTTGTATATCCATATCTTAAAGGATGTTGTGTTTTTCGTTTTCCATTACTGTTTCTGGTTTATGTTTGTACCATTTGTCTGCGTATTCGAAATTCAATTGTTTGCACAGTTCTCAGTGTATTACTTTCCCCACACAGTCATGTCTGTTCTTGTATTCTTTTTGGGCAAGTTTGCTACATTCACTTATTTTATAATTTACTGTTTCGTCTCTTTGTCCACACAGTCTGCATTTACTGATTTTCTGGGTTTTATTTATTTTAGCTTTAATGTAGTTTGTCCTAATCGCATTGTTCTGTGCAGCCATCAGTAAAGATTCCGTTTCTTTGTTCAAGTTTTCTTTTTCTTAGCCATGTCCACCTATTTTCGTTGGTTTCTTCTCTTGTGAGTCTTATTCAGTTGATTTTCTTCCCACTTTTCTTTTTGTCTGTTTGTCTCCAGTTTCGATGCTTCCTGCGTTGTTCATTGGGACGGTGTCTCTTGCTGTGGTGATCAGTTTTTCTGTTCTGGTTTATGTATATCCCAGCTCTTTTTTAGTGTCGTCCACACAGTCTTCTATACTTACCAGTCCTCTTACTCCTTCGTTTCTCTTCACATAGAGTCTGTCTGTATCGTTTTTTGGATGTAGTGCATTGTGCATGGTCATTAATTTTCTAGTCCTTTGGTCAAGGTGCCTGAATTCTTCCTTAGTCCAGCTTATAAATGGTCCAGAATATCTTATTAGTGATACTGTCCAGGTATTTATTCCTTTGATTAGGTTTCTGGTATATAATTTTGTTTCTAAGAGCTTCCTTGTTCTTCTCAGGTATTCTTTTCCAATCTTCTCTTTCATTTCTGTTGATTTGATTGTGTCTGCTTCCAAAACTCCCAAATATTTATAGCTGTCTTGTTCACCTAACGCTCTCATCTGCTCTTGGTTGGGTAGTTCCATGCCCTCAGTCGTCTCCAGCTTTCTTTTTTTAATCTCTAGCAATGCACACTTTTCTATTCCGAATTCCATTTGAATGTCCTGGCTGAAGATTCTGGTCGTATTTATCAGCTTTTCCAATTCCGTTTTGCAAATAGCTTCAGGTCGTCTATGTACATGAGATGGTTTATTCTTTGTTCTCTGCCTGTGAACCTGTATCCGGCATCACATTTCCTGAGTATGTAGTTGAGTGGCATCATGGCTATGATAAATAGTAGTGGTGATTGGGAGTCTCCTTGGAAAATGCCTCTCTGTATTTTTATCTCCGTCAAGTGTTGTTCTCCAGCTGTCAGTTCTAATCTCCATGTTTCCATTGCTTTCTTGATGAGATTAATAATCCTGTCAGGTATCTTGTACATTTTTAAGCATTCAATTGTCCATGTTTGAGGGATTCTGTCGTATGCTTTCTTGTAGTCAATCCATGCCATAGATATGTTCTTTTTCTTGCTTTTAACTTCTTTCAGGATCTTTTGATCTATGTATAACAGATCATGAGTCCCTCTTTTCCCTTTCTGGCATCCTTTTTGTTCCTTGGGAAGTAGCCTACGATTGTTCAGAGAATGGTAAATTTGCTCTCTCAGTTGTGCTGTTAGGATTTTTCACATTGTTAGTAAGCAGGTTATTGGTCTGTAATTGCTTGAAATCATTCCCTTCTTGGCGTCTTTTTGTATGAGCGTTGTCCTTCCTTTAGTCATCCACTCTGGTACGTCTGTTTTATGGATACATCCTTTCAGTTTCTGTGCTAGCCTTTCATGTAGGGTTGTGAATTTTTTGAATCAGTATGCATGTATTACATCGTGACCTGGTGTTTTCCAGTTTGCCATTTTCTTTAGTGTTGTCTTAATAGTTTCTTCATTAAATTCTGTTTCTGTTCCTTCTTCAATTTCTAGAAGTTTATCTTTCATGTCTTTCAGCCATTTAGCAATTTTGTTATCAGCCTTTTCCCATATCTTGCTCCAGAAATGTTTTGTTTCTGTCGGGTCCGGTTGTTCTGTTGTTCTTTCTCCATTTACGTTTTTGTAAAATTGGCGTTCATTGTTTTCAAAGATCCTGTTCTGTTTGTACTTATCCGATTTATATCATCTCAATCTTCTTTCTTTTGCTGCTATCTTTTGTTTTAGTTCTTCATGTCTCTTATTTAGTCTTTCCTTGCGATTCGGATTTCTGCTCTTCCATCATTTACTGTTCTCCTCTATCCTGTAATATTATTATTATTATTATTATTATTATTATTATTATTATTATTATTATTTACTCACTAGGAGTTTTCACACAAGTTAATATCAGTCATTGCTCACTGACAACAACCAGTGGTGTTCCTTGGAGTCTGAATGACAACAAATCTCCCCTGATTTCCAGCACTCTCCAACTCTTTTCGATAACAAATGCAAGAAATGCAAATCACTTTGCGTTATCGCAACAGCCGCTTACCATTGATTCCTCGCTAGAAACAACCGTTGATCTCCACATCCTTACAGTAAAGGTTTGATCAGTGTTCTCCCTTCTTAGCCTTTCCATTCTCCTTGATCCTTCACGACAGTTTTGTGTGGTACCAGCTGAGACTGATGTCATTATATGCATGTGTGTATTAGTTAATTTTTTTTGGAGGGGGGGACTGTTTAATAGATTTCTGTCAGTTTTGACTTTCCTTGGGCGTGTGTTATATTCTTTCTATATTTTTTGTGCTTTTTTCATTTAAAATTATCTGTGGTGGAATCGTATTCGTTGGTTATATTGGTTGGTTTCTGCATTCAAGGATTTTTCTTAAGATTTCGGCTGTTTTCATCAATGCCATTTGTTGTATGTTCTCAATCTTCTCTTTCATTCCAATTTCTTCTAGTTGTTTTTCCAGTTTTTTCAGGACTGTTCCTAGTGCTCCTACAGTTATTGGTATTATAGTGATTTTCTTCATGTTCCATATTCCTTTCAGTTCTCCAGCAAGTTCCAAGTATTTGCTTGGTTTTTCTGCTTCTTCTTCTTCTTCTTCTTCTTCTTCTTCTTCTTATTATTATTATTATTATTATTATTATTATTATTATTATTATTATGATTGAACTAACTAAGAGTTCTCACACAGATCATCATCAGAGATTATGTGGGTTTTCCTTGGAGTCTGGGTGACAACAAGTCTCCCCAGATTTCCAGTACGTTCCACCTCTTTCGATAACCTTTGCAAATGACTTTGCGTCATTGTAACAGCCGCTTACCGTTGATTTCTTTTTTGCCACGACTATTGGTATTCACTAGGATTTGGGTGGCAATAAGCCTCTCCAAGGTCCCAGTACTCTTCATACTCTTCGAGTGGAGGTCTGATTAGTGCTCCCCCCCATCGGTCTTTCCATCCTCCTTGACCCTTCATAGGTATTTTGTGTGGTATCAGCCGATGCTGATGCTTATTTTTTTTTGGGGGGGGGGGAACACAGTTTATAAAATTTTTTGCAGTTTCAGTTCCCTTGGTTTCATGTGATGTTCCTTCCATCTTTTTGTTTTGCTTCTGTTGCAATTTCCCTGTGGCTGGTTAGTGTTTGTCGTTTACGTGGGTTGGTTGCCACATTCAAGAATTTTCCTTAAGATTTTCATCATTGCTATCTGTTGTATAGTCTCAGTCTTTCCTTTGATTCTAATTTCTTTTAGTCTTTTTTCCATGTTTTGCGGGGCTGTTCCCCATGCTCCTACGATTATTGGTATTATATTGACTTTCTTCATGTTCCATATTCTTTTCAATTCTCTGGCAAGTTCCGTATATTTGCTTCTTTTTCTGTCTTTTTGATCTTTACCCTGTAGTCTGCTAGAACGGCAAAATTTACGATTTGGCAGTTTTTTCCTTCTTGTTAAATATTATAACGTTTGGTCTCTTTGCTTGGCTAAGTTTGTCTGTTTGCACCAACATGTTCCAGAGGATTTTGTGATTTTCGTTTTTCAGTACCGTGGCCGGTTTGTGCCTATACAGTTTGTCTGCACGTTCAAACTGCAGTCTTTTGTATAGTTCCGAGTGTATTGCTTTCCACACACAGTCGTGTCTGTTTTTTGTATTTTGCGGGGGGGGGGGGATAGTTTGCTGCTTTCACTTATTATGTGATTTACAGTTTCGTTTCTTTGTCCAGTCTACATTTACTGTTTTCCTGGGTTTTATCTATTTTAGCTTTGATGTAGTAAGTTCTAATCGCATTGTTCTGTGCAGCTGTCAGTATCGATTTCGTTTCTCTGCTCAAGTGTTCTTTTCGTAGACATATCCAAGTGTTTTCGTGATTCTCTCCTCTTGTCATTCTCATGAATGTAGCTGTTTCTCTTTTACTTTTATTTTGTTCGTCTTTTTTGTTTCTCATTTCGCTTTTCCCTTTTCTTGTTCATGTTGACAGTGTCTCTTGTTGTGGTGATCAGCCTATCTAGGTGTAGCGCGTTGTTGATGGGCATTAGTTTTCTAGTCTTCTGGTCAAGATGCCTAAGTTCTTCCTTTGTCCAGCCGTATTATTATCAAATCACTAAGAGTTCTCACCCCGTTTATCATCAGTGATTGCTCACTGACAATAACCAGTAGTCTTCCCTTGAGTCTGAGTGACAACAAGTACACCCAGATTTCCAGTTATTTCCACCTCTTTCGATCAACATTGTATTATCGCAACAGCCACTTACCATTGATTACTCTCTGATAACGACCATTAGTCTTCTCTGTGGTTCGGGTGACAATAAGCCTTCCTAAGGTCCCAGTACTCTGTGCCCCTTTCCAGTGGAGGTCTGGTTAGTACTCTCCCTTATTATTATTATTATTATTATTATTATTATTATTATTTATGGTTCCTTTTATATCTGTTGTATATGTTCCCTTTACTTGAACTTTGCATCGTCTGTTAGTTACTTCTCTTCTTTTTTCTTATACTCTTAATCGACAAGCGTTGTGTGTTTCCTTAATCTAAGCATGCGTGTGTACCTTTCTTTTCCTTCTTCCTCTTCGCTGTCAAATGTGAGTTACGCCGTGCTTTCTGCTGTGTTCCGTCTCGTTGTTATTCACTGTGTATAGAACGTCTGTTTACATAACAAAAATTACAAGACAAATTCGGAGTTGGAGGTTTATTCTATAGAGAAATATTCAGCGTTTTACAAGTACAATTTTGCTTAAATTATGAAGGAGAGAGACAGTTATTGTACCCTAATTAACTATTTAGATAGACAGATGAATAGGCAGATACTTAGATATACTGACAAATATAATGAAAACTAGACGCTCTGGCAGGTTTACAATGTATTAGATGTCCGTTTGCAACGAATTACACAATGGGACTCATCCAAAAACTAATCTTTTCTATGTTTACTCTGCTTTCCATGATGTTATGTCCTAAGTGATCTCATATCGCTTTGAGTTGGCACATCTGACCTCATCTCGTCAATTTTTACCTTTGAGTCAGATCGGGCCATCATACACTCTTAGAACTTGTTTGTTTCACATATGGGCGGTCATGATAACCTTGTGCCAAAATTCATACTAGTACACATATCATCAATAATCCAACATATACTCATTTCTACCTAGAAACCTAAGGACAGAAATGATAGCACATGATTTACACAATTCAGCACATACATACGCAAATGTTTTTGTTTTACATGGACAACGCCCTTTCGTAAAGTATGAGCAATACATTTAAGAACATTTCTTTGTATTTCTGAAAGACGTGGACAATCAGAAATCTTTTTAGCTTATTTCAACCTTGTATTGAATTTTTTAGCTTATTTCAGCCGTGTATTTCTTAGACATGGACCGGCAGGAATATTTTAGCTTATTTCAGCTTTTGTTGGCTTATTTTAGCCGTGTATTTCTGAAAGTAGACCATCAGGATTTTTTTAGTTTATTTCAGCCTTGTATTGAATTCTTTATAGCTCATTTCAGCCGTGTATTAGACGGAGACCATCAGGAATTATTTTAGCTTATTTCAACACGTTATTGAAATTTTTTTAGGTTATTTCAGCCTTTCCTAATTAAACCCAGTTCCCTAATTATAACTGAAAGTATTAACGTTTTCATGTGCCAGATTCTTAAGAATTCTTTTTCAAAATCTATATATTTTGAATATTTTTTGAAAATCTTGAAGCTACATTGCAATCTGTAGGAACTGCCATATCCATAAGAAAGCATATTCTGTTTTAATGGTCTTTTATCACTTTTGTGTCTGGACGATTAGCTTTAATGTCTGGGTGTATAATATAGATTCATAAAATGCTTGTAAACGGATTTCTATGATATTCGTACCAATTACTTGCAATTTTCTTCCCATAAAATCGCAGATTTACCAATGCAGATATTGACTAACCCAGTTTTATATCCGATGGATACCAATATTGGGCAATCTGATGCAAGACGATCACTTGTTTCTGTATTTGAGAATAACGCTATTTTTCAGTATGTTTGTTAATGTCAAGTTAGCAAGAATTGGTCATGTGCAGTCGGAGTCAAACCCTCTATTTAAGCCTTCAATCTTGCATTAACCCTAACCCTAACCCTAACCCTAACCTCTAATGGGTCAAGAGTTCCTATTTACTTTCCTCCCCACGAGGACAAAGTTAGACACAAGATCGGTTTTTAACGTAGGGTAGTATCAGAACAGATACTACACTTTACTCCTAACCAAAAGAGGCCAAGGAACAGTCGACCATAAAAGATTATTAATAATAATTTTCTTTAATGTGTATTTATTTATTGATGTGAGTTTTTATTTTCTGCTTGATGGCTTTACCAGCAGTGAAAATCGATCACTTCCCTATCCCAAGATGAACGTTAAAATTTCGGTATTTCACTAAAGACAACAAAGATACACAAATAAATAATTGTGTATTTCATATTTCAAAAGGTATAAATTATTTTTAATGTGTATGCACCAACCAAAAATATGAATAAATATATTATTTAATTGAATGAATGATGAAGATATCTTAATTTGGAAGGGAATATTTTTGTAATATTGATAAGTAATGCTTACCTTGTGTCTAAGGAAGACATGACACTATCGGTTTAACTTCCGCTTATATAGTGTGGTATTAGGGCTACATTTGAATTCTTTTATATCTTTACGAAACTATGTCAGCAGAAAATGTTCACTATTTTGATGTTTAGTTTCACAAAGCATAAAAATAACGTTCATGAAGCATTGAAAAAATGTGAAAATAGTGAGCATTTTGTGCTGTCATAGTTTAAACAGTATGGTATCATGTAATATTTTATATTTTAAATCAAATCAAAATAAAATAAAAAATAATAAATGTTTCGGAAATTTTTAGATGAGGATTGATTATTTGTATTATTCGGACTACTGTTCTCATCTTTAGTGTTATTTTCAGGTTTCAGGTGCGTCTTGTCGAACTCGAGAATATTTATGTCAAACTCGGGAATCTATACAGAGTTTCGAACTGAACCGTTTATTTAATCCACAGGGGTAGATTGTTCTCTTTCTCTCAGCCATGAACAGATCGAAGTCTTAAGTAATTTTTATTTTGTTCATTAATTTCGCCTGTAGTGAAGATTGAACCTTCAACCTTTAGAGATTCTTTTAAAACAAAAAGATTGTCAGTTATAACTGATTATTACTTAACAACTTTATCCGTTCCACCACGTGTCCATGTTCGTCATAATGATTCCCGAGTTTGACAAGTTGCACCTGAAGAAAGTCGGACGGTACATAACCCTAATCCAAAAATTGGACTATAAAAAAAAATAAAATAAAATGTATTTTTCATGACGAGGTGATTGAAAGAAAGAAGTAAATGTTCTTTCTGCGAGTTTCCTTTCACCCATTGCTTTTTGCAATGGAGAGAAGAGTTGATAGCTTTTCATTCGACAGCGCCAATCGAAACATGAATTCCACTTGTTGAGTCCACTGTTCTTGCAAATAACTATTGGCACCACTTGCACATAGCTTTTAGATAGAATCGACATGACATACCTTTGAAAACACTAATGAGGAGGGTTCAGGAAAGGAAATTTTCAGCATCGCTCTGGAGGCCTCCTTAATTTTATTTTTTGACAGTTAAAAGCGAGGATATATATATATGTTTTCCTCGCAATTGATTTCTCCAACTGAAACAATTTTCCCCTCATTTTTCATCCGATGTTTATAGATTCATTCTGATGTTTCCTCTCAAAGGGTCAGACGATAAGGCCTTAAGGAAAATTTTAGTAATTTCCTTTTTTTTTCCACCCGCCCCGTTTCATTGATTAAAAATAATGTTTCCTCTGAAATTTATCTTACCATTTTGTTGTACTAAAAATCTATTTACATATTTTCGAGATCGGTACAAACCCCAATTCATAAAAACGTTAAACAAAGTTATACAAATTAAAACTGATTTAATCGTTTTGAAATGTAGGATTAAATTTCTTAAATTTTGCCGCTTAAATCATATAGCTCCCGGTTATATCTGTAACCGAATTTCTAAAATTAAATGTAGAAATTTGTTGGCAGTCGAACGTGTATTTTTACAAGACGAAGTCCTTTTTAACTCTGATTCTCATAATTCACTATGGAGTAAATATCTTTTACTTTGGGCTATGGTTTGGAAGGAATTTTCTTTCTTTAACTAACTTCGCTTTTCAAAGTGTTTGGCTAATGGCGATATTTTCATCCTCAACGACACCAATTCTTCGTATAATAAATATTTGCAGAATTTGATTACCAAGAAGTTCGGCACTAGAGCATATTCGGATAAACATATCTTTAATTATTCGTCTCATGCTCTATCCAATACTGAAAAATTTGTATTGTCTGTCGGATTAGAATTTTGCATTTCCCCTCCACGTTGATAAAATCAACATATTTAGTGAGATTGAACTATTATATTCTCAACTAAGAAGACATTTGCCTATTTTCACTGATGAATTAACTAGAGTTAAAATCCAGTTAGGTGAATTCGGCCGAAGGTTTTCTGCCATACATACTAAATCAAGCGATTGTATTTGGTAGAAAAATCATTTTGAAACATCGAAATTCCTAAATTACTAAAGTCGCACTCTGATATTTATATCACTCGTCCAGACAAAGGATCAGGTGTTGTTATCCTGAACCACGTTGATTATATCTTCAAAATGTTACACATTTTGGATGATAAAAATAATTTTTTAAGATGGGTGATTTAAGTCATGATGATACTTTTCGCATGGAAATAAAAATCCAGAAAAGGCTTTTTCAAAGCAAATTTATTTCTAAGGAGATTTACGAGAGAATACGACCTAGTGGCTCTCAAAGGACAAGAATGTACGGCTTACTCAGTGTTCACAAACCCAACATTCTTTTATGCCCTATTCTATCAATGTTGGGTTCTGCACAACATGAACTTGGAAAATGGTTAGTTGATATTCTTAAGCAAGTACTTACTTTTTATTCGGCTTACTGTATATATTGCCATTTCTTCAAGACAGTGTAGCATAGTCCTGACTGTTTAGTTGTGTCAGTTGTGACATAAAACCATTAAATTATATAATGGAATCATCATCGTCGTCATCATCATCATCATCATCACCATCATCATTGTGATAGTGTAACGGATCTTCTAAACCCTAACCTCATGCCATTTCACTCTGTCCTCCATCACACCAGGTGGGTCGCCATAGGTGCATTGTGAGTCTTCTGTGAGTTGCTTGACATAAGTTCTGTGCGGTCTCCCCACTGAACCACATCCCTGTTTTGGCCTCCACAAAAGAACATCGTGACGATTTCAGCCATGACCAGTAAATCTGCTTCTTTACTCTCTGATCAGAGCTGAGATCCGAGGCAGGTGTCCGTAGAGTTGCTCTCTCGTGGGGTGTTGCCCCAAGAAATGTTAAGAGCAGCTCTTACCATTCTGGTGTACACACCGTTAATTTTCTTCAATATTTTAGTATTTAAGAACTGATGTAACAATGGCTTCAAAGAAGATTTGAGTTCCAGATTGCTTTTCCGTCCAACCAACGCTTCGCTAATACGCACATTTAGTTCACTCTCTGTACAATTTTGCTTTGCAACTTTATTACCAAGATAGGTAAACTCATCAACATTTTTAGACAATCTCATTTAAGGAAGAGATATTTCCATGTTGGTTCAAGAGAATGTGCTCAGTTTTGCATGTGTTAACAAAATGCCTAATACAATTTGCCATTTCTTCAAGACAGTGTAGTTGAGCTTTTACTTGTTTAGTCGTGTCAACAAAAGTTGCCAGCTTATTAGCATAGCCTGCATCAGTAATTTTCTCCACAGGTACCAATGTCAAGACAGTTTTTTCAATGTGTCAATTGACATACAAAGGATGTAGTCAAGACAAGTTATAAAATGATAGGCAGCAATAGTATCGCCCTGATACTATAGTTCCCTGGTCTGTCATGCTAAAGTTTTAAATAGCATTTCCCTCGGCCTCTCGTGTTTAAGTTTGAAATAACATTTTCATTGGTTTTTCATGCTTAAGTTTGAAATAGAATTTTCGTTGGACTGTCATGTTAACGTTTGAAATAGAATTTTCGTTGCTCTGTCACATTCACGTTTGAAATAGCATTTCTCTAAATATGGCGATTGATTGGATGTATCTTAAGACTATCTATTCTTGCATAAAACTATATTGGCTTAATTTGTGAAATGCCTTCCAAAAAAGACAAGAATTCTTGCCATGATATTTTCTTGTCGTCTCTTACTCTTTCATGACTTTCTCAGACGTCTTGATTTGTTCTGCTGTCACTTTACTAAATCTCATCAACCAATACAAACATTTTGAATTGGAATCCGTAACCCTGCTTTTAGATAACAAAGTCATTTAGCATAATCCCCTTGTCCCGTGATTAATAGATGTTTTTTGTAAAATTCAGAGACTGAATATTTAATGACTATTTTTTATTGTTTTGTCTTTAGGTAGAAAAGGAGGAGTTTTCAATGTTGTAATCAAATTTGAATTAATGCCGACTAATTTTACTTGTTAGAATGATTGGCCTCTCTCTAAGATGGTCGCTCTGTAGCAGTACTACTACTACTAGTAGTAGTCATATATGGAATTTAAGAAGTTAACCCTCAGATTACAAACAAATGCAGAAGTTCAAAGATAACAACAATCAACTCAGCTAGCGTTCATTTTATTGCTGACTGCAATTCCTCTTCCGCACTTCTCTTCCCTCAGATAAAGGAATTTGTCTCATGGCAATAATTGGGTGCAACAAATAATCGTCAACAAATAATTTGACTTTGGAAACTACTTTTTTTTTAATTAAATCCATAAATGACTGTTTTGAAAAACATAATCTTTCACATTCCGTATCCAACAATCGAGCAAAGCTGTTTTGAAATATCATTTCACAAGCAGCAACCACCTGCCTGATGAGTTCTTATTTATGTTTTCCATGCCAATATCTGATGATCCTAAGGTTGAAAGTGGTAATAAGCCCAAATCCTGGATTATTTTTTTTACCATAGTTCACCCCAAACAAGGCAGGTCGTCACTGTAGACGTAAGGGCTACTGAGAATTAGTGTGTAAGTTTTTGGGGTCATCCTAAGTTGGTAGCTGTGCAGTGAGATGTCTGTTTACATTAGTTTTAAATTGCTGCATGTCAGTACAGTCGGGAAAACATGGAGCATGGAGGGAGTTCCAGAGGCCTACAGCACGAGGAAAGAAGCTATTCGAGTAGAAGGCTCACCGACATCTGGGGACCTCCACAATGAATGGATGGGATTTAGCTGATTGTCGGGTTGGTCTAGTATATTTACGTCGAGGGGGCACCAGAGCAACAAGTTCATCAGAGCACAATCCATTGAAGTACTTGAAAAACAGGCACAAGGATGCAACATTGCAGCGATAGGACAGGGGCTGGAGCTTGGTGGATAGTGAGGGACCTATTAAGTTGGCGACTCTTTTTTGGACCTTATCTAAGAGGGACTAGTGGATGATGCACCAACCCAGATGTGGCAACAATATTCCATGCATGGGCGGATGGTGGCTTTGTAGAGATATAGGATAATGTAAGGTGTGAGAAGTTTACTAGCACAGTAGAGGGAGCCTACCTTCTTTGCAGCAGGCTTGGCAATGTCTTCAATGTATTTGTTCCAATTCATGTTACCTGTGAATGTTGAACTCTCAGGTAGGGTGTTATTTGTCATAGCAATCGGTGGTTGAAGAGGTTTCTTGTAGTTATTGAAGGAAAGGAGCTTTGTCTTTGCAACATTAAAAGTTACCATTCATTTATGATCCCATTCCACTACAGCCTGGATGTCATTTTCTAAAGATTCAGTCATTGCCTCGGATATGTGCGCGTCTGTTTTGCCTACATGGTGAGAGTAGAGTGTGGTGTCGTCAGCAAATATACCTATCTCAGACTCAATGTCTTCAGGGAGGTCGTTTATAAAAATCAGGAACAGTAAAAATCCAAGGATAGATTCCTGGGGTACACCAGCATTTATGTCATGTTGCTGAGATGAACAGCCATCGAGGTCAACCTGGATCTTTCTTTTTGTTAGGAAGGATCTAATTATATTAAATATTTGTCCAGTAATACCATATGAGTGCAGTTTTAAGAGAAGCCCTTCATGCCAGACGTTGTCAAAGGCCTTGGATATAGCAAGTGCTACCACCCTAATTTCACCTGCCTTGTCGAGTGTATGATACATGCGTTCTGAGATGACCGTTAGGATGTCTGCGGTAGATCGTGCTTGTCTAAATCCATACTAATGGTCAGAAAGAAGTTTAGCATTATCTAGGTGCCAGACTACCGCTAGATTGATTAAGGATTCAAAGATTTTATCAAAGATCGGGAGTAGACTGATTGGGCGGTAGTTCTAAGGATCAGTTATATCACCAGAATTCTTGAATACTAGTACCACAGGTAAGCAAGTTTCAGCAAGGCATTTGTTGTAGAGTTTTGAGAGGACAGTGGCCAGTTCAGCAGAGCATTTCTTTATTACTATTACTGGTATAAGATCAGGCCCACAAGCTTTGGAGGTGTCAAGGTCTTTTATGATGTCCCTGACCTGAGATGGGGTGATGACCAGGTTTTCAAGTGTGGCTTTGGTCTGCAATGAGAATTTAGGGAAGGTGTGATTTGCAGAGTCCAACGTGGAGTTTAAGGCGAAACGCTAGGCAAGTAGTTCAGCCTTATCAGCTGCCGTGTAAACGACATCTTTGTGGTTTGATATTGATTGTCCATTGTTCACCACACTATTGTAGATTTTCCAGAAAACGTGAGTACCTAGTTTCTGTGACTGAATGCGTTTTTTGGTTAACTCTGTATACCTTCTCTTTGCTTCACCTATCACTACTTTACAATTATTTCTTGCCTCTATAAATTTCTGTCTATTCGCAGTTGACTTATGGCGGCCGAATTGTTAGAATGCTTGCTGCCTCTTAGCAATAGCAGCTGCACATTCTGAGGTGAACCATTGAGGAGAGTGGGGTTTGCTGAAGAATTTTCGCATGGGGACATATGTTTCAATGTCAGCTTTGACCCATTCGGTTAACTCATTTGCACACTGATCAGCAGGAAGTAAGAAGGTTTCACTCCATGGGGCGTCGCTGATGTGATCTCTGATGGACTCAAAATCATCCTGCTCGTAGTATCTCATCGTTTTTAGCAACGGCTCATCAGCCTTTGGACGAGTGTTTAGGGTAGTATCAATCATTACCACAATATGATCAGCATTCTCGGGCTATGGTCATTCGTCACACAAGCCTTGGGCAGTGAGGTCAAGAACAGGTTGAGAAGTGAGGCTTGCTGGTTTACACGATCAGGGAAGCAGGTCGGGAAAATGACAGTCTGTGAAAGGAAATGAGCTAAGGAGAAATTATATGTAGAGTTACTAGCTGCGTTAGTAAAGCTGGAGAATTCCATCCAGTCATGATGCTGTGCAGTAAAATACATGTATTTGGACATTCGAGTCGAGTAAGAGTGCTCTATCTCTGCTTTCAGAGACATAGTTAAGCAGGGTACAGTCCTGGGTCGAAGAAGAACGATATAAGAAATATAAGTAACTAACATTGTGATGTTAGATCAATCTAAAGCACATGTAGGCTTGGTCATCTGATTCTTACCTATGTTCTCTACTCAAAGGGAGGGTGTTTAGAACATAAACTCCTAGCCAGTGCATATGTTTGTCAGAGTCTTTACGGTAGAGTGGGAGGTAGTCAGTCATGTCAAAGTGGTGAGAGGAGATTGAAGATTGAAGGTTTGTTTCACTTAGTGCTAGGATATCTGGGAAGTTTGTCAGGAGAAAGGTTTCTACGTCGTTGATGTTGGTTCTAAGTCGCCGGATATTTATGAATGCGTGCCTCAAGGGCGGAGGCGAAGATGTTTTTTGTTGGGTGTCTGATTTAGGCTTGATTTTTTTAATTTTGTAATGACATGTTTGTTTTAAGATAGAGTGGGGTGGGCAAAGTGGGTGCTTGTTTGGTGCCAATAAGCTCACACAACCGGTCCATTAGTTGTGACTTGGTCCATGGGGCTGTGGCCTCGGGAACCCCCACCGGGGATAACTGTAGAGTCCCTTTCCATGCACAACATGGCACATACAGTTACCCACGGTATTATACAACTGTTGATGGAGCAGCCGTTCTTAGCGCTACCTAAGAGTTAGCGCTCTTATACTGACAGCCAGACAAGATATCTAACCTGTACCCTCAACCTGTCGGAACAAGAGCGACCTAGACTAGTCATGTAAGATAATGACGAAAAAACTTTCCCCAAGTTGCCCATATAGAGAGAAAGAGAGATGGCGTTCATTGTCCTAGTCAGGAAACAAGGCCAGACACTGGATGTTTTTGAGGTGCCCCAACGCTAGTACCTCTGCGCCTGGCTAATAGACAGAGAAGGAGTGCAAAGGCCGACCGATCTATTTATTAAGCAATGTTAGGTTTGCATACCGGATATTTTGTTTAAGACTTCAGCTCTAGGAAGGTTGTCGATCAAATCAGGACAAAGGAGGCATTCCTCCCCAACGGTTTGCTGCCAAGACGTAAGTTGTTAGTAGCAAGGTTTTATTATCAAAGTTTTCCTCTTCCTAGATGGATGACCTGACAAGGTCTACGGGTCCATTACACCAAGAGGAGATAGCCTGCACCCGTGTACTAGTCGGGTATTTCCGAGCCCCCGCAGGTAAAAAAAAAGACTTCCATATGTATATGCATATATGTAGATAGAATAAGTCTAGACGTCGCCTTCTATAGAGAGCAGTAGAAGATTGAAGATGGGTTCGCCTCTAATGAGCTAGATTTGTTGTGGGGACATTTCTCGCTGGTCAGTAATGTGGGTGGAGTACTAATTATTTTTTCATAAGTCAGAAGAAAGAACACCTAGCTATGATGTCATAGTATAGAGGAAAATTTAGAAAGTACGTCGAGGAAAAACTAGCAGAAAAAAATATATATTTTAAATACGTAAAGAAAGAAACATCTGAATGACAACAGAATTTAAATAAAAGTAAAAATTATAATTTTAAAATAAGAGACAGATACAAGTAGTAAAAACAAGATAAAAAGAAAACAAAAAACTTATAATAATCTTAGTCTGTTCTGTTCATGTTTAGAATTATTCATGTGGGGTGGATAGAAGAAAAACAATTATTAATCAAATTTGGTTGATAAATATTTTGAGTACGATCCTAACTGATCTCTTATAATTCTACATTCATATTTCAAATATTATTTTCTCTCAAGAGGGTCGGTTCATATCAGTAGTAGTCGTGAACAGAATTAAGGACTTTACCCTCCCATTATTAAAAAATGTCGAAGTTGAAAGACAATAGAATGTTTTATTGAGAAGAGGATCCAGGAAAATGTATTTCCTGAAAATCATTTTCAATCAGATTAAGCAAGAAACATTGATTAATTTTTTTTTCAAAAACTTCGGATTGTAACATTTCTTATGATATACAGATTTATTTGAATACATTTTAAGAATTTATCGAACCAAAAGAAAAAATGACTTCCTCCTTGTTTTCATTTTTTATAATTTTGGGTTGAGCTTGGGAAATATTATGGAGACTTTAAAAACTGAACATTCAATTCAAAAATAATATTAATATATCCCCGTGTTTTCTTATATATATATATATATATATATATATATATATATATATATATATATATATATATATATATATATATATATTTCCAATTTTGATCAAAATCCATTACATGATTATGATTCTATAAAATAAGGGGCCTAAAGAAGAAGTTGAACTTCATGGAATGCTATTTAACTCGTATCTAATTGAATGCAACTCTGAATAATTTGAATTTTCAAATGGGAGGTTGTGCTCATTTTTTATCCTACCAAAATCCATTTAGAATACTCCAAAGATACAGAAATTTTGGGAATATTTATTAATTGATATCTAATACCTATTTTTTAATTTCACAAAAATCGGAGATATCTGAATTTTCACGAAAATTTTTTACTCCTTTTGCATAAAACTGAATTAAAATAAATATAGCCACATTTGAACTCCTTTCGCCGATTCATAATGATCGGTTTCTTAGTTATGGGGTGAATCCTGTACATACAAATATATAAACATAAAAATATACTTAACTTGGGGAGCTGGATTTTCCCTACGTTAAATATTGACATTGTGCCTAACTCTGCTATCGTGGGAGGAAGTAAATAGGAACAGCAACAGCAACACAACAACAAATTTATTTAAAAAATAATAAACGCATGTATTTAATAATTAACAGAAACCTTTTAACAATATATATTTAAAAAAATAATAAACGCATGTATTTAATAATTAACAGAAACCTTTTAACAATATATATTTTAAAAAAATAATAAACGCATGTATTTAATTATTAACAGAAACCTTTTAACAATAGATATTTAAAAAAATAATAAACGCATGTATTTAATAATTAACAGAAACCTTTTAACAATATATATTTAAAAAATAATAAACGCATGTATTTAATTATTAACAAAAACCTTTTAACAATATATATTTAAAAAATAATAAACGCATGTATTTAATTATTAACAGAAACCCTTTGGTAATTATTGCGTTTAATGCAAACTTTATTTTTTAAAAGTCAGTATTCGAAAGTTATCGAGGTTGTTGCTCTGTTTAAATATACGCATGCATAAACGTAACCGAAAAAACAACAAATAATGAAACGGAAGTTATGATTTTGAATTTTAAACTTAATTCATTGAATCGCTTAAGTAATATTACTAGGGATAAGTATTAAGATATTGATATCAAGAAAAGTTTTTCGCATATATAATAAAATAGGGGAAAATATCTTAGTGTATAATTGAATTAGGTAGATCTGAGGTGTTTTGATATGAAAAGAACTTTCGTATTTTTTCATTTATATATATATATATATATATATATATATATATATATATATATATATATATATATATATATATGATGGACTCTCCCGTCGATTGCGATGTATGAGGTTCCAACATATATATATATATATATATATATATATATATATATATATATATATATATATATATATATATATATATAAATGCGAAAGTTATATAATAAATTAGAGAATCAAATTATAACTGAATATGAATTTATTACACAATGTTTAAAAAATAAATATGCAAATAATAGCCTTCAGAGTGTTTAGTCAGGTTTTCTGTGAGTATACGGTATGCGAAAAAATAAAAAATATATATATAATATATGTGTGTGTGTCGGGGTATATTGAAAAGAAATCAATAAAGTCCTCGATCGTCAGAATTTGAGAGTTAAAATACAAATGATTTATTCAAAAACTATACGTTACATATTCTAGAGACATACCATGGTTTCATTCACATGGATAGACCTTTCTTGCTTCGAACTGTCTTCATTTCGTGAGTCACCAAAGATTTGGGATAGATTATAAGGGTCTTTTCTAAAGAGGAAAGGTCTATCAATGCCAATGAAACCATGGTACGTCTCTGGAATATCTAACGTAAAGTTTTTAAATAAATAATATATATTGTGTGTGTAGTTAGGCAGCATATTTTTATTTAGGCAAACGTTATTAGTATTTTCGTTTGATAAGACTTTTTTTTCAATTTTTCGAATAGTCAATCTAGTATTTCGGTCAAATTATTCTATGTAAGTTCTGTTGGTTTCTTGTAACATTTTTCTTTCTTAATTCGCGATTATTTCGATTTGATTCATTTAAAGTCGTAGATTACTAGCCGTTAAGAAAAACTCAACAGTAAAGACATAGATGTAAACACACCGAGATGGACCTCGCCTGATAATGATTTGATGAATCAAGTCGAAAATACTTGCAAAAAAGAAAGAAAAATGAAACAATAAACCCACAAAACTTACATACACCAATTTGACCGAAATGCTAAATGAACTACGCGAAAAATTGAACAAATAAAAAAAGTCTTATAAAGCAAAAACATGCTGTGTTATATAATCACGTTTGCCTAAAAATATATATAAACAATATTTTTTATATATTTTTTAATTTTGTCACGTAAACAGAACATGTTTTTTAAACAAGTAGGTGTACAAATGTCAAACTGCAGACATTATCTCAGTTACAAGAAAAATAACAGGACGTGATCAGAAATTCTGTTTTTTTACATTCATTTTATACATTCCATAAATAGTAGTAATGGTCGTGAATCAATGGTCATAAGTGGTTTCTCTCTCTCTCTCTCTCTCTCTCTCTCTCTCTCTGTATATGTATATTTATCGAGAGAGAGAGAGAGAGAAAGAGAGAGAGAGAGAAAGGTATATATATATATTTTTAAATTCCCGAAACAGTTTTTCATGGTAAACAACTGATGATCCCTTAAATAATGTTAGAAGCAAACTAATATAATAACTGTAAAAGTTAAATTGACTTACATGAGTGATTTTCCACTGAACGACTTGGGACTTAAGGGGTTTTTGGGGTTTTTTTTGTTGTTTTTTTTATATAGTTTTAATGGTTGAGAAACTTCCAAGACTATATATATATATATAATATATATATATATATATAAATGATTTCTTATATTAATAGGGACTATGTCTGTCCGTCTGTCTGTCTGTCTGTCTGTCTGTCTGTCTGTCTGGACTGCAGTGAAGGTGGGATATAAGACCTGGGTGTAGGTGTTGTTGTGTCGCAATAGACTTTTTTGTCGCTAAAAGGGGTTGGTACAGGAGCGAGTTTCAAGAAATTGCTTTGAAGAGTTTGTTGCAAAATGGTGTCTGATGCTTGTTTCTGTGCCAGACAATCGTGACTAAGAAAGTCCTGGGTGAGCAGTTTGTGTCTGACCGAGAAAGTGCATCAGCTACAATGTTTTGATCACCTTTGATATATTGAATTTCAGTTGAGAACTGTGATATATAGTCCAGGTGACGAGATTCTCTGGGTGAGTATTTGTCTGAACGTGAGGATAATGCATATGGTAATGCATATGTTAATGGTCTGTGGTCTGTGTAAATAATGAATTGTCTGCCTTCGAGCACATGCTTGAAATGTTTAACTGCAAGGTAGATTGCTAGGAGTTCCCTAGAAAAGGCGCCGTATCTAGACTGCGTTTGGCTGAGCTTGTAGGAGAAGAAAGATATGGGTACCTTAGTGTTATCAATCTCCTGATGTAGTACCGCGCCTACAGCTGATGTGCTTGCATCTTTTGTTAGGGTTAATGTAGCCTGAACGTTGTCAGTGAGGTAGGTGAGTTTGGTGCAGTCTGAAATACAATACTTATTGAAACGATTCATTGAACAACAGTTGCTATTTTACCCATAGTGTACAACGTGCAAGCAACAGGCTGCAGACATCATGAAGACTATGTCCCTTCAAACTGTGATGGTTATTGGGTGCGTTTTTAGAAAAAGCCATGTCATGCCGTCCTACATCTTTGAAAGGGGACTCAGAATCAATTCAGATGATATATTAAGTTGGCAAGTGCTGTGTGGAGAGGGTGGCTGCAGGAAAACCATACGTGTGGCGGCAGGACTCAGCTCTATGTCACACTTCCGAGAAAACAGAGAAGTGGTTGTCTGAGAACGAACTTCCACGATTTCATCAGTCCCAACATCTAACTCGCCTTATTGCACCTCTATGGAATATTATGTTTAGGGTGCAGTTGAGAAAGACACTTCTTAAGTAGATGAAGAACAATTCAAGGAGAACATGGCAGGAAGTTATCATATAGATTTGTGAGAAAGAGGGATAAAAAACCTATCCAGAGATAGGTGTTTTATAAGTCAGTTTCTAGAACCGTCCAACACATGACAGCATGTAAAATGGGCGTTAAGCTGCTGCTGCTGCTGCTGATGATGATGATGATGATGATGATGATGATGATGATGATGATGATGATGATGATGATGATGATGATGATGCTGATGCTGATGCTGCTGCTGCTGCTGCTGCTGATGATGATGATGATGATGATGATGATGATGATCTGAATAAAAACAATACAAATAAAGATCTAATAGAATTTTAACAGCAGATTCCATAGTCTGAGATAGTATATAATTGTCCAATTAACAATAAACATTTTCTTTTTTAAATGCCCCCCTTACAACCCTCTTTTTTAAAAATTTTCAAGCAAAGTTCTGGAAAATGGAATTGGTTAAAAAATCTGTTCATTCTTTTATGAAATAATTAACGTTCTTAACGTGTTTTAGGAATTGTTTAAAGTTTTCTGTTGACTTTTTTTCTGAACTATTCTTTAGAAAGTAAAGAAAGAAAATCTATTTTAACCGGTTTTAATGTTAAACATGAAGACTTCCTGAAATAACTGCTGTAACATTAGTTTTCTTTGTTTTGTTTCATGCAAATAACTGAATTAAAAAGAGAATACGAAATATTTTCTGTTTGCAACGAATTGTTTAGATTTAATGAATCATCTTTTTTTCTCTCAGGGTAATTTTGGACTTTGTTTTACTCCAGCGTTTTGCTTTCTAATCTCATTAGTCTGAGTTATACACACGCACACACACACACACACATACATATATATATATATATATATATATATATATATATATATATATATATATATATATATATATATATATTATATATATATATATATATAATATTTTTATAAATGAATAATACAAAGATCAAAAATTATATTAGATCCTATCAAGATTTGGTGAAGCTCAATATAGTGGATAGAGCATTAATATATAGATAATGAAGTGCTGAAATTGATAAAATGTGTATAGTTTATAAGTTTACTAACTCATCAAGTGTTCAAACAAGGAATACAAATACAAAATGACCTTTAAGACATGGCACTTCAAAGATAACATGCTTATCGTCAAAAGGTCTGACCAATAATTGAATATTAATTAATTACTAGATGTGAATATCTTGAAAATGCAAAAATGAAGAATTTTGAAAAATATTAATGAAAAATTGTCTCTATTTAAATCCTGAAACATCAAATTCTAAAGTTGGTCGTTTAAGGCCTTTAATCATACATGGATTCTCGTATTTTCCTCCTGTTTACTGAAGCATATTGTAATATCTTGAATAAATAACGGTTCATTTTCTGTGACTTATCAATGGGAGTGATACAACAGTCATCAATCCTGTTCGGGTGTCTCAACAGAAAAACTAAAGAATTTGTTTCTTCATGTGTCTTCCCTCCTCCTCCTCTCCTGAGAGGATGATGATCATAAGATATCTAGGTTGAGGCAAGGGTCTAGCAAGTTGCTGTTACTATATCCTACTTGGATTTGAAAGGCAAAATTCTATGAGGTGCTAAAAAAAGAAAGGGCAAGGAAAGAGAATGGGGTTGATATTTTGTTACATGGGTGGAAGTTTGCAACCATTAAAGGAATTAGATTTTTAGGTTGAAAACATAAAGACTGCTGAGATTTTTACTTTTGCTCTATTTTTCACTTTATCGGTACAACTTATTGATGAGGTCAGATTCGTTGTCTACTAAAGGGTTCCCGCTTATGAAGGCCCAAAGGCCACTCGAGGATAACGTTAATGAGTGTGTCAGATGGATGGCGAGACAACATCCTGAGGATTGGTAACGATTGTTGAAACGGGGCAGAATTTGATAATTTAAGAAGACGGCTGAACAAGAATTTGTTAGCATTGGACTTGAAAATGACCATATTGTAGTTAGCTCCGAAGCAGCCCCATGGTAATGTGTTCCACATACGAGTAGTTCTTGGAAAGAAACTTTGCTCATGGAAGTTTTGTTTAGTCTTAAGTACACAAAGAGGAATGGACAATTATTTACAGTGGTTGTAGCTAGACGGTTTTTGTTGTGAATGTTTTTGTTGTTAATGTATATGTTACATGTTCACATATTCATACACACATGTGATCATATATATATATATATATATATATTGTAAATATTAGATGCATTCGTTGTTAATACAACATGTTTTGTTAGTAGATAGAACAGAGAACAGACACGCATGTATGGTTATATCAGGTCGCCATCTTGAGTAGTGGTTTTCTTATCTTTATTTACTGGAGAGTTACCTCTCAGGAGAATCTAAGGGGAAGTAACTTCATCATACTGTGACATCCCTCTTTTTACAGAAAAAGATGTCCACTTATGGGTTGTATTTTTGGGGGGCTTTACGACACATCCCGACCTGGTGATTATGCCGGTTGGTGTATTGTTAGGTGTGTTTGGAGGTTTCTGGGGAGGTTGTTCGGTGTTATGCTGGGGAGGGGGTTAGGTATTGGCGTTCATTCATTATTTGCATGACTAGAGTCTTCCATCAGGTGTCTACGGTTTCTGCATAGGACTTGTCCGGCTGAGGTTTCTTTGATGTAGGACTGGGGTTCAGTGCAGGCTTGTCTAACGACTACCAGGGTTAATTTTCATGAGTCTTGGTTCTGTACTCGAACCTGCTACGCTGTGCTGAGGCTGGGGAAATCCTTTGCATGCTTATCATGCTGTGCCTTCTGCACATATTGTCTCTGGTACAGGCGATCCCTAAGTTCCTCCCTTCTGGCATTGTTATTTGTACATTTCGCAGAGAGATTGCTGATCAGCTTCCGACCACATAAAAGTTCTCCAGGGGATGAAATGACATGGTCTATGGGTGTTGATCAGACATACAACAAACTCATGTCTATGTCTCGACTGCTCAGCATAGCCTTTCTCATGGCTAACTTGATTGTCTGAATGCATCGTTCCACCATGCCATTCGACTGTGGATACCTTGGAGAAGAGGTGATGTGTTCGAAACCAGATTCCTTGGCAAATACTTTGAAACGATACGAGCTATAGTGTGACCCGTTATCGCTGAGAGTCTTTCTGAGACTCCTTGTTCCCCAAAAATCTGTTTGGTCAGGTTGATGACTTCCTGACTGGAGAAATCCCTTAGTCTGCGGATGAAGGGGTACTTTGAATAGTAATCCACTATGAGTAAGTAATTGTATCCATTGAGATTGAAGATGTCAGTGGCCACGATCTGCCATGGTCGCACTGGGATTTCCTGTAACATGAGGGTTTCAGCACTCTGGGACCTCTGGTGTTCTTGACATAAGGTGCAGTGCTGGACTATCTTATTGATGTCGCTGCTTATGCCACTCCAAAAAACGCAGCTTTCAGCTTTCAGTTTTCACTTCCTTGATGACCATAGTGAATTTTTTCGACTATTTCTGCCTTCATTGTTTCGTGGATTAGTATCCAATAACCTTTGAGCAGAATGCCGTTTTCAACAGAGAGTTCATCTCGATAGGACCAGTAGGGTCTAATGTCTCTGTGTACTTCTCTGAGAGTCTAGGCCAGCCTTGAAGAATTTTTTCTTTCAACATAAATTAATGTTAGGTCAACATTTGTAGCTTGGCAGATCTGCGCTAATTTCTCTGTTGAGAACTGCACAAAATCCACCTTCAAATCAATGACTTCTTTATTCCTTTTGTTAGGAAGTCTGCATAGTCCATCCACCAGTAATATCTCTTACCTGGTCTGTATTTTAGGACCATGTCGTATTCCTGCAGCCACAGTAGCATTCGCTGGAGTCGAGAGGGTGCTGTTGTCAGGTTTTTTAGGCTGATCATCTCTAGGGGTTTATGATCGCTCTATACTTCGAACAAACACCCATAAATGTACGTTTAAAAACATTCACAGCCGAACACGACTGTTAAGAGTTCTCGCTCGACGTTAGCATAGCGCTACTCTGCTCCCGTCAGGGATTTGAGGCAAACGCTATGAGTTTTCCATCTTATAGCAAGGCTGACCCTAAGCCTCTGGATGATGGGTCCACTAGTTTAATGGCCTTTTTGAAATGGTTATCGAAGTAGCATTCCCTCGCATATTATGTCCTTGATCTTCTGAAGTGACTTTTGATGGCTGTCACTCCACTTGTATTCAACATCTTGTTTTAGGAGTCCTCATAGGTTTGCCGTGAGGTCAGAGAGTCTGGAAATAAATTATGCCATGTAGGTAATAATTCCTAGCACCTTCTGCAGCTCCATGACGTTTGTTGGGCTGGGGAGTAGTTTAATCTCCTCCATGTTCCGGTCATGTTGTTCCTTGGTGTTTCCATATATGATCACATCATCGATCAGTGACAGGGCTCCCATACATTTTTCGATGATCATGTCCATCTTATGTTGGAATACATCTTAGGACATAACAAGACCAAGCGGCATTCTTTGGAAACAATACTTTCCAAATGGTGAATTGAACGTGGTCAGTAGCTACGACTCTTGGTCAAGCTTGACGGACCAGTATCCATTCTTAGCATCCAGTTTGGAAAAGAATTTGGCGCCAGAGAGTTTGTGTATTAGATCCTCCATGGTCGTAGTCTTGTGATGGCAACGCACGATCTCTTTATTTAGATCTTTAGGGTCCAAACATAGTCTTAGTTTGCCATTGCTTTTTTGTACATATACGATGCTGCTAACCCAGTCGGTAGGTTCATCGACTTTGTGGATAATTCTTTGTGCAGTCATTTCATCCAGTTCCTCCTTGATCTCGTCCTTCATGTGGATAGGACATTTTCTTGGGGTATAAATCACAGGGTAGTTTTTGGACCTCAGCACAATGTGGTATTCCCCTGCATAGTGACCAATCCGGTCAAATTGATCCGGGTAAGTTTCAATCAGGTCCTTCACTGAATTAATCGGGATATCCTTGTTAGAGATGGTAGGGGCACACTTAGTTTGCTGAATGGCACAATGCAGAGTGACCAGTTTTAAATCCTTTAGGGAGAGTAACCCTAGTATAATTGGTCCATCGGAGGTCACCATGTAAAATTCTATGGACCTCCATTCACCTTTATGTGCAGATTGTAGCAATACAGATCCATGTTGAAGTATGTTTGATCTGTTGTAGGCCGTCACTACCGCTACTTTTGTGTGTGGTTGTCCATTTTGGTCCACACATTCTGGGAACATCCATTGTAATGTACGTGGGGAGAGGGTGTTTCCTTCCGCACCTGTATCCACCTTAGCTTTTAGGTTGTGCACCCCTTTTCTGTTGGGTAACACAATGTCCAGGTTGGCGAATGCCTCAGTCCGACTGTTCTTTTGGTCCTGGGTTTGCATCGTATGGAAAGACATTTTCTCGAAGCTGTTTCCCATTTGGTCCTGAACCTGAATGGAATTCTGATTCCGTTTGTCTCTGTAAAAGTTTTGTTGTGTTGGACGTTTTTTGGTCCAGTGTGCCTGTCTGTCCGACTCTTTTTTTTTGTTTTGGCACATCTTAGTCCAGTGGTTTTTTCGTCCACATGCTGAGCATGTGCTACCTCGAGCAGGCATTTCCCATTTTGATGGGTGAGTCCACATTTGTTGCAGAACTCCGACTTCCCCGGCCAAAGCTTTATTGCACTTATTTTGTGGGCGTCACTCCCCTGTAGTTCGACCATTTGCCTCATATAATTTATTGAGGCTTCATAATTCCTACAAATGTTCAGAACGTCCTGAAGCGTCATTGACTCATTTTTGTTGAGTAGCTGTTTTTGAAGTTCCGCATATTTAGTTCCCGTAATCATTTGGTCGATTATACACTCTTCCACATCACTCGTATCTCGGAACTTGCACTTTTGTGCCTGCAGTCTGCATCGCGCCAGGAAATCGTCTGTGTTTTCCGTTTCCTTCTGTGAGTATTTTTGCAGATAAAACCGCGCGATCCAAAAGTTAGTTTGTGGCTCTAACTGTTCCAAAAAAATTTCCCAAATAATTGCAGGATTTCGCATCTCGGCTTCGTTAACAAATGTCCACAAATTGTATCATTTTAGGCCTTTTACTCCCGATAACAAAAGAATGCTGTCAACTTGTTTATGTTCCGGGATGCCTTTTATGGAGAAATACAAATTACATTGTTGTTGAAAAAATTTAAAGGATTCCACCAAATTTGAGGTTTTCCAACACATCAATCGTTCGCTCGTACCGCTCGATATTGTTAAAAAACACTATCAACAACTTTGAAAACGGGAATAAATGCACTCACGATTCTCGTGAGTAAAAATCCAATATGGCGCTGACTGTGCTCATTTTCGCCCACGTGGTGACGTGCGTTGGGAGAGACGGCGTGTTTTTTAAATTCCGCTGCTGTTTTGTCCATTATAGTTCGTTGTAGAATCCATGATTAGATTTTTTTTGTTTATTTTACCGCTGCCACCATGTAAATATTAGATGCATTCATTGTTAATACAACATGTTTCGTTAGTAGATAGAACAGAGAACAGACATGCATGTATGGTTATATCGGGTCGCCATCTTGAGTAGTGGTTTCCCTATATTTATTTACCTGAGAGTTACCTGGTAATCTGAAGTTTAAAAAGAAGTATCAATACTCCAATCCCACAATAAGTAAGATAAATCAACTTTTAAAAAAATAAAAAGTTATCCTAATTTAATATTACCAGCTGACAAAACTATGAACCTTTATAGCATGAGTTTCGAAACTCATAATAATCTCATTTTGAAAGAATTACGTAAGAACTACAAAATAGTTAATGTAAATGACTTCAATAATATAAACTCAGCAGCTCTAGAGATATGCTCAAAAATCAATATTGATAATAACATAGAGATGTGCTCAAAAATCAATATTGATAATAACATAGAGATGTATACTTTTAAATGCCCCAGATTTACGTTAAAGGATCATAAAGAGGATTTCAATAATAACCCTAGTATTAGATTAATCTCCCCTTGTATATCTGACATAGGAATAATTAGCAAGAGGATCTTCGACAGTATCATACCTACCATTAAATCTAAGGTAACTCATGACTTCCTCGGATGAAGTTATCAATTAGTTTGGTGAATTGTCCCAAAGGGTTAATGGGAAGTTTATTATGTTTGACATAGACTCATATTACCCTTCAATTTCTCTTGCACTACTGGATAAGGCTTTTGATATAGCCTTTGCAGAAACAAATATAACTGGACTAGAAATAGACATTATAAAATTAGCTAGAAGAACATTGATTCTATATTATGGACGAGGAAAGATAGGGAAAATAATTTTGATATTACTATGGGGACCGGACTCTGCACAGGTAACTGACTTGGTTGGCCTTTACATTCTGAAAGAACTCTATAGAGAGGTACCACGTATGAGGGGGGTATACAGGGATGATGCACTTCTTCGTGAACTCTGGCAATAGAAACTTAGAGAAAACCAAAAAAGATATACATAATTTTTTTTAATCTGGACCTCAGAGTAACCATAGATATAAACAATAAGATTGTGAACTTTCTAGACATCGCTCTAAACCTAAACAATAAAACGTATGAACTGTAATCATATGCTTTATTACGTGAACTATAATTCGAACCATCCGGTTCTGTTAAGAAAGCTTTTATCTTCAGTATATCTAACAGAGTATCAAAGCTGCCATGAGTCATTATTCAATAAGAATAAAAAATATTACAATGAAGCATTGGCTAGGTCTGGATATAGTAAGAAGATAAGTTATATGAAAGAGCGTCTGAAGGAACAAAATTCGGACTGTACTAAATATAGGAAAAACATCCCACATAATATCATATAACATGGCTATAGGAAATCCTAGACCATACAAATAATATGCGGGATATCACACCAAACATTAGAGGAACAATACCCCCACCAACGGAAAGTGATAATACTAGGAAGAAAAGCAAACGCAGAAATTCAATTTGGTTAACCCCACCTTATGGCTTACACATTCTCACTAACATATCCAAACAGTTCTACCGAATTATAGAAAAGAATTTTCCTAGGAATAGCAGATTAGGTAAGATTATCAATAAAAATACGGTCAAACTACTTTTTTCAACATCGATAAACTTAGCCTCAACTATTGTAGAACCTACAAATAATGTCAAAATAAATAAATGAAAACAAATGCTCATTAAAAGGGAGATGACTAATCTCAGATGTAGTATATAAATGTAACGCCATAGAAAGAAATAGAATTAGAACATATATTGAGTCAACAGAATGTAGCTTTAAGGACAGATTTGCAAACCATGTACACTCATTTAAGGAACCTAGCTCTAAATCAGAGAAAACACCTACAAATTTACCTAAATATGTTAGGAAACTACGTAGTAACAACACTCAGTTAAGCCTGAAATGGTCTATATTAGGTAAAGCAGGGAAGTACAAACCTAACAAATCTAAGAGATTCGACCTTTGCACTTTGGAATCTTACCATATAGTTATGTCCAAGGCCAACTTATTGAATAAGAGACAGAAGGTGGTTCAGAAGTGTTTGCATAGAACTGCATATATTCTCTCTCTCTCTCTCTCTCTCTCTCTCTCTCTCTCTCTCTCTCTCTCTCTCTCTCTCTCGTCACATACTAGTACAAATTCCCTATCAACGTAAATTAGAGAGTTATTAACAGTATAGGGAACATTTAAGATAAGGTAGGAAAAATAAACTGAAAACCTAAGATTAGATAAGGAACAAGGATATCTGGGATCATGAGATACTAAATATGGATAAGATCATCTATAGCATAAATAGGGACAACGTAATAGGTTAAATTAATCTAATGTACATGCAAAGGACGGAGGGTTAGATCATAAGTAAGATAGGAGGGGAACGTCCGAGATTGGTCTGTAGCAGAAATGGAATATAATAAGATAACTAGGGAAATAAAAGGGATAATTTTAGGAACCAAGAACCAGCAAGTGTCGATTATGAATGCTACTTAAATGTTGGAGGTAGATAGGGAAGTATAAGACTAAAAATTGAATTTAAGGTAGGGGTATTTTGGGATGACTTTACTGATTACTTGGGGTAACTTCTATGAAGATCAATGGGATAAAACTAATTTATAAATTTTAAACAAAAAATAATATATGACCCCGACCACCACCAATATATTTCTGTAGTAACTGCTCTTACGGTAGGGAAGGATATTTTCTACCAGTTCGTGAATCTAGGCATGAAACATAAAGTCGGATAAAACATTAACAAATTTAATAGTATCTATGACTACATAATAGTAGAGTGATTTTGAGGTATTGAGGTCGAGTAGTGTAAGTAGGACTGGAGGTTCGATCTTTATTTCAAACTATTTTTTCTATCTTAAATATAGCCTAAACCATTTCCCCAATAGTAATAAATGCAACAATAGTAATAAATGCAACAATAGTAATAAATGCAACAATAGTTGACTTAACATTTTTGTGTAATTTTTTACTTTGATTAGTCTGTAGTTAAATGGGGTCAAAAATGGATGGTAACTTTTAATGCCGCAAAGACAAAGCTACTTTCCTTCAATAACTACAACAAACCTCTTCAACCACCGATTGTCATGGCAAATAGCACCCTGCCTGAGAGTTCATCATTCAAACTCCTCGGCCTAACTTTCACAGACAACATGAATTGGAATAAATACATTGAAAACATTGCCAGGGCTGCTGCAAAGAAGGTGGGCTCCCTCTACCGTGCCAGTAAACTTCTCACACCTGACATTATCCTATATCTCTACAAAGCCACCATCCGCCTATGCATGGAGTATTGTTGCCACATCTGGACTGGTTCATAATCCGCTAGTCTCTCACTCTTAGACAAGGTCCAAAAAAGAGTCACCAACTTGATAGGCCCCTCACTATCCACCAAGCTCCAGTCCCTGTCCCATCGCCGCAATGTTGCTTCCTTGTGCCTGTTTTACAAGTACTTCAATGGATTGTGCTCTGATGAGCTTGCTGCTCTGGTACCCTCACGACGTAAATTCACTAGACCAACCCGACAATCTGCCAAAACTCCCCAGATGCCGAAGAGCTTTTACTCCAACAGCTTCTTTCCTCGTGCTGCTGGACTCTGGAACTCCCTCCCTGCTCCCTGCTTTCCTGACGTTACTAAGCTAATGTAAACAGACATCTCGCTGCGCAGCTCCTAACATAAAAAAAACCTTAACCCTTTTTTCTCAGTAGCCCCTTATGTCTACAGTGGTGGCCTGCCTTGTTTGGGGTGAACATTTTGCAGTTTCAAATACATACATTATTGGAATTATTTGGACTACTGTTTTGGATCTAATTTCCACAATGTTTCGACCGATGTAACCTCCAACCTTCTTCAGCTGCTTCTTTTCGAATGCAGGAATCTGTACGAAAATTCGAACTGAAACCTTTATTTAATCCACAAGGTTGATTGTTCTTGTTCCGTCAGCCATGACTGGGTAATAGTTTTAAGTAATTTTTATTCTATTCTTAGTGTCGTCTATACAGAGGATTGAACCTTTAACCTTCCGAAGACTTTCACTTAAAACTGATAATAACTTAGCACTTTATCCGTTGTGTCACAGGTCCATAACTCACAACATTTGAACCTCAAACCTAAAAACTCAACTAAAAATGTCCCATGATTTTTTCCCCCCAGTAATTTGCAAAACAGTGGAAGCTGCAGTTACGTTTTTTAGAAACTCTATATTTGTGATAACAATTAAAATCAGGGGACAAGAAATAAAACTAAGGAGGCCACCAGAGCTCTATTGAAGCATAACATCTGCGACTCCCAACAGTTGGGGTGTTCAGGGGTAGATGGCACCGACTTTATATTTAATTGGTCCCTATTGTTATTGTTAAATCAGCAGATCATAAACAAAGAACACAAAACTATTTATGATAAAATGTTTTTTGAAAATACGGTAGATGGAACCCTGGGACGATTAACATATTGACCACTTAACAGAATGCGAGGAATGGAACAATTTCATTGGTGCGATGTCTACAGGTGATTTTGAAAAGGGTTAGGACATTATCAAATGAAAGAATTGACAAAGTCTATCCATACAAAATAAATATTTTTATTGACGACTCAAAACAAAGAGTTTGTGATAAATGAAGGTTCAAAGTGTCGAAGGTTCAAAGTGTCGAAGGTTTAAATTGTCCAAGGTTCAAAGTTTTCCAAGGTTCAAAGTGTCCAAGGTTCCAAGTGTCCACGGTTCAAAGTGTCCACGGTTCAAAGTTTTCCAAGGTTCAAAGTGTCGAAGGTTTAAATTGTCCAAGGTTCAAAGTGTCCAACGTTCAAAGTTTTCCAAGGTTCAAAGTGTCCACTGTTCAAAGTTTTCCAAGGTTCAAAGTGTCGAAGGTTTAAATTGTCGAAGGTTTAAATTGTCCAAGGTTCAAAGTGTCCAAGGTTCAAAGTTTTCCAAGGTTCAAAGTGTCCACGGTTCAAAGTTTTCCAAGGTTCAAAGTGTCGAAGGTTTAAATTGTCGAAGGTTTAAATTGTCCAAGGTTCAAAGTGTCCAAGGTTAAAAGTTTTCCAAGGTTCAAAGTGTCCACGGTTCAAAGTTTTCCAAGGTTCAAAGTGTCGAAGGTTTAAATTGTCGAAGGTTTAAATTGTCCAAGGTTCAAAGTGTCCAAGGTTCAAAGTTTTCCAAGGTTCAAAGTTTTCCAAGGTTCAAAGTGTCCACGGTTCAAAGTTTTCCAAGGTTCAAAGTTTTCCAAGGTTCAAAGTTTTCCAAGGTTCAAAGTTTTCCAAGGTTCAAAGTTTTCCAAGGTTCAAAGTGTCCACGGTTCAAAGTTTTCCAAGGTTCAAAGTGTCGAAGGTTTAAATTGTCGAAGGTTTAAATTGTCCAAGGTTCAAAGTGTCCAAGGTTCAAAGTTTTCCAAGGTTCAAAGTGTCCACGGTTCAAAGTTTTCCAAGGTTCAAAGTGTCGAAGGTTTAAATTGTCGAAGGTTTAAATTGTCCAAGGTTCAAAGTGTCCAAGGTTCAAAGTTTTCCAAGGTTCAAAGTGTCGAAGGTTTAAATTGTCGAAGGTTTAAATTGTCCAAGGTTCAAAGTGTCCAAGGTTCAAAGTTTTCCAAGGTTCAAAGTTTTCCAAGGTTCAAAGTGTCCACGGTTCAAAGTTTTCCAAGGTTCAAAGTTTTCCAAGGTTCAAAGTGTCCAAGGTTCAAAGTTTTCCAAGGTTCAAAGTGTCCACGGTTCAAAGTTTTCCAAGGTTCAAAGTTTTCCAAGGTTCAAAGTTTTCCAAGGTTCAAAGTTTTCCAAGGTTCAAAGTTTTCCAAGGTTCAAAGTTTTCCAAGGTTCAAAGTGTCCACGGTTCAAAGTTTTCCAAGGTTCAAAGTGTCGAAGGTTTAAATTGTCGAAGGTTTAAATTGTCCAAGGTTCAAAGTGTCCAAGGTTCAAAGTTTTCCAAGGTTCAAAGTGTCCACGGTTCAAAGTTTTCCAAGGTTCAAAGTTTTCCAAGGTTCAAAGTGTCCACGGTTCAAAGTTTTCCAAGGTTCAAAGTTTTCCAAGGTTCAAAGTGTCCACGGTTCAAAGTTTTCCAAGGTTCAAAGTTTTCCAAGGTTCAAAGTGTCCACGGTTCAAAGTTTTCCAAGGTTCAAAGTTTTCCAAGGTTCAAAGTGTCCAAGGTTCAAAGTTTTCCAAGGTTCAAAGTGTCCACGGTTCAAAGTTTTTCAAGGTTCAAAGTTTTCCAAGGTTCAAAGTTTTCCAAGGTTCAAAGTGTCCACGGTACGTCCCTGAGAAAAAGAGTTGTTTGCATGTAAGAAGAAATGCAGTAACCATGGTTTTGGGGGAGATGGTGCCATGTGCATATAACTATGTGTAAATAAGATATGTGTGTGCATTAGCGTGCCTGTTTTGTTAGTGAAAGAATGTATGTGTGTTAATTTCGGCTGGGGCCATGTACGTTTATGTGTGTGTAAATAGCATACTATTGTTTTGTGAGTGTGTATGTATGTTCATTTCAGCTGGCAATATGTGCGTTTACGTGTGCGTATGTACGAACTGTGTATATGCGTTTGGTGAGCGTCATATGTGTGTTTTGCTGGGCGTACGGAAGTTCCTGTGTGTCTCTCATTGCGGTTGTCGATGCTTTTCACCCCACAAAGTAGATATGCTATCTACGTCACACGCACGTCAGTTGTCTGTGAAACAAAAAGTAGGAAAGAAAGAAAGAAATACACTATGTTGAGGTTTTTATATTGCTTACTGTGATTCGGAGTTAATATTTCTTGCACTCTTATTGGTCGAAAGAAACTGCTGATTTGAGCTTTGTCCAATCAAGAGTCAGTACGTAATAACCACGTTCATTGTTCCCACTGCTGCTGCTTCCAACAATTGTATTATCTGTACAATGTCCACAGCTGATTAGATAACATTTTCTGATCATAATGAAATTAGTCGACTATTTCGCTTGATCGTGTGACGTGTCATTCACGTGGGGGATTTTCTTTTTGCTGCCAACCAACAGATGGCTGTGAACAATAAGAGGCGCAAGCCGTTCTGATGTATTGAACTTTTTATTTGATGAGAACTGAATGAATCAACTGACCAAGCTGCATAGAATCGAACGGCCATACTAGAAACAAAAGGTCACTCGAATGTTGCATTATCCATTTATGTGGACGCATTCTAATCTATTTTGTCGGCATCTTCTGAGTTGGCAACTCTGTTGTTTCCATGTGAACTTATTGCAAGTTCCCTTGGCATGACAAAATTATTTCTCTCTTCATATCGATGTATCTCAACTTACTGTCCATGTTTATCTATCTTATACATCTCAACATATTCATATCTATCTATCTATCTATCTATCTATCTATCTATTCCAGTCTGTTCATATCTATCTATCTATCAATCAATCTCAGGCTATTCATATCTATCTATCTATCTATCTATTTATCGATCTATCTATCTCAGTCTGTTCATATCTATCTATTTATCGATCTATCTCAAGCTATTTATATCTATCTATCTATCTATCTTAGCATATTAATACCTGTCTATCTAGCTAGCTAGCTAGATATATAGCTAGCTAGCTCAGACTGTTCATATCTATCTATCTATCTATCTATAGCAGGCTATTCATATCTATCTCTCGATAATATATCTATTTATATCTTATTTTCAGTACTCCTTCTAACAACCCGGCATATTTCCGCATTGTTATTAGCCTTCTATAAATCGTCTATATACATTACACACAATGATTCAAGCAAACTACATCACCCTCTTATTTATATCTATGTATCGTAAAGACAGGTTTAGATCTGATAACCTCAGAGGAAGACTAAATCTGAATAGTATAGGGAGATGGGTGAAAAACAAGAGACTTTGATGGTTTGGTCATGTTGAAAGAATAGATCAGCGAAGTTGGGTTTGTAGATGTAGAACAATTGACGTAGTAGGGTCAGTTGGCAGGGGACGGCTAAGGAAAACATGGTAGGAAGTTATAAAGATGGACTTGAGAGAATGAGGTTAGAGAGAGGTTAGTTTCGAAGTGAATTTCTAAAAGCAGCCCAACAGCTGCCAGCATGTAGAACGGACGTTAAACTGATGATGATGATGATGATGATGATGATGATGATGATGATGATGATGATGATGATGATGATGATGATGATGATCTGAATAAAAACAATACAAATGAAGATCTAATAGGATTTTAACAGCAGATTCCATAGTCTGTGATAGTATATATTTGTCCAATTAACAATAAACGTCGTCATTGTCTATTACAGCATATGTATCTCTCTATCTTAGGTTTTTCATATTTATTTATCTATCTATCCCAGCCTATTCATCTATATTTATATATCCATTCATGGTTAATATGAAGAAGCTCAAAATAGATAAATATAACAGACGGACAAAGAGACGCACGTTTCTCATATTAATACACAAACATAATTCAGAGTAAAAAAAACAATGGGGGCATGAATTTGAACATAATCTCCCTTGGGTGTATTTTTAATATACTTCAGCAAGTCTGGACATCTCTTCTATAAAGATAATGAATATTGCATTTGCTCTGAAGGCAAGAACTGAAAAATGATTAGCCAATGAAAGTGATCTGCCATTTATCAGCTCACTGTCAACTGATTGCATTCAGACGGGAAGAAAAAAAAAAGAAATGTCAACGTATCACATAAACGGTTACAGACGACTGGAGAAGAAATGCTCACCAAGCAAAGTGTAAAAACGGACACAATCTCACCACAAACAAAATAAATTAAATTAAAATCATTCTAAAACCTAGCAAGACCCATGGAATATCCACGCTTGCTTACTTTTTCTTTCTGTAGCTGGGTGTCTTTCTTGAGCTTTTGAGTATCATTCTCATCAGTAGAATCATCTGGTCGTATTTCTATAGTCGCAGTGGTGGTGTGGCAGCCAAAGTTTCCATCTTCTTCTCTCTATCGTTGAAGATGTCTTCTTCTTTTTCTTCTTCTTCTTAACAACTTTTATAAACGTTATTAATAAAGAAACATCATGCTTTGGTTTTTAAAATCTCTTTGGTTTGTTTTTCTTTCTTTAAAAGCATACATGTATACAAATAACCCCCTCTCCACCTTCACCTGAATAGTGCGGGAGACATCGGTTATCCATATTAAATATCCTAATACCATCCATTGGTAATCCAATTTCTTTAACAGTCCTTCTGGTCCAATTGTTACTTAACTTCTGAACCCATCCAACATGGCTACCAGACTCTTATAGATCCTAGGCAAATCCTAAACCAAGGGCAGTAACCCATATGACATTAACAATCTCCCCCTATTCTTCTTTCCTATTTCTCACACTTTTGTTGGGTTGTGATCACTAAAAAAAAAAAACTAGTGACCAATTCAGGGGAAACCCACATTACATATTGAACTCTCCACCCAAATTTTTTTTTAAAAATCCAAATAGCTCAAATGGAGCTTCAAATAAATAGGTGTGCTTCATCAAGCACTTTTAATAAAGTTGCACTTGATGATCCATCCTTTGTAAGGGTATCCATGACAATGTCACTTTCTTTCTCCCTATCATTTCCCGAACAATTGACATCTCTGCACATAGTTTGATGTCTTTTATTACCTTAATTGTTTTTGCTGCCTCAAACAAACTTTTATTGTCAACCTTGCAGTGAATAGGTAAAATTGATTCTCTATCATTGTAAATAATTTCAGGATTTAACCACTCTTTTGATTTTAGTGGATTTCCATGTTAGTGGACAAGCTCTCATTTCTTCATCTGCAAGAAAGACAATTTGTCCTCCTTGGCTTCCCCCATCAGGAAGATTAGCATAGCTTGCATCGGAATAGGTCACAATTTTTACATTTTTGAGGTTGTCTAGTCTAGCAAAGCAAATGCCGGTTGGTGTGTTTTTGACATACCTTAAGATCTTATTTGCTTTATTGAGGTGGCTAACATAAACATTTGTGATTTTGGAGCTTAACTGGCAGATAGCAAACCCCACACCAGGCCGTGTCATGCCTGCAATCCAATTAAGCTGTCCAATAAGACACCTCAGTCTAGCTTTCTCTTCCATAGTAACTGCATCATCTTTCTGAAGCTGTCGATGTCTGTCCATGATGATAGGCTCAATGCTTCTGATATAGCTCTCCTGATTGATATAGAGAAGTCTGATCTTTGCTTAAGTTCAATGTCTATATATTTAAAAGCAGATGAATGCTCACAGCTAATATCAAATGTGCCCCTCAATTTTTCTATGACACATTCTTCAAACTTTTTTGTTCCACCCCATAATTGGTCATCAACAAAACACACGAGAATACCTTCAAGACCATTTGTAGAATGACAAAAGAAAACACCTTGATCATATGTACTCATTTTTGTTCCAAGTTTGATCATCTCTTCTTTGAGTCTTAAGAACCATACCCTAGGGGCATCTGCTAATCCATACACCGTCTTTTTGAGTTTCTAGACTTTACTAGTTTTACATTCGCTTGGTCGACGAAGATAAACGTTCCTATCAATTGCTTTACCCTGGAGAAAATCTGTTTTGTAATCAATAGAATGGAGAATCCATGAACTTGAGGCAATAAGGCACAAAGCAATCCTTACACTTTCCCGCATGCATGTGGGACTATCTGTCCTAAATACACTGATCTCCTCAAATCTTCGAGCAGACAGTCGAACTTTTGTTTCTAATTTTCCATTGATAATTTGTGTTGTGTAACAACCCATCTTACAGAAATGCAATATTGGCCATTATCTTCAACCTCATCATTGACATCATTTTTCTTCCAACTCGCTAATTCTTTGTTTGGCTTGAAGGGTGTCTTGTAATGACTCAGTTAAAAAGATTTCTGCTATTAGAGTTTTTGTAGTATCATCTAACTTAGATCATTCTGAATTCAAGTTAACATCTCCATTAATTTAATCCCATTCTTCAACGTCTCATTCAAAATCAATAATTTGTTTTTCCTTAGCTTCATTTTCAGTGTTCCACTCATTTGCATATTTGCCTGAACATTTTCCAGATTTAGAAATCAGTTTTGTTCTCACCCAGTTATCTTCTCCATGCAATTTATATTGTACTTGCATATTCTTTTTCAGAGCAATGTTCTTATTAGTTGTATCAGTTGGATTACTCTTGTGTTTAAGTGGTCTTCCTCTGCCTCGTGATACAGTAATGGGCTTGGGATCTGAAACTGATGTGCCATTTCTGTCCTCAAGATTTTCATTGTTTGTGATTTCTTCCACACTCTCATCGTCACTTTTTTCTTCATTCATATCCTTATCATGTATTTTGTTGCATTGTGGATCTATGGCATCTGAAGTTTGTGAAATTTTAATAATTTTGGCAGAATCTGGTTGAGTTGGTTTTTCCAAAATCAACCTTCATGGATGCTTCCAGTTCTTAATATCTTCAAATATTTATTCATTGTGTAAATTTCTGTTTGGTTTGATTATTTTAATTACTTTTATGACATTAAGTTATTAATTCAATTACTTTTATGACATTAAGTTATTAATTCAATAACTTTTATGACATTATGCTATGATTTTAATTACTTTTATGATGTGATGTTATGATTTTAATAACTTTTATGATATTATGTTGTGATTTTAATTACTTTTATGACATTATGTTATGTTTTTCCATGGAATATCAACCTTTCTGGGGTTATTTAATGCAAAACTGTGTCATTTTGGTACACATTCTTATTCTTCAAGTTCTAAATATTCTAAAATATTTATAGATGAATTTGTTTTGTAGATGTATATTTTTTCATTGATAGTCCATAAATGATAGATTCAATTAGATATCACCCTGGCAGGTACTACCACTTCGGATCAAAATGGACATGGGAGTAATGGTAACAAAGTAGTGAGTTTATCATCAACCAATGCTCCCGAATTAGAGCCTCACCACCTACTGCAGACAAACTGAAGAAGAGCATACAATAACCAAAACGTTATGAATATAAAAACAACTAAGACTGGAACAGAAGTAAACAAAATGTAAATAAAACCTCATCTCAGAAATGTTGTCAAAAGCAACTATTTTTTTCTGCACTTGCATGTTTTCACTCGCGGAACGATTGATGCATTGTTTAGCCAAAACACTTTTGTGCAGGATAGCACTTCTGCCTAAACATTAATGAACAGTCAGACTCTGAGCATTGTGTTGACAAGACGTCATATCCCTTTCTCACTTGTCATCATGACCTGGGTGAGAGACGAGATAAACTATTACTTCTATAGAACATGCATGACTTCCTGATTTAACATATTTTGCATTCCTGTTTTTCATAACTGTTTTTTTCTGTGCGTTGTGTTGATGACACTGTTTGAGTAAAATTAATTTGAATTGTGAGCCTGAATTTGTCCTTTTAACCAAAACTTAGTAGCCCGTTTCTTCATATCCAACAAATCCAGAAGGATGGATATCTATTCAGCAACCCTTCCTACAAAATAGTGATCCCACCATCTTCTCACTCTCTACACAATCATGTTTGAAGACTTTTCGCAGTAAAAAGTAAACAATTCATGCAGGATTTCTAAATAACAAGTCACTTTTGCTGCCTTTCTCAATATGTTTATGGAACTATAGCATCAGGTTTATTAGAGAATGTTTGTCGAATTAATACCAACGCTTGTTTATTTATTTGTTATTGTTTTTTTCCTGGAAGCAATTAAAAACTCTCATTTCTGTGGAGTCATGGAAATGCAAGAAATCGGTTTTTAGGGTAAAAAAAATCAATTAGAAATTACAGTTTTTTTGGTTTTGTTTCATTTTTAGATGAGATCATTTCTGCCGTTTCTCTCAATTTCTGTAGGGAACTACCACCGCAGAGTTGGTTTGTTTTTATGGAAAATCAACAGTTTTGGTTATGTAATATCAAAACACAATACATTTATAAAGTCAGGTATGTTTATATGTTTATATATTTGTATGTACAGGATTCACTCCTAAATTAATTTACCGATAATTATGAATTTTGGAACACAGCTGCTAGGCATAAAGGTGAGTAATGTCGGCTATATTTAGTTGTATGTAAAGGGAGTAAAAAGAGTGTTAAAGCTTTTTGTGAAAATTCAGATATCTCCAATTTTTGTGCAATTTGAACAATACGTAATAGACATCGATTAATAAATATTCCCTAAATTTCAGTTTCTTTTAAGTATTTTAAAGGGTTTTTAGTGGGCATGATATAGGCACAATCTCCCATTGGAAAATTCAAATATTTCAGATTTGCATTGAATTAGTCATTAAACACCAACTAAGCAAGATTCCCTGAATTTCAATGTCTTCTTAAGCTTAAACCTTATATTTTAGACATTTTCTAGAATCAAAATCAAAGGGAACATAAAAGTGGTGCAAAACTGTTCTCTCTGGGGAATTAATTTTACCCATCCTGGGACGGGTATTCTTTTAGTTACATATATATGATTAACAGAAGTTTCTATTTTACCCATAGCTGAGGGCCGGTTGTGTAAGTTCACATTTTTACCAATGATATGAAATTCAACACGATATATTCGACAGAATTTATGTTGTATTACTGCTATGCTTAAGAGAATAACGACAAACACGGATGTATGAAAATATAATGACATATTTTTATTACTCAGTTGTTGAATGGCAGAGGTTGATCTCTCAAACTTGCTAGCCAGCAGACTCTATTCAATCTTAATTTGGGCTACTTTATATAGCCTTTTTGTACATCCACGAATCCACAACTGTAACCGTCTATTCTGGAATTTTGCCTTCACTGTGAATGTAGCCACACCCTCGACGGGACATGGCTTCCATCCAGTTTATTGTTTATTAAGTGACGGGTATATTTCTCTCTGCAGATAACCTTTTCAGTTGTCTCTGCATCAATTCACCATTTTATTTTTCAGCCAGTTGTGTGTCTGTGTCAATCAACCGCCTTTTGTTTCTCCCAACCAGGTGCATGTCTGTGTCAATCAACTACCTTTTGTTTCTTCCGGCCAGGTGCGTGTCTGTATCAATCAACTGCCTTTTGTTTCTTCCGGCTAGATGTATGTCTGTGTCAACCGATTGCCTTTTGTTTCTTCCGGCCAGGTGCGTGTCTGTGTCAATCAACCGCCTTTTGTTTCTCCCAACCAGGTGCATGTCTGTGTCAATCAACTGCCTTTTGTTTCTTCCGGCCAGGTGCGTGTCTGTATCAATCAACTGCCTTTTGTTTCTTCCGGCTAGATGTATGTCTGTGTCAACCGATTGCCTTTTGTTTCTTCCGGCCAGGTGCGTGTCTGTGTCAATCAACCGCCTTTTGTTTCTCCCAACCAGGTGCATGTCTGTGTCAATCAACTGCCTTTTGTTTCTTCCGGCCAGGTGCGTGTCTGTATCAATCAACTGCCTTTTGTTTCTTCCGGCTAGATGTATGTCTGTGTCAACCGATTGCATTTTGTTTCTTCCGGCCAGGTGCGTGTCTGTGTCAATCAACTGCCTTTTGTTTCTCCCAACCAGGTGCATGTCTGTGTCAATCAACTGCCTTTTATTTCTCCCAACCAGGTGCGTGTCTGTATCAATCAACTGCCTTTTGTTTCTTCCGGCTAGATGTATGTCTGTGTAAACCGATTGCATTTTGTTTCTTCCGGCCAGGTGCGTGTCTGTGTCAATCAACCGCCTTTTGTTTCTCCCAACCAGGTGCATGTCTGTGTCAATCAACTGCCTTTTGTTTCTTCCGGCCAGGTGCGTGTCTGTATCAATCAACTGCCTTTTGTTTCTTCCGGCTAGATGTATGTCTGTGTCAACCGATTGCCTTTTGTTTCTCCCAACCAAGTGCATGTCTGTGTCAATCAACCGCCTTTTGTTTCTCCCAACCAGGTGCGTGTCTGTGTCAATCAACTGCCTTTTGTTTTTCCCAACCAGGTGCGTGTCTGTGTCAATCAACTGCCTTTTATTTCTCCCAACCAGGTGCGTGTCTGTGTCAATCAACTGCCTTTTGTTTCTCCCAACCAGGTGCATGTCTGTGTCAATCAACTGCCATTTGTTTCTCCCAACCAGGTGCGTGTCTGTGTCAATCAACTGCCTTTTGTTTCTCCCAACCAGGTGCGTGTCTGTGTCAATCAACTGCCTTTTATTTCTCCCAACCAAGTGCGTGTCTGTGTCAATCAACTGCCTTTTGTTTCTCCCAACCAGGTGCATGTCTGTGTCAATCAACTGCCTTTTGTTTCTCCCAACCAGGTGCATGTCTGTGTCAATCAACCGCCTTTTGTTTCTCCCAACCAGGTGCGTGTCTGTGTCAATCAACTGCCTTTTGTTTCTCCCAACCAGGTGCGTGTCTGTGTGAATCAACTGCCTTTTATTTCTCCTAACCAGGTGCGTGTCTGTGTCAATCAACTGCCTTTTGTTTCTCCCAACCAGGTGCATGTCTGTGTCAATCAACTGCCATTTGTTTCTCCCAACCAGGTGCGTGTCTTTGTCAATCAACTGCCTTTTATTTCTCCTAACCAGGTGCGTGTCTGTGTCAATCAACTGCCTTTTGTTTCTCCCAACCAGGTGCATGTCTGTGTCAATCAACTGCCATTTGTTTCTCCCAACCAGGTGCGTGTCTGTGTCAATCAACTGCCTTTTGTTTGTCCCAACCAGGTGCAAGTCTGTGTCAATCAACTGCCTTTTGTTTTTCCCAACCAGGTGCGTGTCTGTGTCAATCAATTGCCTTTTGTTCTCCCAACCAGGTGTGTGTCTGTGTCAATCAATTGCCTTTTGTTTCTCCCAACCAGGTGCGTGTCTGTGTCAATCAACTGCCTTTTGTGTCTCTTCCAACCAGGTGCGTGTCTGTGTCAATCAACTGCCTTTTGTTTCTCCCAACCAGGTGCGTGTCTGTGTCAATCAACTGCCTTTTGTTTCTCCCAACCAGGTGCGTGTCTGTGTCAATCAACTGCCTTTTGTTTCTTCGGCCAGGTGCGAGTCTGTGTCAAGTAGGTCTTATTTATTCCTGCCTATTTGTGCTATTCCCAGTACATCAGACCCGATATTCCACATTTGAACTAGGCATAGCCAATTCCATTGTACGCGTTGGTATCAATTAAGCCAGTCACAGACCGCTCTTCAGTATTTTTAGATCTTTTGATAACATAATTTCTGTCGCTTTCATTCATGTTTTTATATAACTCTAGCAACAGGATTATTAGATGATGTTTTCAGAATTATATTAATTAACTCTGTTTAATTAATGGCAATTAAATGTGTTAGTTTGCTTGTTTTGTTTCCTAAAATCAATTAGAGACATCATGGAAATGGGTTTGGGGCGTTAATAAAACTTATTCTGGGGTAACAGGTTTATTGCCTTGCAGCAGGACTTGCCATTTTGTTTTCCATACTACTCTGTCCAGTTTACTATTCTGCCTGCTTTCATTTATCTCCATTCTTTCTTTAAAAGGAACTTTGTTTGCAATACTGCACATTGAAATTAGGTTCCTCTCATGCAGAATATGCTGCTAAACTATAATCCTGCTCTGTTCACACTAAAAAATCTGCAAGTATTGCACTTGCTTTTCAAGCTGCAGCTGTCTTTAGTAACATGCAGGAATTGCACATTCTGCCTTACATAACTCTGTGTATTAATGTAAGCAATTAAACCAATACTGCTTTCCAATTTCACCAGTTTCTTGCTTTTTCACCGTTTATTTTTTATACAAGTGCATTTGAGTATTTGGAATTATTCTTATGTTTTTTTAATTATAGTATTAATAGTTTTATGCTAAATATGCTAAATCAAAGGGACGTCATTCATCTACACTCGAATTAATACATCTTTCTTCTAAATGAATAAAGATCAACTGCCTGAAAAAAAAACATTTATCACTCCTATATTACCATCAATTACTTTCTTTGTATAAACAACAAGAAGATGACAACTGATTGTTTTCAAATAAGAAAAGTTTTATTTAAGAAAATTATTAACCAAAATTTGTAGAAGAAAAATGTGTAAAAACAGCCATAAATCATAAAAAATACATCAAAGTGAAAATATCTTATTCATCGGCTTCGGAATAATGATCGTGCGATGGTCAGGTGAATGTGTGGCTACAAACTGGAGGAAAGGATCCCTTCATCAGAAATTTGGTATTGGTGGGATAGTAGATACCTTATGTGCTCGGCATCACAGGTTGATTATTTATTACATGACTGCCTTGACCCCCCCCCCCCAACATAATTCAAGATTTTCATTGATATTGATTGTTTTTTTTTCGTCTTAGGTGGCTGTTAGCTATTTTTACCCCCGGCCTTTTTCTGGTGCATTGTGCTGAATTCTGGAATTGTCATGAAATTTTGAACTCGACCCTGTATTAGCACCTGAGTACATATTTTTCAGGATTTGTAACATCTTTTCAGTTAACTTATTAAATCATCTATGAAAAGACCAACGAAAGATGCCAACATCACCAATAAACACAACAGAGTCATCATTTAGTGCTGGTATCCATTTCACCACCAACAACGGAACATTATAATAGTCAAAGTGTTTTATGATAAAAACATGTGTGCAAAACCCACAATATAAAAGGGATAGCCAAAAACAGTTTTATATTAATAGACTGATAATGCAGATTTTATGCAGGGAATGCACAACAATGTGTTTTATGTTATGTTATATTCCTTTTTTTCCATTTTACTTCAGTGTAAAGTCTCAGAAATCAAGGGGCCCCTTCCTGGGGCTAACACTGTATCCGAGTGTTCAACTAAATTTCTCTTTTACCTCTCAAACGTTGAGTTAGTAAAGAAGTGAATAACATTAGATTTCCTCTCCCCAATTCACCAGTTAACTGTGTTATAGTATATCTTTCTTATGGTCTTTTGGTTTTACCGGATTCCAGAACAAAGAATTCATCTAGTCTGGTGGAGTATCCAGCTAAGTGCTGTTACTTGAGGTACATTACTAGGAGAAGGTGCACCATTACTCCTATGAGCCAGTGTATATCCGTGTCGAGGGTATTTTGAATATTTGGTCAGGGTTTACTTGTAGGGTGAAGTATCCGCGTGTTATGTTGTTCTGACAAACCCTTGTGCACAGTTGTAAGCAACGTAATGTGATCTGTTTTTCCAATCTGATTATTGGAATTTTACATTTATTTGATTCTCATTTTCTTATATCTCAGATTTTCCACGCAGTCTTGTATCCAACCTACACAATGCATGTGTTTTTAGCATTTGTTTTTGTTCAATTTTATAAATCAGAATACGGGGGGGGGGGGGCATAAAGATCTGTGCGGCCTTTATTGACGTTAGAGAAGCAGGGCAGGTCTGAATCGATAGGCTAGCATCTATTATTTTTATATTTTTCATCAATTATAATAAAACATTTTCTATCAGGTTCATTTAACCCTTATCCTCGAGTGGCCTTTAGCCTTGAAAAATAGTGATCCCTTTATTAAAACAAAATCTTCATCAATGATCATAGAAATGTTACATAGGCGTTTGATCCCTTAAATGGGGCACAATATAACTGGCAAGGTCACCAGATTTAAGCGTTTTTTGTTTATTTTGTGATATTTGAAGAAAAAGCTTTTTCGACATCATCCTCAAACTTTATGTATTTGAAAGAAAGGATGAGAGAGAAAATCGATGCAATTCCACCTGAGATGAGACAGAGTGTCATGGTGAACAGAATTTTCATAAACGACTCTATTGTTAATAATGGCTGTCATTTTGTCTGATATAATTTTTTAAACTCATTAGAAAGTTTTCAAATATTAAAATTTATTTCACGACAAATAATAATTAATTAATAAAATGTTCTTTTCCAAAACCAATATTCAAATATCAGGAAATTTGATCAGATGGCAGGCTGAGAGCAGACTTGAGGCATTTCCTTGTATAGTGACGATGAAGAAGTGCTCGTAAAGCTAAGTCAATTCACAATAGTCCCCAGTGGTTCATTAATAGACCAAGGCTGTTGAGGAAGTCCCGTGTGGCGTAGTCTATCGCTCCACTCGTCTCCACAGTAATTAGTTGGAACACAAATCTGTCAGGAGGAACAGTGTATTTTGATCGCTTGCAGTCCTCCACTCACGCTGCTACATGTCCAGGGTTTGTTGCCAATTCTGTTACTGACGAAAGCACAAAAGTGTCAACACATGTCGCATTCCATTTTTGGGGGATTTTGGAACACCTACACATTCATGTTAATTGGCTTTGTTCCCTTCTTTGGATATTCTAAAGCAAAAATCGTGTATTGCTTTCAAAGAATCGAATCGAAAATATTCTGTACTATTTGTTGCTCGATAAGAGCATTCATTTATTCGTTGTTCTTTCTATTCTTCTAACCAATTCAATCGGAGAAGACGTAGATGAAGATGTTTCATTCTTTCTATTTTTCTAACCAATTCAATCGGAGAAGACGTAGATGAAGATGTTTCATTCTTTCTATTCTTCTAACCAATTCAATCGGAGAAGACGTAGATGAAGATGTTTCATTCTTTCTATTCTTCTAACCAATTCAATCGGAGAAGACGTAGATGAAGATCTTTCATTCTTTCTATTCTTCTAACCAATTCAATCGGAGAAGACGTAGATGAAGATGTTTCATTCTTTTACTATTCGACACACTTTGGTAACAGCTGATACACAGACAGTAGTGTGCACATGACATGTTCGTTTAACTTTAGAAACATACTCAATTCTGCCTTAGATCGAATACGGATGGTCATATATATTAGCTTATTTGCAATCATTATTTAAACAATTATTTACTATTTTTCTTTTATTTTAGTTTTACTTTTTTAAATCTTTTTCTTTTGTTTACTTTCGATTGCATTTGTAGAAAAGCTGTTCAATGACAAAACAACCCAAAGGTTTTAAAAAGCTAATAAAATAATTGAAGATAATATTTTTCTGTAATTTTAACCAACACTTGTTTGAAACAGAATCTACAGAGATGGTTATAATCTCTCTATCAATAAAATTGTGTGATTACATCTCGTGTGCCAGTGTATGTGTGTTTCTCGCCTCTACGTGCAGGTGAAGTGCACTTTAGCCATGGTGAACACTCAGCTAGAGGTGTTGTCTCAATAAAAATGCTATCCCCATCATTTCACTGGTTTGATCTTAGCAAGGGCATCCAGCCTATCAAAATGTGGGCTCAATAAATAAAATGTCTTCCAAAGTAGATTTACTATTTTACAAAGGAATTTTAATACTAATACTCTATTAATACTACAAGTAATCTTAACGGTTCCCACCCAAACCATCACTAAATTATTTAAGAGCTCATGTTCTTTAGGCGATATCCACCCCTAAAGATGGTTCCGGAAGTAACCGAAAGTGCTAAGGTATCCAACCAGTACAACAGGTTCATCTGAAACTGGAACATTAATCAGGCGTCTAGAAAGGATAGAGAAAATATTCAGACACAAGTTTTCTGTTCTATTTAACGAAATATCTATCTATCTATCTATCTATCTATCTATAAATATATATATATATATATATATATATATATATGAAGTTAAGTATGTGTACATCTTCTACATATTTGTCACACTCACATTGGTATTAAAAAGCCCACTTTTCTATTTAAAAAGTAAAAACAACTTCTTAATATACTCAGCCGTGGATATGCGTCCGACTTCAAAAGGGATAAGTAATTAACATATTCCTTTAACAAACGAACTCTCATTAATTCACTCTTTGTTTTTTAATCTATTACTAATAGAGATTTGGTATATGCCTGTCTGAAACCGAAGCGATACTTCTATTAATTGTACTATCTTTTAATACCGAATTCAGTTTACTGAACTATTTAAAAAAAAATTTTTTTTAACATATTTCACCCCAAACAAGGCAGGCCGCCACTGTAGACGTAAGGGGCTACTGAGAAAAAGGGTGAAAGTTTTTTTGGGGGGGTCAACCTAAATTGGGAGCTGTGCAACGAGATGTCTGTTTACATTAGTTTTAAATTTCTGCATGTAAGTACCGTCAAGAAAACAGGGAGCAAGGAGGGAGTTCCAGAGTCCAGAAGCTTTTGGAGTAGAAAGCTCTTCGGCATCTGGGGACCTCCACAGTGAATGGATGGGATTTGGCAGATTGTCGGGTTGGTCTAGTGAATTTATGTCGTGGGGCATCAGAGCAGCAAGTTCATCAGAGCACAATCCATTGAAGTACTTGTAGAACAGGCACAAGGAAGCAACATTGCGGCAATGGGATAGGGACTGGAGCTTGGTGGATAGTGAGGGACCTATTAAGTTGGTGACTCTTTTTTTAACGTTGTCTAAGACTAGTGGATGATGCACCAGCCCAGATGTGGCAACAATATTGCATGCATGGGCGGATGGTGGCTTTGTAGAGATATAGTATAATGTCATGGGTGAGAAGTTTACTAGCACGGTAGAGGGAGCCCACCTTCTTTGCAGCAGCCCTGGCAATGTTTTCAATGTATTTATTCCAATTCATGTTATCTGTGAAGGTTAATCCGAGGAGTTTGAATGATGAACTCTCAGGTAGGGTGTTATTTGCCATGACAATCGGTGGTTGAAGAGGTTTCTTGTAGTTATTGAAGGAAAGTAGCTTTGTCTTTGCGGCATTAAAAGTTATCATCCATTTTTTACCCCAATCCACTACAGACTGGAGGTCATTTTTTAAAGATTAAGCTATTGCCTCAGATATGTGCACGTCGGTTGTGCCCATACGATGAGAGTAGAGCGTGGTTGCATCAGCAAATATTCCTCTCTCAGTCTCAATGACATCAGAGAGGTCATTTATGAAGATCAGGAACAGTAGAGGTCCAAGGATGGATCCCTGGAGTACACCAGCATTTATGTCATGTTGCTGAGATGAACGGCCATCGAGGTCAACCTGGATCTTTCTTTTTGTTAGGAATGATTTAATTATATTGAATATTTGTCCAGTAATACCATATGAGTGCAGTTTTAGGAGAAGCCCTTCATGCCAGACCTTGTCAAAGGCCTTGGATATATCAAGCGCTACCCCCTAGCTTCACCTGCCTTGTCCAGTGTATGATATATGCATTCAGAGATGACCGTTAGGATATCTGCTGTAGATCGTGCTTGTCTAAATCCGTATTGATGATCAGAAAGAAGTTTAGCATTAACTAGGTGCCGGACTATCGCTAAATTGATTAATGATTCAAAGATTTTAGCAAAGATTGAGAGTAGACTGATTGGGCGGTAATTTAGAGGATCAGTTTTATCTCCAGAATTCTTTAAGACTGATACCACTGAGACAATTTTCCAATTATCAGGGAAACAAGATTCAGCAAGACATTTGTTGTATAGTTTGGAGAGGATAGGGGCCAGCTCAGCAGAGCATTTCTTTATTACTATTACTGATATAAGATCAGGCCTACAGGCTTTGGAGGTGTCAAGGTTTTTTATGATGTCTTTGACCTGAGATGGGGTGATGACCAGGTTCTCAAGTGTGGCTTCAGTCCGCAATGGGAATTTAGGAAGGGGGTGCTTTGCTGAGTCCAAAGTGGAGTTTAAGGCGAAATGCTGGGTAAGTAGTTCAGCCTTATCAGTTGCCGTGCAAACAACATCGTTGTGATTTGATAGCAGGGGAATTGTCGATTTTCCATTGTTCATCACACTATTGTAGATTTTCCAGAAATCACGAGTACCTAGTTTCTGTGACTGAATGCGTTTATTGGTTGTCTCTGTATCCCTTCTGTTTGCTTCATCTATCACTACTTTGCAATCATTTCTTGCCTTTATAAATTTCTGTCTATACGCAGTTGACTTATCGCGGCCGAATTTTCGGAATGCCTTCTGCCTCTCAGCAATAGCAGCTGCATATTCTGGGGTGAACCATTGAGGAGAGTTGGGTTTGCTGAAGAATTTTCACATGGGGACATAAGCATCAATTCCTGCTTTGACCCATTCGGTTAGATCATTTGCCCACTGATCAGCAGGGAATGAGAAGGTTTCACCCCATGGGACGTCGCTGATGTGATCCCTGAGAGGTTCAAAATTAACCTGCTCATAGTTTCTCGTCGTTTTGAGCAACGGCTCTTTCAGGCTAATGTATTATCTTTCAATGCTCAATTCAGGGGATATGTAGTATCTGTTCTTTTTTCATGAGAAAATCCTTACAGGCATTACCTCCTCCTATGAGGAATGTAGTAGTGTAGTATATGTTCATTCATCATGATACTACCCTGCCAGGCATTATCTCCTCCTTTTTTGAGGTAGAGGGGGTAGTTTAGTATCTGTTCTATTGTCGTGATAGCATCTTCCCAGGCATTACTGCATCCTTTGGGGGGAGTGTAGTATATGTTAATTCATCATGTATACAGACATAAATATGTGGCCGGAGGGAGCATATTTATGCTAGTTGTTATTAATGAAGATTGCAATGTAAATATTTTAAGTGCACTTAAATGTGTGCAACGTTAAGCTGGGATTAATTTTACGTAAAGCCGGCTAAGACGTATATAAATGGCTTCTAAGATTGAAGTGCAATTGAACCTCACAGTAAAATTATGCAATCAATTGTCCATCAAAAATGGAACGGAGAGGTCAGCGAGCACAATTGATAGACTCAGTCATATTTCAATTTAACTTTTCATGGACAACTTATTTTGAAATTGTAACAACATGCCGTTTATGGAAAAAAGTGAATAAAAAAACGAGAATATTTTTTAATATAATTCACTTATTTATAAATAGGTTCATACAAAAATAAAACTATTCTTGAATATACCCCGAGGAAAGTCGCATTGAGCGAAAATAAAGAACACTTAACAATTTTTGTTTTCAATTAAATATTGTCATAAACTGTAAAATGTTCTTCCAATTTATTCTATCTATCTCTCTTTCTCTCTCTCTCTCTCTCTCTCTCTCTCTCTCTCTCTCTCTCTCTCTCTTTATATATATATATATATATATAGTGTGTGTGAATATATATGTATATACGCATATGAGTGTGTGAATATGCATATATATATATATATATATATATATATTAGTAAAGAGTTCCACTGTATATATATATGTTGTGATGGGACTCACTTTTTCAAAATCCTTTCGTCCATCCACCAAAATCACAGGCCCCCTACTTCTCTACCCACCCTCCATTTCTCTGCATACACCCCCCACACAAACATTCCAACTTACTTTTTCCCCTTCAGTCAAGACCGCAGCCACCTGTTCAAATACCTCCTTCCTCCCTCTCCTCCACCCCTCCACTCCCTCACTCATTGCTATCCACATTATTCCTGCTCATCCCCCACCTCTTTCTCTTACTACCAGCCACAGTATCCTTACTCATCCCCATCTTTCTACTTCTTCCCCACTCATTTTCATAAACATTCATTTTTCATTCCTCACCAAGCACGGACGTCCACCCTACTGTTTTCTCCAGTAGTGGCTACTATTTTCTTCCTTTTTCCCAATATGTCAACCCTATATGTGTTTGAACTTACATGACATTTTTCTTTATATTATCATCCTGATGAAGTCTTATAAATAAAGACGAAACGTTGATGTACACATAAAAAAACATCCATTTTTTGGTTTTCCTTTTTCATTTTCCCATATATATATATATATATATATATATATATATATATATATATATAGTGTTATAATGAAATAAATTCCAGGAGGAAATCCGGGTATGAGAGCTCAATGTAATAAACAGAGCAAGAATAAAATAAAATATAGAAACACGAAATTACATAATCATCGATGCAATAATTTATTTCAACCTTGTGGTATTGTCAAGCATCCAAGTAATCATCTCACTTGGATGCTTGACAATGCCACAAGGTTAAAATAAATTATTGCATCGATGATTATGTATTTTATTTTATATATATATATATATATATATATATATATATATATATATATATATATATATATATATAGTAAGTTATGAACATATACATATAAATACATATTTACACACTCATATGCATATATATTTATATATACAAAGATATGTAGTACTTGTATGGTTGATGTTTCCGAGATGGAGATCCAATGAAACGCCAGTAGAACTGTATTATGGTATTATTTTTTATTTATAAAAACATTAGCGGCTACATATGTGCATACATGTTTCAGCTGTGATTTTCTTTTCAAAATCCAGCTTCTACGGGCCATTGTCGACTAAACTAAGATGAATCCAGACATTACATTCTTGCATATCATTTTGATTGGAAAGGAAAGATGGAGGGGGAAATAGTAGAGGAGGCAATGTATGTATCCGCTCAGATGCAGTTATCTAGATTCTTACATTCGTGCGTATATAGATATATATTTACACACATCTTCTCCCACCCGTATGTTTTTTCCAGTAACAGAATTCTCATCTTGTCATTTATCTTTATGACCAATCTTCAAGTATTTCTTCGTCCAAATGAGCTTTTCAGTCGTTCTGCCTCTTTGATGTTTTGGTCAGTTGCTGGACACTACACATTCATTAGAAAACGAATAGAAGTGAAACAGATATGAATAAACACATACATCCACTAACATATACCTATATATATATTTATATATATATATATATATATATACTTGTAGTCCAGGGTTTCGAATCGTGTGACCGGTAGTGAAAGGTCGTACTTCTATGCTGATGAGTCTTGATTGAAAAGAGACGAAACGTATACGTCCATAGATAAAAATATAAACAATAACAAATATTTATATATATATATATATATATATATATATATATATATATATATATATATATACATATATATATATATACATATATATATATATATACATATACATATATACACCCATATATATATATATATATATATATATATATATACATATATATATACACCCATATATACATATATACACCCATATATATATATATATATATATATATATATATATAACATGCATACATATACATATATATACACCCATATATATATATATATATATATATATATATATATATATATATATACACACACATTATGGACTCATTTAAGAATTTTGTCAACTAACAAAAAACAAAACAAACACAAAGAAATATACATAAATGTATAATCAAATTTCTAAAAAAGAACTCAAAACCTAAAAAAACAAAAGACCAAGTATTTAGATAATTTCTTCACACATACATATATTATACATACAAATACATAATACATATACATACATATACATGCATACACATACACATACCCACCTGTACAAACACATATACACAGACACACATATATACATAGATATGCAACTATACACAGACACTCTTTCGAGTAGATCGGTGGCTTCTATGGTCAACACTTTCAATATATTCGGTTTAACGAGCTTCGGCCGATGTCGGAAGCCAGTCTTAAGAATTGAGCTAGAATTATGTAAGAATCTAAGCACACTAAAATAAATAATAATTTAAGAAATTACTTGAAAACTAAACGGGTACATTACCAAATCAATCGGTTAGGTGTATTTTAAAAAAAAAACATACCGATATGTATACTGTGAATCTCAGTACATACGCACACATACATATACACACCTACGCATCCACACACACACATGTACCAGATTTCTTTTTCAATGTGGATGGATGTAAGCGCACGTACACATGGTTACAGCATACCTTGCCCATAGGTCTTTAACGGGTATACTACTGCACTATATTTTTGAAATTAACAGGTATGCTTATTTACATACAAACAATTAAAGGTTAAAATTAAAGTTTAAAAGATTAAAGTATTAATTTGGATTATTCGGACTACTGTTCTCATCTTGAGTGTTATTCTCAAAACGTTTCGATCGCTGTAACCTTCGACCTTCTTCAGGTGTATCTTTTCGAACTCGGGAATATTTCTGTCGAACTCGGGAATCTGGACGGAATTTCGAACGAAACCCTTTTATTTAATTCACGGGGGTGGAGATAACATGCTGTCGTTCCGGCAGCCATGACAAGGAGTAGTCATCAGAAATTTGCAATTCTTTGTATCGCCCGCACCGAGGATTGAACCTTCAACCTTCAGATGACTATCACTTAGTACTATATCCACGTGACACAGTAAATATAGTACTAAGTAAAATTCAGTTCTAAGTGATAGTCATCTGAAGGTTTAAGGTTCAATCTTCGGTGCGGGCGCTACATAGAATTGCGAATCCAAATTATACAAATTATCAATCCTCATCTAAAAAGTTCAGAAACATTAAAGTATTATTATAATTAAAATTTCAAAATTAGGTAAATTTACAGCGTCTACATTCAAAGCAACAAATATTTAAATTATGAGAAAATTAAACATATATATAAATAAATAAACAATTAAAAAATTAACAAAATTAAAATTAAAACAATTAAAAAATATTTTTTAAATAAAATAAAAATGAAACATAGAAGTAAAATATATAAAACAAAATAAAAATATTATTGAGAAACGGGTTAGGAATAGAGTTGTCATTACACTTTGTGGGCAACTAATACTAGCTGCTCAAAAATATGTTCTTTGAAGTGCTTGCAATTAAGCATGGTTTCTTGTCTAACATTAAGTAATTTGTTATAAGATTTAAATCTTATAATTTAAAGTTTCTCATTAAAACCATAAAAACAAGGTGAGATCAGGGATTCACAGGCCTTGGCTTTCCTAGACTCTGAAGAAGCATTAAACTTATATACTGCACAATATCACTGAGAATAATGTTATAGATATAAGGGATATAAGATTATATAGAGATTGTAGTTTAATGATAGTTAGAGACTCAACTAACGCTAAATGCGACCAAATTAGAAAGATTATGCATATGTAGATGAAGAAACTATGAATTAAAGTTGAAAGTTGTTTGTTATTAGGTTAAATGTGATATCTAGGAAATCTATCTGTTTAATATTGCTGTATTCGGCTTTTTTGAAAACGGTTGATTTGTCATAAATTAAACAACCGAACCACATCACGACAACCACATTGTGCTAAAGATGCTATGGTCATATATATATATATATATATATATATATATATATATATATATATATATATATATATATATATATATATGTGTGTGTGTGTGTGTGTGTGTGAGTGAGAGAGAGAGAGAGAGAAATTGAAAAAATTAAAAAAGTATAATTAAACAGACGAATTCTGGTATTTTTTTAACAATGTTTGCATAAATGAGAAATGCTGCCTAAATACACACAATTCAAATATATACATAAGAAATATTGACACTTTTTTATAAGTATCGTTTCGTATTTGAATATTAAATTTTGAGAAAGCCAAAAACGATATATGCTTTTTTTAATAAAATACACATTTATTTACCTTAAAATATTCATGCAAGCTTTTTTTAATAAAATAAACATTTATTTACCTTAAAATATTCATGCAAGCTTTCGGTTTTAAAAACCATTTTCAAGTAATATTTTTCTATAAATCATTGTTTTTTGTGTTTTCCTTGAAGATGTAGAAATCTCTCGTTAATGTCCGTTGAGGTGTTCACTAGACGATCTGGAAGTCTCTAGTGCCGCACGTGGCTCGCGTGATAATGTTATAAGAAATATTGGCAGTTTTTATAAGTATCGTTTCGTATTTGTATATTAAATGTTGAGATAGCCAAAAACGATATATGCTTTTTTTTTCGCGTGGGATTAGAGACTTCCAGATCATCCAGTCAACACTTCAACGGACATTCACGAGAGATTTCTACATCTCCAAGGAAAAAACAATGATTTATATAAAAAATATTGCTGGAAAATGTTTTTAAAACAGAAAGCTTGCATGAATATTTTAAGGTAAATATTTTTTTTTATTTTAAAAAAAAAAGGCATATATCGTTTTTGGCTTTCTCAAAATGTTATATATATATATATATATATATATATATATATATATATATATATATATATATATATATATATATATATAAGAAAGAGAGAGAGAGGCGAAAGAGAGAAAAAGATGTGCGTGTGTCTAACTTATACTGTATTGTATTTTGCGCTGGTAAACGCTCAATATGTCGTTCTTATGAACCTTATCAACGATACATTTGCATCGTAAATGTCAATGTAACCTGGAAATGATTTTCAGTTTTTCCCATTCTAGTTGAATAGAAAACAATAAAGATTGTAATTAAATATTTTAATTAGACAATATTCCAATCTAGTAAAGAAACAGTTTTTTGATAATCAAATAATCAATTAAATGTTGGGTTGAGGTTTGCTTGTAATGAAAACAAGATTCGTTTTAGATGTGTCCTTGCAGAGTTTCTTTCCGTAGGTCTGTGAAACTTCACATCCAGTTTTCTATTGGTCTGTTACGGTTAAGTTATGAATAGCATTTTTGGATGCGTCCACGCATTTCATAAGGGTAAGGGTTAGGGTTAGGGTATGTTGAAATTGTATTGCAATCACTAAACGTGCATATTGAATGAACGCATCTTAAGAACCGTCATCCGTTCTTGGTTTCGTATTTGACGACATTTTAAAAGTGAGGTTTTCTTATTAACACAATTGTAATATTTTGGATCATTTTCCACATTTTGGATCATTTTCCACATTTTGGTTTTTACTATTTTCGCAACGTTTTGGCCGTTGTACTTTCCACAATTTTGGAATTTCAAAACGGAATCTTTTATTTTATCTACTGGGGTAAATAGCTCTAATTTTATTTCCCATTGACTGGTCTTTCTGAGGATGTAGAGGAATGACATGGCTATGGTTCGGTGGATTTGTGGTGTGTCTTGACGACGGGTTTAGTTCTGACTCCCCGTTATTAAGGCTGAAAGTGCCCAGACTGGAGACATCTCTGCGTTGCAACCGCCTACAGTGGTGTGGACATGTCGAACGAAACTCTGGTTAGATAAACAGATGCACACATATCCCAATTAGGGGTAAGGAATGGAAACGCGGATCAAGAAATACTTGAAATGAGAGAAGAAGAAGAAGAAGAAGAAGAAGAAATATTAAAGGGATGGAATGTAGAAAAGTACAATGTAGATTACATAAACTGGTTCAGTTCGAAATCCCTAGAAAGTGAACGACTATAACAGAAAGCACATGAAGAAGGTCGAAGATTACAACATCCAAAAAGTTGTAAACATAAGCAGAACACAGATGAATAAAGCAATTTTTCCTAATTTATTATCAAAATTATTGCTGCTATACCAAAATATAGAGAAGCATTAAGATGGTAGATATTCAACATTGTGAATAAAAGTAATGCATTTCCTATAAGCTAGAAAGGCAAAACCACACATAAGAGTTCTTTCTGGTGCTTTCAAGGAAAAACACTAATTAGACGATTGTCTGGGCATGACGAACATTTTTAGCTTTAGAAATTTAGATTTATTTCGGGCGAGGGCGTCTTCATTCTAAAAATGTTAACGTTTTTTACCTGTCTGATCAAATCTCTATTTCTTAGCCTGTAGGTAAATTATATATATATATATAAATATATATATATATATATATATATATATATATATATATATATATATATATTATCAATTAATCGAGAACTCGGCTGGGATTTTTCCTGCTATATTACAAAGAAGTTATATATATATATATATATATATATATATACCGTATTTCTTAATTGGGAGAGTTTCCCAGCAGAGTGCTCAATTATTAATGCAAAAGTAAAATTAACTAGATAATTAATAAGAGCATGCTATTTATTAATATTAAATAAAGTGTTACTTGGTCCGGATGCTGTTGTTGTAACACTTTATTTAATATATATATATATATATATATATATATATGGTAGTTTTCTTGAAGCATTTCTGTAGAATAAGTATATTGGTAAGGCTGTATACAATGTGGAAAAAAAGCCGGAACGGTGAAAGAGATGAGCAAAAATAAATAATTAAAGAAAATATATGCGATATTTTTTTTTAGAAATCTTATCTATTTTTTGTTCAGTAAATCTTCCACTTACTGTTAATAGAATCCGGAATGGTTGAACCATCCAGTTTCTATAAAATAAATGAAGTATATTTTTTATTTTCATGTTAATCTTATGTGTTTTGCTTATACTCATTATTGCAAAAATATTGGTTTAGTCCATTCATCCGGGCATTGTTGCAAAAATATTGGTTTAGTCCATTCATCCGGACATTGTTGTTTTGTTCTTAGACTGATTGCGAATATATCCACTGAGAATTATCTGAAATGGAAGAGATAAAGTCGATGATGCTGAGGAACAAAATCATAAAAATTTGGTCATGTTTTTTGGGGTCATGTAGTAGTAATAATTAAATGATGTTTTGAAATGCGTGTACATCCATATGTACACGCATTTCAAAACATAAAGTGTTGAATTTTGGAGCATGATTACAATATTTAGAATATTAATTATTTCATAAAGTTTGTAATCTAATAAATTATGATATTTACCCATAGTGACAGGATGGATTTGTCAGGTCACTATAAAGTTGACACCGCTTATAGCACGTCTACCTGTACTTATTGTATGTAATTAAGAATTCTTAATACATTTCTTATTCCTTCTATTCCTCTCTTGTGTTCTTATTTATTTATTGTTATTACTACGATGTAACAAATTGGCGACGAGAGATTACGATTTAAAATCCAGTTTGTTAACACATAACAAATTGACGAATAGTGGATGGGAATTCTCGACGATAACAAAGACACAAGGAATCGCTTCTCAACTAAGAACAATTTTTTGTTTTTCCAAAGGAAATTGCCAAATAAATTGGTTTTACAATTTGACAGTGACTTTTTGAAAAGATTTGAGAAGAAAAGATATTTTGTTTTCATTGTAATATTGACTGTACCTAATAGTGTTTCCTTTTATAAAAGACTACAGCATATTTTAAATAACTGTTGTCTGCGGGAAAACAAAACAAAATATTTTTTTTAATGGAGGAATTGCAGCGAACTATGGTCCAATGTCTAAAAATACAAGTGGAACAACAGCAAAAAAGTGACGATAGACAGCAAAGAAATGACGAAAGGTTTGAAAAAATGTTGGAATTTATTGTCCACCGAACCCAAGAACCAAAGCAAGCTGGAGAATTCACGTATGACGCAGATAATGGTTCTATTTTTTCTGCTTAATTTTGGAGGTTTGCCGACATTTTCAAAGAAGAATGTTCAGTATGGTTGCAAGAAAAAAAGGTTCGCTTACTTCTTCAAAAATTGAACCCAGCGTGCCATGATAGGTACTGCAACTATATTCTACCAAGGGTACCAGGCGAAATTCATTTGATGAAACTGAAAATCCTGACAAATGTTTGTGGTGAAAAGTCGCCCCTTTTCAATCTACGTTGGAAATGTTTAAACCTAACAAAAAGAGACGACGAGGATTTTTTTAGCTATGCCGGAATCGTAAATAGAGAATGCCAGCAGTTTAAACTGGGAGAACTGACTGCAGACAGATGTTTGTGCAGGGTTTAACCGCAAGCAAAGATTCCAAGATAAGGGCGAGAATATTGACGAAGTTAGAGCAGGACCCTAATTTAACGTTGCAAGCGATTGTTGAGAAATGTAATAGAATCGTAAGCATGCAATACAATTCGGTGAAGATCGAAAAAAAGACGTGGCTCAGGTCCGATATACCAGAAGAGACGGTTCAAAAAATAGACATGATCCTCTAAACTACCGTCCAATCAGTCTACTCCTGATCTTTGCTAAAATCTTTGAATCATTAATCAATCTTGCTATAGTCCGGCACCTAACTAATGCTAAACTTCTTTCTGATCATCAATACGGATTTAGACAAGCACGATCTACCGCAGATATCCAAACGGTCATCTCTGAACACATATATCATGCACTGGACAAGGCAGGTGAAACTAAGGCGGTAGCGCTAGATATATTCAAAGCCTTTGACAAGGTCTGGCATGAAGGGTTTCTCCTAAAACTGCACTCATATAGTATTACTGGACAAATATTTAATGTAATTAAATCATTCCTAACAAAAAGAAAGATCCAGCTTGCCCTCGATGGCCGTTCATCTAAGCAGCATGACATAAATGCTGGTGTATCCCAAGAATCCATCCTAAGACCTTTACTAGGACCTTTACTGTTCCTGATTTTCATAAATGACTTCCCTGATGTAATTGAGACTGAGATAGGAATATTTACTGACAACACCACGCTCTACTCTCGGCATGTGAGCAAAACCGATGCGCACATATCTGAGGTAATAGCTGAATCCTTAAAAAATGACCTCCAGTCTGTAGTGGATTGGGGTAAAAAATGGATGGTAACTTTTAATGCTGCAAAGACAAAGCTACTTTCCTTCAATAACTACAAGAAGCCTCTTCAACCACCGATTGTTATGGCAAATAACACTCTACCTGAGAGTTCATCATTCAAACTCCTCGGATTAACCTTCACAGATAACATGAATTGGAACAAATACATTGAAGACATTGCCAGGACTGCTGCAAAGAAGGTGGGCTCCCTCTACCGTGCTAGTAAACTTCTCAATCCCTGACATTGTCCTATATCTTTACAAAGCCACCATCCGCCCATGCATGCAGTACTGTTGCCACATCTGGGCTGGTGCATCATCCACTAGTCTCTCTCTCTTAGACAAGGTCCAAAAAAGAGTCGCCAACTTTATAGGTCCCTCACTATCCACCAAGCTCCAGCCCCTATCCCACAGCCGCAATGTTGCTTCCTTGTGCATGTTTTGCAAGTACTTCAATGGACTGTGCTCTGATGAACTTGCTGCTCTGGTGCCCCCACGACGCAAATTCACTAGACCAACCCGACAATGTGTCAAATCCCATCCATTCACTGTGGAGGTCCCCAGATGCCGAAGAGCTTTCTACTCCAAAAGCTTCTTTCCTCATGCTGCTGGACTCTGAAACTCCCTCTCTGCTCCCTGTTTTCCTGACGGTACTGACATGTAGAAATTTAAAACTAATGTAAACAGACATCTCGCTGCACAGCTCCTAATTTAGGTTGCCCCCCCCCCTCTAAAAAAAACAAACTCTCACCCTTTTTCTCATTAGCCCCTTACGTCTACAGTGGCAGTCTATGTTAAATATATATATATATATATATATATATATATATATATATATATATATATATATATAATTATGAATATTTGTTTATCTACATACATATACGTTTAATCCTTCTGGAATTGTCAGTGTAGAAATAATTATTCAAACCGGTCACAGGATTCGAAACTCTGGAACAAGATATATGTATATATATTTATAATTTACCTTCAGTCTTAAAAATAGAGATTGGATCAGACAGGTAAAAATCGTTAACGCCCCCCCCCTCCCCGAAATAAATCTAAATTTCTAAAGCTAAAAATGTTCGTCATGCCCAGACAATCGTCTAATTAGTGTTTTTCCTTGAAAGCACCAGAAAGAAATCTTATGCATGGTTTTGCCTTTCTAGCTTATAGGAAATGCATTACTTTTATTCACAATGTTGAATATCTACCATCTTAATGCTTCTCTATATTTTGGTATAATTATTATTTTTATAATAAATTAGGAAACACAAAAAATATTTATATGTTTTGTATTGCTTTGCTCGTCTTTTTTTATGCTCCCGATTTTTAGGCTTCTGTAATCTTCGGTCTCTATCACACACACACACACACACACACAGACACACACACACACACACACACACACACATATATATATATATATATATATATATATATATATATATATATATATATATATATATAGTGATTGTATTGTTGTTTCCTAGATGTAAATCCAATGAATCTCCAGTGTTTATACAATAGTTCTCAATAACAAGTAGAGCTATATTATAGTATAAATTATTTTATTTATACACACATTATTAGCTACATATGTGCATACATGTTTCAGCTGCCATTTCGTTCGAAATCCAGCTTCCTCAGGCTTCGTGCATTTCGCTGTATACGAGGCCTGTGGTAGCTGGATTTCAAACGAAATGGCAGCTGAAAGATGTATGCACATATTTAGCCAATAATGTTACTTTTAATGACATTTCTTTTTCACATTCTTTTCTTCGTCTCTTTCTTCTTTTTCACATTCTTTTCATCGTCTCTTTCTTCTTTTTCACATTCTTTTCATCGTCTCTTCTTTTTCACATTCTTTTCATCGTCTCTTTCTTCTTTTTCACATTCTTTTCTTCGTCTCTTTCTTCTTTTTCACATTCTTTTCTTCGTCTCTTTCTTCTTTTTCACATTCTTTTCATCGTCTCTTTCTTCTTTTTCACATTCTTTTCTTAGTCTCTTTCTTCTTTTTCACATTCTTTTCTTAGTCTCTTTCTTCTTTTTCACATTCTTTTCTTAGTCTCTTTCTTCTTTTTCACATTCTTTTCTTCGTCTCTTTCTTCTTTTTCACATTCTTTTCATCGTCTCTTTCTTCTTTTTCACATTCTTTTCATCGTCTCTTTCTTCTTTTTCACATTCTTTTCTTCGTCTCTTTCTTCTTTTTCACATTCTTTTCATCGTCTCTTGCTTCTTTTTCACATTCTTTTCATCGTCTCTTTCTTCTTTTTCACATTCTTTTCTTCGTCTCTTTCTTCTTTTTCACATTCTTTTCATCGTCTCTTTCTTCTTTTTCACATTCTTTTCATCGTCTCTTTCTTCTTTTTCACATTCTTTTCATCGTCTCTTTCTTCTTTTTCACATTCTTTTCATCGTCTCTTTCTTCTTTTTCACATTCTTTTCATCGTCTCTTTCTTCTTTTTCACATTCTTTTCTTCGTCTCTTCTTTTTCACATTCTTTTCATCGTCTCTTTCTTCTTTTTCACATTCTTTTCATCGTCTCTTTCTTCTTTTTCACATTTTTTCTTCGTCTCTTTCTTCTTTTTCACATTCTTTTCTTCGTCTCTTTCTTCTTTTTCACATTCTTTTCATCGTCTCTTTCTTCTTTTTCACATTCTTTTCATCGTCTCTTTCTTCTTTCACATTCTTTTCTTCGTCTCTTTCTTCTTTTTCACATTCTTTTCTTCGTCTCTTTCTTCTTTTTCACATTCTTTTCATCGTCTCTTGCTTCTTTTTCACATTCTTTTCATCGTCTCTTTCTTCTTTTTCACATTCTTTTCATCGTCTCTTTCTTCTTTTTCACATTCTTTTCTTCGTCTCTTTCTTCTTTTTCACATTCTTTTCATCGTCTCTTGCTTCTTTTTCACATTCTTTTCATCGTCTCTTTCTTCTTTTTCACATTCTTTTCATCGTCTCTTTCTTCTTTTTCACATTCTTTTCATCGTCTCTTTCTTCTTTTTCACATTCTTTTCATCGTCTCTTTCTTCTTTTTCACATTCTTTTCTTCGTCTCTTCTTTTTCACATTCTTTTCATCGTCTCTTTCTTCTTTTTCACATTCTTTTCATCGTCTCTTTCTTCTTTTTCACATTCTTTTCTTCGTCTCTTTCTTCTTTTTCACATTCTTTTCTTCGTCTCTTTCTTCTTTTTCACATTCTTTTCATCGTCTCTTTCTTCTTTTTCACATTCTTTTCTTAGTCTCTTTCTTCTTTTTCACATTCTTTTCTTAGTCTCTTTCTTCTTTTTCACATTCTTTTCTTAGTCTCTTTCTTCTTTTTCACATTCTTTTCTTCGTCTCTTTCTTCTTTTTCACATTCTTTTCATCGTCTCTTTCTTCTTTTTCACATTCTTTTCATCGTCTCTTTCTTCTTTTTCACATTCTTTTCTTCGTCTCTTTCTTCTTTTTCACATTCTTTTCATCGTCTCTTGCTTCTTTTTCACATTCTTTTCATCGTCTCTTTCTTCTTTTTCACATTCTTTTCTTCGTCTCTTTCTTCTTTTTCACATTCTTTTCATCGTCTCTTTCTTCTTTTTCACATTCTTTTCATCGTCTCTTTCTTCTTTTTCACATTCTTTTCATCGTCTCTTTCTTCTTTTTCACATTCTTTTCATCGTCTCTTTCTTCTTTTTCACATTCTTTTCATCGTCTCTTTCTTCTTTTTCACATTCTTTTCTTCGTCTCTTCTTTTTCACATTCTTTTCATCGTCTCTTTCTTCTTTTTCACATTCTTTTCATCGTCTCTTTCTTCTTTTTCACATTTTTTCTTCGTCTCTTTCTTCTTTTTCACATTCTTTTCTTCGTCTCTTTCTTCTTTTTCACATTCTTTTCATCGTCTCTTTCTTCTTTTTCACATTCTTTTCATCGTCTCTTTCTTCTTTCACATTCTTTTCTTCGTCTCTTTCTTCTTTTTCACATTCTTTTCTTCGTCTCTTTCTTCTTTTTCACATTCTTTTCATCGTCTCTTGCTTCTTTTTCACATTCTTTTCATCGTCTCTTTCTTCTTTTTCACATTCTTTTCATCGTCTCTTTCTTCTTTTTCACATTCTTTTCTTCGTCTCTTTCTTCTTTTTCACATTCTTTTCATCGTCTCTTGCTTCTTTTTCACATTCTTTTCATCGTCTCTTTCTTCTTTTTCACATTCTTTTCATCGTCTCTTTCTTCTTTTTCACATTCTTTTCATCGTCTCTTTCTTCTTTTTCACATTCTTTTCATCGTCTCTTTCTTCTTTTTCACATTCTTTTCTTCGTCTCTTCTTTTTCACATTCTTTTCATCGTCTCTTTCTTCTTTTTCACATTCTTTTCATCGTCTCTTTCTTCTTTTTCACATTCTTTTCTTCGTCTCTTTCTTCTTTTTCACATTCTTTTCTTCGTCTCTTTCTTCTTTTTCACATTCTTTTCATCGTCTCTTTCTTCTTTTTCACATTCTTTTCATCGTCTCTTTCTTCTTTCACATTCTTTTCTTCGTCTCTTTCTTCTTTTTCACATTCTTTTCTTCGTCTCTTTCTTCTTTTTCACATTCTTTTCATCGTCTCTTGCTTCTTTTTCACATTCTTTTCATCGTCTCTTTCTTCTTTTTCACATTCTTTTCATCGTCTCTTTCTTCTTTTTCACATTCTTTTCTTCGTCTCTTTCTTCTTTTTCACATTCTTTTCATCGTCTCTTGCTTCTTTTTCACATTCTTTTCATCGTCTCTTTCTTCTTTTTCACATTCTTTTCATCGTCTCTTTCTTCTTTTTCACATTCTTTTCATCGTCTCTTTCTTCTTTTTCACATTCTTTTCATCGTCTCTTTCTTCTTTTTCACATTCTTTTCATCGTCTCTTTCTTCTTTTTCACATTCTTTTCTTCGTCTCTTTCTTCTTTTTGGTATTTACTCTACTTTTTTCTTTCTTTCTGCCCTTTAATGTTATTTTCGTAAATTTCAATAAAAAAAATAAATTTTTTCTTTTTTTCTGAGAAAGTCTTCTGATAAACATAAAATCTCAACAAATAATGGATTTAATCGTATCGTTTGGTCTCTGCAATTTGCAAAGTATTTTACACCTTTTGCCATTCTTGACTCTTTCAATTCCAACCCATTCAAAGATCTGATCAAAAATGGTCAAAAATGCTCGTTTCTCTATAATCCGTTTTAGTTTCATGTTTATCTTATGAGTTCATAAAGCATTTTCCTTTATTTCTCAATCTTAAATTATCGAGATTTTCAACACTTAGTGAATATTTCAATAAAATTGTTATTTTCTGTTTATTAGTATTTGTTAGATCATTTCAAATGTTGTAATATGGATATGCATATTCTGGGAAAAACAATATTTACCAGTTTCTTTTTGTTTTTTCTTACTTTTGTTCAACCCCAAACAAAGGGTCACATTGCAACTGATACGTAAGGGCCTACTGTGATTAGGGTCCAGATTTGTAGGGGCATTCTAAGTGGGGAGTTGTAAACAGAAAGAGAGATGGTGAGATTGCATTCATTGTTCTAGTCAGGAAACAAAGCCAAATCACTGGGTCTCTCTGAGTGTCCCTGTCATGGTACCTCTGCGCCTGACTAATAGACAAAGAAAGAGTGCAAAGCACAACAAGAGGCTGTCTACTCTTTAAGCATTTGTAGATTTCCAAACCGGATATTTTTGTTCGAGTCTTCAGCTCTATGAAGGTTGTCGACTATGGAGGCTTCTTTTATCAGTTTTCAAAAGCTTCAAATTAATGTTACTTTAATCTGCATAATAATTTAAAACAGTTCTTTTTCATAAATTTCAGATCTCTCAAACAACAGCTGTTAAAAGTTGCTGAAAATTTAGTTAGCAATTTGAATGAGGTGGAAATCGATTAGTTTTAATGTGAATAAAATAGGTTAAGAAATGTTTCAGTTATTGAAGTGTATGCGATTTGCATACTAACTTCAGACTGGCTGTGCACACATACACATATACATACACACATACACATATACATACACACATATTTATACACACACGCACATGTATATTTAGGCAGAAATATATATATATAGAGAGATTTTTATAAGGAATGTATGTTTTCAATTTTATACTCCTCACAGTATCCGAAAATTTCCAATTACAAGCTCAATCAAGTTGTATTACAAAATTCAGAGCATATATATTATATTGATTCATTCCAATGACCATGCAAAAATCAATCCGAAATCATAATTTTCATTAGTTCTTTCAATTTGTTATTTCCATATTCCGGTGGATATTTATTATTTCAATTTTCATCTTACATACCAAAAAAAAACAATGTTTCCATATGTAATCCTTACACGTGTTTCTTGGCAGATTGAAACAAATTTACATATCAGAAGTCCAACCGTCAATCATCAGAGAATATCAGAATATGTAGTAAAATTGTAGCAACAACTTATATATCATCACAAAAAAAAGAAAAAAGAAATAGACACTCACACATAAATAAATAAACTAGGTAGATATCATTTCCATCTCTTCTCACACTTATACATATTGCATACTGAAGAAGTCTACAATAAAGACGAAACGTTGATGAATACATGAATAATATAGTTTTTGGCTTTCATTTTTAATTTTCCATATATAGTCACACACACATATATATATAGCGATTGCTTCTTCTTGTCATAGAAATGCCACTTCTTAATCGAACAATGCATGACCATATACACAGAGGTGTAGTATCGATCTAGCCTCTGTTTTGCAATCACGGTTAGAAATGTGGCACTTGAACTGTTTATCTGTCGGCATCACATGTCGAGTTGGATTTTCATGTATTTTATGACGCCTTACAAATTCAGCTGCATGACGCTTACAAATTCAGCTGCATAGAGTAGAAACGTATGATGAGTGTGTAGAAATGCAGTAGGCTGCATTTTTTCTAACTGATGTATATGAGTGGCGGACGTTGCAAGTGTTAGATGCTCGGCCAGAGAAAGAAGGAGGAGGGCACAAAACGAAGTGAAAATATCTTTGGTTTTGTTTGGGCCACCTCCGAAGTTTGTTTCACTTTTAGGTGAATTAAGTATCTCGTAAAAGGCAGGACCCATGCTTAGATGTTTACGGATTGTTGCCATGATAATTCTCTGTCTGACATTTATCTTCGGGGGGATATCTCAAGTGGGCAGTGCCTGGGTGGTTTATGACCAGTGAGAAAGACTCGACCAGGAAGGAAGAGATGGGAGGGGACATCTGGCCCACTGGGCATGACAGGAAGTTGGGGTTTGTGGGGAGAACTGGTGGGCAGTTGAAGCTGGGGTGCCGGCCAGGCAGGATGGGGCCATGGGAACTCTTAGCCAAAGGACTGTGTGGGACTTGTTTCCATTTCGCCGGGATAGAGCGCTCTCATTTGCAACTCTGCCATTCAAGTTAAGAACATGAGTATCATTTATAACCAACAAATAAATCTGTTACTTATTGATAGACTGGACTCGTGGTTTTTACTTGGCATGAGAATTCTTTGTTGCGGTACTGAGACGAGATCGAGCAACATCTTTGGACCGGCACAACGTGTGGGATGATTACGGCCAGTGCAGTGAACGCATGAACAAACATGCATGCATGCATACATGTTCACTTGCACGATGACTTGACACTTTCAATAGTATTCTAAATACAGTTCCCAGTTTATGACAAAAGTAATTCAATTATAGAAAGCAAAATAAAAATTCAAATAATAATCATTGTTATAATTGTTTTAAAGGCTGACAAACATTGGGCATTTAATTAACATTTAATAATGGTTAATGAAATGATTACTCATTTATACACACACACACATATATATATATATATATATATATATATATATATAGTGTGAGAGAGAGAGAGAAAGAGAGGGGGAGAGAGAGAAAGTTCTTAAAAAAGAATTATGTGTTTGTTAATATGCCATAATTATGGTTTTCACGCACTCTCATGGTCGTCAGAAGACATAATGCATGAATTTGGGGTATGATTCACGCTTTGTTATGATTCTTCGATACCCACATTAAGTACTATAAAGCTCTATCTAAGAAGGCATCGAGCACTTTATACTCTTGTACAAGTGAAAATCAAAGAATTTTAAACGGCCAAATAAAAACGATACACGAGTTCCTGTCCATGAATATATATATATATTAATAGTGTTACAGAAAATCAGGTCTAATCAACATGATACCATAGGTTTCAAACCTGGAGCAGTCCCCCGCCGAAACCCAATGTTTCGCTGGGTTTGTTTATAATAATAAAAAAAGTCGCCCTATTTGATTTTGGAGGAAATCACATATCTTTCTGGGAGAATTATTCACTGTTTTTTTTTAAATTTATTAATCTTTTCTGAAACCAAAAATAATATATATAGATATTTCGCTCGATTACTTGGACCATATTCATTTAGTGAAATTTACTCCCTAATATATATATATATATATATATATATATATATATATATATATATATATATATATATATATATATATATATATATATATATATATATATAATTATCCACAGACATGTGTTTCGCCGTTTTAGAGTTCATGAGCATGGCTTATACTAGTGATATATATATATACAAATATATAGTAGTAAGTTATGTAAATATATTTATGGCAATTAAACCTATATATATATATATATAAATATATATATATATATGTATATATATGTGTTCTCCCCTGCATATGCCTTATCAATCCATTTACATATATATATATATATATATATATACATATATATATATATATATATACATATATATATATATATATATACATATATATATATATATATATATATACATATATATATATATATATATATATACATATATATATATATATATATATACATATATATATATATACATATATATATATATATATATATATACATATATATATATATATATATACATATATATATATATATACATATATATATACATATATATATATATATATATATACATATATATATATATATATATATATATATATATATATACATATATATATATATATATATATACATATATATATATATATACATATATATATACATATATATATATATATATATATATATATATATATATATATATATATATACATATATATATATATATATATATATATATATACATATATATATATATACATATATATATATATACATATATATATATATATACATATATATATATATACATACATACATATATATATATACATATATATATATATATATACATACATACATATATATATATATATATATATATATATATATATATATATATATATATATAATAAATATTTGTTTTGTTTATTATCTATACTAGCAGGGATGCCCGGGTGCAGAATCAAAAAGCAATGTTTGTATATTCAATTGGTTGGCAGATTAAGTTATCACTTTGATCACTGTTCTCACATCACTTCCTTTTCTACTCTTAAAAACTCTCATCACCTAATATTTGCAATAGTGAAGGTAGTGCACACATGAAAAAGTTGATTACAATCTCATAGCTCAATAGTAAGATTAGTATAGCTTGTTCTATGTACAGGAGGGGGATTTTTTATACATTGTTTCCCAAGACGAATGAAACCAGGTAAAGTAAATAAATTTATTAGCTCTTTTTCTTTAGATACAACCAACAAAATCATAATTGTCGATTTTATTATTTTATTTTTTATCATGTGTTACAGCTTTACTCCTTAAAAGGATAATTCCTACATTTTTTTAAATTTTAGTTTACATTTTTAAAACATGCTTCCAGTTAACAAAACCAAATATAAGTGAATAAAATGAATAATTTTCATATTTATGAAAAAAAAAATTTATAAGTAAAAGTTTGAAACTGAAAGTTTCAAAACTTTAAAGAATTAAACTTTCTTTAAAACTGCAATCATTTAATAATAATCAGAAAATCATCTGCCATTAAGATCCAAATCTCTTTATAAACAATGTTTTTTGTTTTATTTTGATTTGCATACACAAAAAGATTTGTTTTTGAACCTACACGTGATGCTCCTACATAAAGCTGACCATGTGAAAAGCATGGTTTTTCAAGTTGCAATCCGGCAACTTTTAATGTTTGACCTTGACTTTTATTGATGAACATAGTGAAACAAAGTCGTACAGAAAACTGCAACCGCTTAAAGTGAAAGGGTATATTTGATGGTATAATTGGTATCCTCGGAATAAAAACAGTTTCACCTTTGCCACAACCAGTGAAAATGATTGCCTCAATACAGTTTATCATCAATTTACATTTTATTTTTTAAAGACTTGGAAATTAAAGTTCTTTAATGCAATGACTTATACAATTATTGATCCCAGACAACGCCGAAAAGCACAAATGGTCACTGTCAATTCTTGATTTCTTCTCCTCCTCCATTTTAACTCGTAAAGCATGTTCGTTTATGTAGCGTCCCTATTATATAAAATCATGTTCATCTATGTAGCGCCCCTGTCATATGAAAGAACTCATAAAGCATGTTCATTTCTGTAACCGATATATAAAAGAATTCATAGCAATTATGAGTTGGCGATTTCTTTACAGTGGCGGGCATTGGCGGAAAGTGGCGGATATTAGCAGGTTGTGGTTGGCATCGTCTACTAAAGTGTAAAATAAAAAATGCGGATTCATTTCCTGTGTTTAATTATGAGTTGGCGATTTCTTTACATGGCGGACACTGGCAGACACTGGTGGGCAGTGTCCATTAAAATTTTAAATCTAAAATATGCTGACTCATTTCCTGTTTTGAAGTATGAGTTGGCTATTTCTTTATAGGGCTGTCAGTGGCGGACACTGGCGGGCACTGGCGGGCACTGGCGGGCACTGGCTGACAGTGGCGGACACTAAAATTTAAAATCTAAAAAATGCTGACTCATTTTCTGTTTTGAATTATGAGTTGGCTAAGTAAAGTGTGGGTTAGTCACCCTCCTCCTTCGTATTAGAATTTTGAATTCCCCCCCCCCTCCACACAGCATTCTTCCTATGATGTCATTTCCGGTTGAATTTGAGGAAATGACCTGCAGTTTGTTTTTAAAAAAGACTACATGATATAATTGTTTTCTATTAACTTTCTCGGTGAATTTTATATTAGAATACACTTTTAGATTTTATCTAGATTTGCTAATTTTTTTTCTATAGGGCACACACACACACACACTAACATACATTGAGTTATATATATATATATATATATATATATATATATATATATACATATATACCCCAAAGTCATGCATTACGCCATCTGATGACGATGAGAGTGTGTGAAAACCATGATTATGATATATATATATATATATATATATATATATATATATAATATTTGTTTTGTTTATTATCTATGTGCATATACGTTTCGTCCTTTAATCAGCATAGAGATATAACTATTCACTACTGGTCGCGCGATTCGAAACCCTGGGCTCCGAGTATATTACAACTCAAATACCGACATCTAGACCCCCACGGCCACCATAAACAGTGATAATTTTAACACTTATTCGGCGGCTTGACGTCAAGAGAGCGTTCAACTTAATGAAAGGAACGATGCATTTATAGCTAGCGACGTCATGCTGTGTTAATACTACACTTACAGTCCCTATCTCTCTCTCTCTCTCTATATATATATATATACATATATATATACATATATATATATATATATATATATATATATATATATATATATATATATATATATATATACATATATGTACACGTCCCTTAAAGTGGGTCGATAAGGCATGTGCAGTATCCAACCTTAGGCCAGAAAAATATTTCAAATACCTGACAGGGTTGGACCCTAATCCCTTTCACAGTAAGTCCTTTGTGCTTGCACACACTTAGCCCACCGATTCATCCACTGCCGAAAACACCTGTGGAAGTCTTTTTTTGGAATGGTGTTCATCCCACTGTCGCGTTCGGCATTATCTCTAGTCTCAAAACGAGCACCTTTCAGTCTTCAATTTTCGAAACAACCAGAAGTCAGAAGGAGCCATGTCTGGAGAGTAGGGAGGTTGGGAAACGACTGGAATTCCATGTTTGGCTAAGAAATATTGGATCAATTGAGATGAATGCGCGGGGGCGTTGTCGTGATGCTGTTGCCAGTTGTTTGCCGTCAACATGTCTGGTCTTTTGCACCGAACTGTGTCATGGAGACGCCGGAGAACAGCTTGATAGTATTCTTTTGTCACTGTTTGTCCTTCCAGTGCGTATTCGTGATGCACAATTCCACGGATATCAAAAAAGACAGTCAGCATCAACTTCATTTTGCTTCGCACCTGTCTCACTTTTTTTTGGTCTTGGAGACTCGGGATGCTTCCATTGCGACGACTGTCTTTTTGTTTCTGGGTCATACCCGTACACCCATGATTCATCCCCAGTTATCACGGTGTTCAGAAATCGAGGATCAGTATTGGTGGTTTCCAGAAGGTGCTGTGCAAAATGTGCAACTTGAAAACTGAGGTCCTTTTCTTCCTGCGACAACAACTTGGGCACAAATTTCGCAGCCATTCTGTGCATGTTCAAATCATCACGCAAAATTGCATGTGTGGAATCTTTACTCACTCTGACCTCTTGGGCGATCTCCCGTACGGTTAAACGACGATCTTCCATCACCAAATTTCGCACCCTCTCAACAACAGCTGCACTCCGAGCAGTTTGGAGCCTGCCAGAACGCTGGTCACTCTCAGCTGATGTGCGACCATTTTCAAGGTGAGCAAATGATACCATTAGTTAATTATCGCTATGAAACAAACAACAAAAATAAGTTTATAAACGATAAAAGTTTCACGTCATTTCATACGGGTCTCTTAACGTAACAGTTAGCACACTCGGTCACAGCCCAAGTAATCATCGGTTCAAGCCCAGTAATAGTCAGCCACGCTTATGAGCCGCAGTAACGGCGAAACACGTGTCCATGGATAACAATTTTATTTCTCTCTCATTCTCTCTCTCTTTCTCTCTTTCTCTCTCTCTCTCTCTCTCTCTCTCTCTCTCTATATATATATATATATATATATATATATATATATATATATCTTTATATATATATATATATATATATTTATTTTTTTTTACATTATAATTTTTTATTTTTTTAAATTTTGATTTTGATTTTGATTTTGATTCTTAACAGTCCCAATCGCGTGACTTTCCAAAATTTAAATTTTAAATTTCTTTTCTTTTTTCTCCATTTCATTCTTTCCAAATATGATCTAAAGTTAAGATCGGATTCTAACTCTACCTGATGAGATCTCAGTTATAATAGCTGTTGATCGATAACATCGACATGCCAGTGTCGCAAATTTTGTACATGTCTGTGTAAATAAAAATAATCATATATATATATATATATATATATATATATATATATATATATATATATATATATATATATATAGCATGTATCACAAGTTAGTTGGAAAAAAATAATAAAGTGCTCGGTCGTAAGTTGCACAACAGCTAATACAAATGATTTTATTTACAAACTATACATTACAGTCTGTTTGAGGTAACCGGGTTTCAGCGATCTGCTCATGCTGTAAAGTCCAGCCGGTCAAAACAGATCGACTCGTCTGCTCGTTTTGCTATCGAAGCTTCCAGAATTTATTATAAAAATATAATATTTTATTAAATAAGTTTGTTTCAGTTTGAACAAAGGTGGTACAACAATAATATTGCAGGGTCTTCCTTTATGCCAGACGTCCATGGAATGGAAATATTTTCCAGCACGGCAGCAATATACAACCGCTGAAGAATACGACTGTGGAATTTCCACAGGTCCCGCTGGTTATTCTTCTTCTTATTATTAATATTGAGTAAATCAATAGAACATAAAATAGACATTATTTCAGCTGACCTACTTCGATGAGACTCTCACTTTAATATTTGATGTTTGTCCTTCCTTGGTATTCAAATTTGAGAACATTTGGCTGAGAAACATGATCATCAGCTGTTACATACAATCACTTCACATTCTGGATACCACGTACAAATCGATGGTGAGAAAATAAAATACAATTAGCATAAGTACAGTTCCATGTCAGTCAGCAATCGTAGAGACATTAGACGAAATATAAAATGCGAATCACTATTTAAAAAAACAAAATATTTTAATGTTTGGTTTCAACGTAAAAACCAGATGGTATATCAACTCGTCAGTTTTATGACTATTCAGGCCTGTTTTTATTTATATATTTTAATTCTACACTTATATATATATATATATATATATATATATATATATATATATATATATATATATATATATAATAAAATGAAGGTAGTCGGATTCTCGCCTTTTATCATCGATAGGTTCCTTCTTACAATATTAATATTTAATTCTACATAGGCATTTTCTTTTCTTTAATGTTGGTCTATGTTATTAAAAACAGATAAATGTAATTCGTTTTAATTTATTTACAAATATACTTTATCCTGCTCGGAATTTTTTAAGACGGAAGACATTTTTGTTATCAACAGCTTATGTAAATTAAAATTGCCGACATCTTTGCTTTCAGCAGGACATCAAACTACCAATAGCAAATACTAATATTACACTTTTTCATTTATTATTACTAGGTAACAGATAAATGACATTATATTTTTCTTCCAATAAAAATAAATGTGACAAAAATTTCGGAAATATCTGGAAGCTTTGAAAATTCACTGTAACATGAGCTGACGTTACAAGACATTTACATTTTTTACTTCATATATCGCTTCCTCTTTGGTTAAACAATGATGTATACACGCCGTCTGGCAGTAAAGACTTACATAGTAAGCAACTCATCTTTTACGTCTAAGGCACCAATTAATATTAACATTTCTTTATTACACAATTGTACCATTTTTAGTTAAACCATGTTCGTTACGAATACTTGGAAGAGTCAATATGCTTTTCTTTTCGTGTTCAGAAATCAAGTTTCTGACACTATTTATTTTTGTTATCAACACTTGGAAGAGTCAATAGGCTTTTAAACCATGTTTGTTACCAATACTTGAAAACATGAATATGCTTTCTTTTTAAGTAACTGTGTTCACACGCAATCTATAAGATTTATACTTTTTTTTCTGACATTTTTTCGTTACACACTGTTTGTTACCAGTATTTGGAAGAGTCAATATCCTTTTCTTTTCTGTAATTGTGTTTGCGCTCATGAAATACTCTTTTATGTTTCTTATTAACCATTTGCAGTGGTTGAAGGCAGTCTTTTAGGCGGCTTTGGATACAGGGAATCTCAGTAACAAAACATAACTTGTAATCTTTTTGATTGTAAATATCGTTATATAATGTGGCGTCAAGTGTTTGTGCATCACGTGACTCTTATCTTCTTAGTTTCACACACATCTATCTTCACTCGGCTGCGATAGCAAAACACAGGACGTGCTCACTTTTCCAAATCAAATAATTTGCTTCCAGATTCAAGGCCTGTCAAAATAAGTAAGTCTTGAATTCCAGGTGCGATAAAATTTCGCTATTTATATTCCATTCGCTAACCTTGTTTTGCATAACCTACTTGTGATTATATTACACTAGTACATGTTATGAAATAAATGGAAATCTTAATACACATTATTACCTGCCTAGAGTGCTTTATTCTTTTATACACATATGTACATAAATATGGGTTGGTGTGTATAGGAATAAGGTAATAAGCAAAAGACATAAGTTGGAACAAGAAAAATTAACGCAAAAACATGTTTATATTGATTCAATATTTTGTTTCAATTACAAAACTTTATCAAGGAATAAATATTTATTTTACTGAGAACAGTTTAAATATACAAAGTTTATGAGATATAGTTGTGTATGACGACCATCACTTTTCCTATTGATAAGATTGGAATTCTGTATAGCCAATTCCATAGGCAATCATCGTATCCATGACACAGTCTTGTGTACATATGCACTGTATATCGGACTGTATCACTTAGTGGAAGAGTAGCACCCTGGTATAGCAGCCTTTGTTTGAGATGAGAGTTTGATTTCTGCCATGGCTAAATATTTTTGTCATCATTTATTCAAGCGAGAGAGTAAACTTTAATTTGTTATTCAGAAATCTGCTGTCTCAAATTATCAGTGTGTTATTAGACCTAGGAACTTGACATTTTGTAGGAATAATTCCCTCCCATGCAGATTGTCTAAATGAGGATTTTATTTATCTGTAACAATGTTTTTCATTGCTTAGAATCATCATAATCAGATTTGGCTTAACATCCGTTTTACATGTTGGCATGCATTGGACGGCTCTAAGAGATTGACTTCCAAACTATCTTTGCCCAGGTCTTTTTTTATGCCTCTTTCCCTCAGGTTCATTTTTATCACTTCTTCCCAATGTTTTCCTTGGTCTTCCCCTGTGAACTGGACCTGCTACCTTAACTGTTCTACATCTACTTCAAGAACTCTCATCCATTCTTTCAACGTGACCAAACCATCGGAGTCTCTTATTCTGCATACATCTGTTTATACTGTCCAAGATTTAATCTTTTGCTGAGGTCATGAGAACTAAGTCTGTCTTTAAGACTCACATTACACATCCAGAAGTATTTTTAAAGTGCTTGTGCTTATTAAAAATTCCAAGTCTATCTTATTATTATGAACACATTAGTATTATATATATATATATATATATATATATATATATATATATATATATATATATTACTTATGATTTATAGGGTGAAAACGTGGGTGGAGAGTTGGGCAAAAAGATGTTTGTTCACATTTCATTTAAATTTCTGCATGTTGGTATGGTCAGAGAAACAGGGAGTAGGGAGAGAATTCCAAAGGCGAAACGCTGTTAGAGTAGAAACTCTTCCGGCATTTTGGGACCTCTACAGTTACGAGATGTGATTTTGTTGCTAGTCAGATGGGTCGGGTGTACAAGTGCAAAATGTTCATCGAAACACATCCTATCGAAGTACTTGTAAAACAAGCGCGGAGATGCAACACTGTGGTGATGCTTCGCAGATAGAGTGCCACGTATTAGGTTAGAAAAGTTGCAACGTTCATTTTCATTAGATAATATTAATTCCCAATTTGATAGCAAACTATTTTCTGTGCTATTTTTATAACTTTTCTGTCTAAGGATGCGATTGAAAACAAAGCACTATACTAAGACCAAACAACTACAAGTTATCCAATGGTGGCATTACTTTTGTATTAAGATTTTTAAAATAATAACGTGGAGCCAGCGTTTGTGTAGGACATCCAGAAACAGCAGAGACGACGTTTTACTTTATTTTATTTATAACTTGAAAATAGAAAATTATAGAAATTAAAAAATGGTAATATGAGGTTCAGGGCTGGGAGCAATGTTTTGATTCATTCCCAAACAATTCTAGTTTGTAATATTTCATGATCACCTTGTTACTCCTCGTCAAACGAAATGGGTAAAAATTAATGTATGTTTTCTCTGAAGTTTTGGTCATCTGGATTCATTGTTCATTATTAATCGTGCGACCAGTGACTCGGTCTCCTGGCATTTAGACAAGTCTTCGTGTTTTGGGGTTTTTGCATCTTGAAATGATTCCAGCACGAAACCAAGTTGGCAACTAATTACGTTGCAACAAGATAAACATCAAAAGCTATAATTAAATGTTGCCTGTTAGTCTCTGACGAAAGCAATTATTTACCAGAAACAAATGACAATAACAACATTTCACTCGGGTCTTCTACCGCAGAAGAATCATCCCCCACCCCACCCGGGGAAAAAAAAGCAATCAACAAATAAAACAAATGAAAGAAACGCCATAAATATATTGCGTCTGTTTGGACATCTTTGATTTTATTAAATTTTAAACATTAAATTAAAATGGACACATGAATACACACATACACTATCCTCCATCCTCTACTCTATAATAAAGAGCAATATATATATATATATATATATATATATATATATATATATATACTCGTACTGTCGTCACACAAAAGTAAAAACTTAGTGAGTAAAAAACTGTAAAATCGATTGCCAATATTTAGCGTAATTGAGAAAGCAAATAGCAAGTCAGTTAATCCCCTGCCTTCAATTTATTTCCATAATGAGACGTTTTCTTTTTTTTGTTTCTGTTTTCTATATCGATTTATACGTTTTTTCATTCCTTTTTTTTTAACTTTCCCGTTTGAGAAGTTTTCTTTCTTTTTTAACTTCACCGATTTTATTTGAATCTGAATATTAGTGCAACCATTGGAAAAGGATAATTTTTCCCGTCACTTTTATAATGAAGACCAATGTTTATGAATTTGTATATAAATAAATGTATGTACTTCCATCCCGTCACTCAACAGTTAGCGAGTAAAACACACGCTCCGACAAAACAATTTCAAGTGGTGAGAGAAAGCAAAAAAGCAAATAGCAAGTCAGACAACCACCCCCTGAAATGAATTAAGAAAGATATTCTTCACTCTATAATAAAAAGTCAACGGTGGGTGTTTGTTTTCTTTAGGTCATCAGAAATGATGATAATAGTTTATACATGAAAAGTTAAATTATTGACGTAATTCTATGATTTTATATGAATATGTTAGTTATATAGCTAGATAAATAGCGAGTGCGAACACTGACAATATATAAGTCTTCTTTTTTTCGTCATTTTTACTCTAGTATATATATATATATATATATATATATATATATATATATATATATATATATATATATATGTGTGTGTGTGTGAATCATGTGTATTTAGGCAGCATTTTCTCATTTATGCAAACATTGTTAAAAAATAACAGAATTCGTCTGTTTAATTATACCTTTTTTTATTTTTTCAATTTTTCTGATGGTCTTTTTTGTATTAAAAGCAAAAAAATTAATAAATGTTCCATAGGTTTCACGAACGTTTTCGATTCTTCGTCGAATCATCCTCAGGTGTCAAAAGCAAATGAACAAAAAAGCTGGAGAAAGAGAATTTCAATTCAAAACCTGTGGTAACATTTTAAAATGTTTAACGTAATGCGATTTTGTTCTGTGATGCCATCCAGCGTTGCTGAATTTCAATCGTTAATGCAATAATGTTCTCTGCCGTCTTTTTAAAAATTCTCTTCTTTCTCCAGCTTTTTTGTTCATTTGTTTTTGACACCTGAGGATGATTCGACCCCTCGGGGTTAAACCATCAAAATGAGAATGAAGAATAAGAAAAACAAACTATAAGACAGTCTCGACTGACAAAGTTGTTCTACAACGAAAGCTTGCAAAAAAAATAATTAAATAAATGATGTTTTCATTAAAATTGCACGATGTGTTAATTTTCAAAAATATTTCAGTTATATTCCTTTAATTTTTATTGTAATTTTTTAAATATATATATTTTTTTTCCTTTGAATTGTGTGTATTTAGGCAGCATTTTCTCATTTTTGCATATATTTCTTTAAGTTCGCACAAATGTTTACATATTAGCTCAATAGTGTGTAATACGACTAGAGCTCCTAATTTAACATCATATAATCATAGTTATTAATAAAAATCCATATTTAATCCAAAAAAATACTTTATTAACAAACAATTGTTTCTGCACTTTACAAAAATATGCATTTTTTTGGTATACAAAATTTATAAAATATTCATCAGTGTCTAACTCGCCACAGTCAGGCTGAAAAAATCAAGCCGCGTCCAATATTCATTTAATTTTTACTTATGTAATTTCTATATTCTTTTTATTACTCCAATCAAAGGAAAACATTCCTTAGACTCTGTTTTTTTTTTTGCATCTAAGAGTTTATGATATATTATGTCCACCATATTTATTTTTCTTTTCTGTTAAAATGTTCATATTCGATTGTCAAAAAACTGTATGGCAAAATACACACATAAAAGAATAATTCATTCACACTAACCGTTATTGTCATTCATTTAAACATTTTTAATTGAATAATTTTAAAGTATTGAAGAAATGAATTTAAAACCAATATTTTTTAAAAAGTGCTTAATTCAAAGTAGAGCTTTATAAATAGATTTTATATAAACATTTAAAGTGGTCTACATAAATCAATCTATGTTTCTGTTACACAAGTAACGGTTACTGGTATATTAATCTGTTATGTGCATGATTAGTGTGATTGTGAATTTACATACATTTTATTTGTTGTTTGTTTCATTTTATGATTATGGAGTTGCTGTGGCATTTTTTGTGCTGATTTACCTAATTTCATCTTTGCCGAATTTTTTCCGACCACATGACTTTTGCAATTGTGGTTCTTTACAGTAATATCTTTATCAGATCGTTTTAAAAATTAATATTAATTAATTTTTAAAGTAGATAGGTTTAATAAATCTTTTATTAAGTGCAGTTAATGGTAATCAAACGAATAACATCCCAGTTAATTGCAATAAATGAATTAATATGATATAGAGATAATTGTACTTTTAGTATGATTAGAAAAATTCTTTCTGACATTTGCTGACGGTTTTAATACAGAAATATCTGTTATTCTGTTATATTTTATGAGCGAGTATGTGTGGAAATTAAATGAGAGTGTAATAGTCGCTGTTGCTATATCTGCTTATATCTGTTACTGGCGTAAATATATTTACTTGTAAAACGTGTATCTGTGTGTGTAATAGATAATATAAGAGATTATCAGTGACATATGTGTCTGTCTGCATATTAACATTCCCTGAAAATGTTAGTTGTAAGTTAAATGGCTCACCTGATAAACTGTGCATATATGAGAGAATATTTAGTAGTGAAATATGAGTATATTTAATTGCGGGAGTGTCAAGATTTGTGTGCATAATTTTATATTCTGTTAAGCGTGTGTATTGCTCTTGTCTAGTTGACCAGCCTAATATGTAGGGCTTTAGGGTGGTATGATTCGGAAAGGTTTGGATCCGACTTGGGTTTATATTTACAAGAGTGTGTATTTACAGAAGTACAGGATTGTATGCTACAGAAAGACTGCTCCGAGACTGCTCCATGCTTCGTTGTAGGCTCCTTTCTACATAGTGTCTAGAAGGATCCATATAGTCACGAAGTAGGGTAGATCACAATCGCACCAAAACATTAATTAGGAAATTAAATCCAGCATAATGCATTTAGATTTCTTCGTAAACACATAAGACATTTTAATCTTTTATTAATAGTTGAAAAAATGAATGAATTACTTTGTGACCCTTTCGAAATTTGAAAGAAATTTGGAAATATTTAAACTGCCGAATAGAAAATCATTTTAGTAAATTTTGAGAAAATCATTATGTATTAAAAGATTTAAAGCTTTGAAATCTATTTACATCCAATACTTTTATAAATAGAGATTAAAACAACTTTATCTTAACAAGAATTATAGTTTGTTAACAATTTGGTTTAATTAATAGTTTCTCAGTTTGGAAGTCAATTTTTAAAAGCCGTCCAACACATGTCAGCATGTAAAACGGACGTTAAACTGATGATGATGATGATGATGATGATGATGATGATGATGATGATGCTACTGCTGCTGCTGCTGATGATGATGATGATGATGATGATGATGATGATGATGATGATGATGATGATGATGATGATGATGATGATGATGATGATGATGATGATGACTACAACAATAACGACAACGACCAAATGATAACTGTAATAATTAAAGTTAACTTACAAAATCCTATAATAAAATATAATAAGAAGAAGAAGAATCATGTGAATACTTTTAAACAAAAAGACATAAAAAGTTAACCCAATCAACAACCACATTCATGCGATTGTTTTATTCAATAAATACGTAATTCAGCATTTGACAAAAAATAAATGCTTTATTTTTTTATATTGGTTTGACATCGAAGATACTGATTACCTATTTAGCAGGTGTGCTGATGAAACATCCTACTAGTACTTACTCACACTTGCCAACAGTCTCATTGCAGATGTGAAACAAGTTGCAGTTTGACACGTTGAGGAAGTCGCACGTGGCGGGGCCAATCGCTCCACTCGTCTCAACGGCGATTGGTTGGAATACAAATTTCTCAAGAAGACCTGTGTATTTTGATCGCTTGCCGTTCTTCGCTGACGATGCTGCATGTCCAGGGTTTGTCGCTGATTTAATTACTGAAGTAGAATCAAATAGAAACAACATTTTGCGAGAGACCAAATACTTATGTTCCTTTCTTGACCAATTTTGCGAGAGACCAAATACTTATGTTCCTTTCTTGACCAATCATAGCAAATTTAGACTAAACAATTAAAAACTGTTCAGAACCTTTAAAATAAGATGTTAGTGCCAACTATTTCAGAAAATTGACAGACTGACAGAAAAGGCCGAGGTTGACAACACATCTGGCAATAATCCACTTCTTTTCCTACCTGGCCATCAGATAATAAACACCTTTATTAAGATGAAAGGTTTGCTTTCACAGAGCAAGCTTTGGCTTTAGTCTGATATTTCGTTCATTTTTAAATGATATAAAATGAAGCAAGGAGGAGAGGGGGCTTTCTAATTCGTTCGTGTTTTGCACAAACTGTCTGAAAGCAAATTTCATAATAATGACGGGGGGGGGAGGATACATGCAATGAAGAAAGCAGAGAAAAGAAGAATCAGGGGTAGAAAGTAATGAAGAAATAAAAGACTGAACTGTGACAAGGATAGAAACAGGGTAATAAATAAAGGAAGTAAAAAGAAAGAAGGAAAGAAAGAAATATAGAAAGGATAGAAGAAACATAGGAAGAAAGAAAGGAAGGAAAGGAGGAAGTAAGGTAGGAAAAATAAAGTAAAAAATATAGAAAAGAAGAATATAGGAAGGGAGATGTGAAGGAATGGAGATAGGGATGGAATAAAAAGATAAAAGGAAAAAGGAAGAAAGAAACAAAAAAGAAAGAAAGATGGGAAGAAAAGAAGGGAGAAATATAAGAAAAAAGCAATATACGAAGGAAAGAAGGGAAGAAGATAAGAAGGAATATAGGAAGGAAAGAGGAAAATAAGAAAGAAAGATATAAAAAAGAAGGAAAACAGTGAGGAAGAAAGAAAAGATAGATGGAGGGCCATGTTAACAAAAATAAGAGAGGCCAAAGAAGGAAACACAGCTAATATATAATCAATGAGCAAAATCTTAGTCTACGTGTGACATACAAACATTAGAGAAACACATGGCATAAAGATAAATTAGAGGAAGTAAATAAAGAAGAAAAGGAAAGACTGAACTGTGATAAGGAGTGAAGGAAAAGATAGAAACAGTAAGAAATAAAATATGGAAATGAACAGGTGCTACCTCGAATGGTCTCCTTCCTCTTTTACAGTGGCTGGACAACCAATGCTGGCGTTTGCCATAGTTGCCCTTGCGTTCGGCACAGGTTTAACACGAGGCAGTGTATGCCTCGACATCACGGTTCTTGAACTCCCACCAGTAGCTAAACAAATGTTTCCACATACAATCATGAGCTTGAAGTTTTTGGCATCTGTTTGCTATTTTTAATAAGTAACACAGATTCCAGATAGAATTGGTGCATGCTTTCAGTGTATATGCGAGTCCGATGGTCGTCAGAGTCCATATTGAATTTAGGGTGGAGATAGGGAAAGAACGGCTCTGCAATATGCCTGTGAAGCCGAGTATCTTGTGGTGTATGTGTGTTGGGGATCAGTCACAAACTGTTGATCTTGCTGAGACACCAAGATCTGAATCTGTGAAATGGAAAGTTTCACATGCAGGGCTAGGCTCAGCTGGCAGTTTGCTTCTCTTTTGACCATAGTTTCTGCTGAACATGTCTGCCCAGACATTCGATTCACCTTCGATGAATTCCAGGACAAACTTGTAGCATTACATTTCCTCCTGCCATCGTCGAATTTTTGCATTTTTAAATTCGCGTTGGTCTCGATATGTTGATGATCTGTGGTCAGTGAAGACGACGAAAGGGCGGCTATGCAAGAAGTAGTCAAACTTTGATATGGCACACTTTATCAAATATGCCTCGCATTCGGTCGTGGACCAGTTTCGTTCAGTAGAACTAAAAATATACGGGGCGACCGCTATAATTTTCTTCTTTCCGTTATCGGCCTCCTGCATTAGTATAGCTCCGCACGCAGTATCACTGGCATCAGTGGTGAGCGTAAAAAGCCGTGTGAAGTCAGGAAACAATATAGCTGGTGGTGAGGATAATTGTCTCTTAATTTTTTCAAAAGTCTTCTTAGCTTGTTCCGTCCAAGTAAATAGTTTGTTAACCCTGTTGAGTGGATGGATGGGGCCATGATACTAGAGAATGTATCAGACCTGACCCATTCGTACAAACGTGTCTCAAGGAATTGTCGAATCCACACCAAACGCCAATAAGGCTTTGCAATTCCTTTCTTAACGATGGTGGTTCCATGTCCATGATGGTGTGTGCATATTCGGGTCAGGCTTAAATCCTCTGTAGTTCACATTTCGCTTCCTTTGCAAGGAAAATGCATTTGGCTGGATTCAGCTTCAGTCTAAATTTGAGAAAAGCGATAAAAAGTTGTTTCAGTGAAATCATATATTCCTTGAAGATCTTTGCATGGACCAGGTTGTCATCAATATAAAATGATGTTTGCACGAGATGAAAAAGTGGCCAGTTCTTCTGCTATGCAGCGAGAGAAGATTTGTTCAGCAGATGTAAGGCTGCAAGCCAAACGTGTGTACTGGTAGCATAGATCCTTCCATGTAAAAGCTGTTTTGTGACGATCAATTTCGTCGATGAAGATTTGCCAGTAGTCACTGCAGAGATCGAGTGTTGCGAAATATTTATTGCCTTCACCAATTTTGTTGAACAGTTGTTCGATCGTGGGTATCGGGTAGGGGTCAGGATCGACTAGAACCTTGTTGAGGGTTGTTTTGAAATTAGCAACCATCCGGATATTTCCGGTTTTTTTATGCACCGCAAATACCAAGCTATTAAAACCCTTAGGGTCATTGCAGGGTTCGATGATCCCATCGATAGCCATGCGATTAATTTTAGTGTCGATGTTAACCTCCAGAGACTGGGCGATGAGGTGCTGTTTTGGGCCGCGAGATTGGCCGTTAGTTGGTATGCAAATGGATTTGATGAAGGTGCCCTTTTCTCCGTTTTCGGTGCCGAGGATGTCTTCATAACGGATCAGCAGGTCAGCCATAGCTTCCAGCTTGTCACTGTTTAGATGATTCGGCAGTGATAACACCATGGTTTTTCTCAGCCATTTTAACTTTTGGTTTAGTGCCTTTATTCTGCATTGTAACCCTGTCGAAGATTGGCTGGTGGTGACTTCGGCCTCCTCATGGGCCAGATCGTAGGTCGATGTTTCTTGCTTAAGACCTGGTATTATTGAAGCTGTGTGTGTTACCGAACTATGGGTGAGTATGCGTCTAAATTCGACTGTCGTCTTCTTGTTGTTAGCTATGTATGAATCTAATGAGTTGTGACCAAAGATGCTTTGACCGATTAGAGTTGGAGTTGTAGGTGTTATCAGCACACTGAACCTATTGAAAACGGGTGAATCATGGTTGCCAATAGCGATGCTGCAACTAAGTTCACTCAAGGCATGGATGCTGCCATTTATACCTTTTACATTTATATTAGAGGGTATGATATAATTTCTGACCCCCTCAGATAGCTGAGAGATTGGCATAGTACAAGTGGAGCACCCATTGCTATGTCCGAAAATGTGGCTCCCTTGATGATGAAAAAGGCATTGACAAAAGGCAACTGCTGCACAGATTATTGTGGGAAGTTAAATACATGATGGCTAGTTCAGTAGAAAGAGTGATAAATTTCTCTGTTGCTGTGACATATGTGGAAGCATGCAATGTAGTTTTGTCTTTGAAGTAGAAGTGATAGTAATAGTGGTTCAAAGGATTTTGCCATCTATCTTGATAATAAAATTGGAAGAAAATTGTCGTCTGTCCAATGACAAAAAGAAAACTTTGTTTGAAGCAAATTTTGTTTTAAGTCACGTCTTTGGTGAAGTAGCAGTGGTGCATCGATAATTCACAGTCATTTTTTTTTTCAGGATAATATTGGAACATATTATCGTCTGCAGAGGGAAAGATAATTATTGTGAAATTATAAATTTACCTAGTCAGTTGCTAGTATACTTTTCACTGCTAGCTATACTTAAGGAGAGACTTATATAGTAGTCTATTTCTACTTATGCTAATTATGCATATCAATTAGTCAGTATCACCACATCTCCCTGAAACATATAGGCTTTATGCCTTTAGTGCATCTTGCACTTCTTCTAATGATCGTTTCGATATTACTTTGCTCTTCTCTCTCTCCCTTATTTATTTCTCTGGGAGATCTCGACCTATCTCACAGTAAACTAACCAGGGTCGTCCCCTTTCATACTTTGCTCTTCTCTCTCTCGCTCCCTTCATACTTTGATCAGAATCCGACTCCAAATCCTCATTTTGACCTGCTTGATCTCGCATTGTTTCATCTTCTGACGTTTCATTCTGTACAGGTTGTTCTAATAACTAAATATCGGAAGGAGTCGTAGCGATTTGTTCATTTTGCTCTTTATATTAATCCTGAAACCTTATTTGGTCTGCATGGGCCAACACACTGTTTTTGTTTTCTCTATTTATTATAGCTGTATTGTGGCTTTTTTGCACGATAAATTCTGTCCTTTCTGGATTTGATTCTTTGTTCTTTTTGTACCAGATTTTTTAATTTGTAAAATATAATATAGTTAACGGAGCTCTAATTTGTCTTCCCATTAAAGTTGATGGGCTTTCTAATCTTCCCGCGTAAGAGTCCCACTCCAGAAATGTACGCATGATCCATATGCACACGACTCCATGGCTCTACTTCTCTGGGCCATGAATGTAAAGTATTCTGTGTAAAATTTCTTAATTCTCTACATTTTTTGGATTTTTTTATATATTCTTTGGTATCTCGTGAATATCCCGGCCACCATGTTTCTAGGTTTATTCTTTTTTGTGTGGCCGCTACTCCACAGTATATATCATCATGTACACTTTTTATCACCAAATGTCTTTGTGTTTCTGGGGGAATTACCATATCTCCATTATAAATCACTCCATTTTCTATCATTAATTTATGCCTTATTTCTTTGTAAGATCTCTCTGCCTTGGAACAATTTCCCCATATATTTTTTCTTATTCTCGATGTTATCCTACTTAGTACTGGATCATGTCTAGTTTCCATAGCTATTCTATCTAAAGATAAAAACATCAGTCTCTACCCAATGTAAGAATGTATCTTCAAATTCTTCTATTTTATCTTTTGATTCCTTGTAAAATCGCAACCTTGATAGTGCATCTACATGTGGAATTGACTTTCCATTGACATATTCTATATCAAAGTAAAATGCCATTAGCTTTATTGCTCACCTTAATATTCTTGATGTCGTAATTTTGGGTAATTCTTTTCTTGGATTGAATATAAATTCCAATGGTCTATGATCACTTCTCAAGAGAAATCTTTTTCCAATTAGAAATTGTCTAGCCCTGGTGGTGCACCATACAATGGCCAATGCTTCTTTCTCTATATTTGAATAATTAAATTCGGTGTTCGTTAGTCTTCTTGATAAATACATTATCGGATGTCATTCTTGTGATAATATTCCAGATATTGAATGTTTACTTGCATAACGTCCTTTTTAGGATCAAAGATTTTTACTACTCGTTTCATGCCATAACTAATTTCAATCTCTCAAAAGCTTTTTGTTATATTTTTGATCAAATAAATTCAACATTTTGTTTTCTTAAATTTGCAAACGGTTCAGTCAGGTCTGTATATTTTGGTAAATATCGCCTGTAGAAATTGACCAATCCTAAAAAAGAATTCAAGTTTATTTTTGTTTGTAGATATTTTTAATATTTTTCTATTAAGGCTTAATCTGGTGATATACCTTCTTTTGAAATGGAATCACCTCAAAAATGATATATTACTACTATTGTTTATGCATTTTGTTTTTCATCCATAGTCATTCCTGCATTTCTTAATTTGTTCAAGACGATCTCGGTTTTCTTTTCTAATTCAATTTCATTATTATCTTCTTCGTAACAGACCAATTTTTTTATATCTTCTTCGTAACAGACCAATTTTTTATATCTTCTCCTAAAACCTTTTCGATGGCGTTTTGAAATATGACGCTTGCTATTTTTATTCCATATGGCATTCTTTTCCATTTTAGCAACTCTATTGGCGTATTTATCGTTGTTACTTCTTTGAAATTATCATCTATTGGAATTTGGTGGTATGCCGTTTTCAAATCTATTTTTTGTAAAAACACTCATTCCTGACAGCGCATGTAATGCAACTTCCACTTTAGGTATAGGATACGAAACTTTGTGGTTTACGCCTATTTTATAATCTCCACATACACATATGTCTCTGTCTGACTTTCTCAAAACTACAATGCCCACTTGCTAACCCCAGGTGAAACATGTTTAATAAGGTTCTGTTCAATTAATTTTCATAGTTTTGCTACTACTAATGGCAACAAATCTACTGGTAATTTTCATGCTTCATAATAAGAGGTGGAAACATTTTCTTTTAATTTTAAACTAGCTTTGTAGTTTTTCAATTTTACGGGGGGGTTGTTTCATTTTTATCTCATTAATTAGTTTGGTAGAATTTATTTCAAGCACATCGTTTCCCAGGAGTTCGTGGTATTTATACAATTTGTGACAATCATAGGTATTACCTCGAATTTGTCTTTTAACTCTAAGAAACCTTCAAAGTATCCTAAAGTTTTTATGCCTGTTCCATCAAATTGGCAGAGTTGTACACTGCTCTTTCGTAAAGTCGGCTTTCCAATGCGTTCCCAGAATTCTTTGGTATAAGTGTTACCTCACTGCCGGTATCCATTTGCATATCCAAATCGACATTGTTAATTTTGACTTTTAATATATCTTTTTTCTTTTGTTCAATTTTTTCAACATTCTTATTTTTGTTTTTAATGTAAAGATTTCCCTATTGGTTTCATTTTATTCAACTCTTTCAGCGTTTTTCTTTTTGAACTTGCACACTACTTGAAAATGCTTCATTCTTAAGCAATTTGTACAAGTTTTTGGAAATGCTGGGCATTTTTCCCTTTTTATTTCATGTCCACGTCCACAATACTAACATCTTTTCTTTTTTAACATGTACGTCTCGGCGACTATTTGTTCGCCGGGTTGACTTTTATGATCGTCTTATTTCTGTATTAATTCTTGTTGCTGTATAAAGTCAATGCAAGTATTTAAGGACATGCTTCTTATTTGTAGCTGGTCCATTATTTTATTTCTGTGTGACGCATTGCACATACTTTCAATTAATCTTAATTGAATTAAATCTTCTTCGATAGGCTGTTCTTCTTGTCTGTGTTTTTCAAACTCACAATATCTACTTGCATTTCGTAGACGTTGTAGATATTTGATGGTTGGCTCATCAATTTCTTGTTTCATTGACACAAACTTCGTTCTTTCTGCCACGACTAACCTTTTCTTACGTCTCATATTTCTTTTTATGATCTGACTTATTCTTCCGAAAGTCAGGTCTTCTAGGTTCATGGGATACGCCATGATTGAGACTTTCATGATGGCCTCACATCAAGCTGTAGCCAAAAATAAATCTATTATTTCATTTTCTCTTCCCGTTTCCTTCTTGTCTTTTAACTTTTTTTGTCCTTGCACTCACAGCGAAACATCTTATCCATGTGTCCTCGAAGTCGGGACAATTGGGATCCTATCGCCGCTGCCATTGTTGTAAAGTTGTAAATTTACCTAGTCAGTTGCTAGTGTATTTTTCACTGCTAGCTATACTTAAGGAGAGACTTATATAGTAGTCTATTTCTTCTTATGCTAATTATGCATATCAATTAGCCAGTATCATCATAATAATAGTTATGACTGGCTAAGGTCCGTTTTGGCAAGCTTTTGTTCTTCCCTCCGGATGACAAGGGGTTGTTTGGAAAGACCTGATTCTTCTCCCCGGGTGTGCTTAGGTTCTCCCTTATGTATCGATTTTCAGCAGAAGGTAAAATTGGGAGGGGGATGAGTATGTAGTGGATAGAAAGCAGAATGATAAGATGTAATGATCAAATAAATCGAGACAGGAAATAATTCTGGTTCCTGGCAAATCAAGAAATGGTTTCCAGGGTTTTGGTTAGATGAAGAAGACAAGTTCTAGAGATTATAATTATGTATAGAAGTCACACTATAAAAAAAGATGAACAAAAATGATCATTTGGACTAATATTCTCATCTCACAACGGTTTGGCCGATGTAGCGATATCGGAACCAATAATTATAAATAGCAGATTAGAACACAAAAAAAATATATACATATAGTAATAACTAATAATACTACACTTCTAGACAATATTAGGTTTAAGGCTTCCAAATTCATATCAGAATTGTCCAAATAGACATGTGACATAACGGTTAAGAGCGTTGATCAACAATCCTTACTACAGGCGGTAATAACTAAGAATAGCAAACGAATTAATACATCTGCCCGGTCATGGCTGACAGAATGAGAACAAGCTTCCCCGTTAATTAAATAAAGGGTTCGGTTTGAGATTTCATACAAGTTCCCTGAGTTCCACATAAAGATTCCCAAATTCAACTATTAGGTTCCCAAGTTAAAAAAAAATCAAAGTTTACTTCGGCAGAAACGCCATGATTATAAAAACGAAGATGAGAATAGTAGTCCGATAATCCAAATTATCAATCCTCATCTAAAAAATTCCGAAACCAAAAAAATGACGATAAAAAAGAACAAAAACAACATAAAAAAGTAAAAAGAATCTATGGAAATGTCCAGAGAAAATGCTGTAAAGTGAACTATGGTCGTAAATGATGCGCATTAAGAAAGGATCCTTAGTGGGGGGGGGGGGGTAACTGGACTAAGATTTCTGCATTGATAATAATATATTTTAGAAATGTTTCTTTATTTCTTTTGCTCATCTTATATCTGTCAACAATATGGTTCTCTATTCTTTCTTTCCTTTCTTTTCCAACTTTTCTTACTCTGTTTATATATTTTCTTCTTTCTCTCCCTATCTCTCTCTATCTCTCTCTCTATATATATAGATAGATCTATGTAGATCTCTCGCCCACCCTCCCTCCCATCTCTCTCTCTCTCTCTCTCTCTCTCTCTATATATATATATATATATATATATATATATATATATATATATGTATATATACGTATATATATGTAAATATATGTATATATATATATGTAAATATGTGTATCTCCCTATGTATATACGTGTGTGTCTGTTCCTTATCTCTCTCTTTCTTTCCTTTTCATCTTCTTCCGTTCATTACTCTCTTTATGTCTTTTCTCACCTCCCTGTCATAGAACTATTCTCATATTTGTTCCCCATTTTCTTTCCCTGATTATTTTCTTTTGTCGGTTGTTACCTTCACCCCCCCCCACACACACACACCCCACCCGATTTTGAAACAACGAAAATGATTTGCATCATTTATTCTCGAATTTAACAAAAATACCATCTTTATCTTCGATCTGTGGCACACAATCTGCCAATTCTGAATACAATCAGTGCAATTCAAGTCCAAAGGGGAAAATAATCACGAACACACACCGCCACCACCACCACCAATACCGCCACCGCCACTACCATCACCACCACTACCATCACCACCACACCAGCAACAACAAACCGATTATCTCAACCATGTTGAAACAAACAACAAAATTTATCAAATATTCAAGAAAATACAATTTACACGAATTTTACATTCATTTTGTTTTTCACTTGTTTTCAAAATTTATTTTGAAAATTATTCAACAAATGTGACATTTTGTCATTTTCGATTATCCTTTTAACACATTCCTACATTGAAAAGCATACATATAACTCATCTATTCACAGGCAGTCACCAATACTCATCGAAGAAAACACATGCACTAATAAATAAATACATATATATATATAATAAAAGTTTTATCTATAGAAACATATCATGGCTACACATCCAGAACATGTTTCAATCATAGCTTTGATAAGCTCGATTTCCTCAGGAATAAAATAAGTATCCGTTCTCTATGTTTTCATATTAAAGACTTAAGCAAAATTTCTATCCATAAGGGTCACGTGACTAAATCAAAATATCATTTTTGAAATATGCTTAACGCTAAATTTTCCTATATTCAAATGTCAGACATCGACGGATCACATTAGTTTACGTTGCTAGATTTAAGTGGGGCAGCTATTAACTAGTTGACATTATGACATGTTACGGGGTGATACATCTCTGGGAGGAGAGAAGAATGTATTTCTGTCTAGTAAAATAAATATCATCCTAATAAAATCGCACATGAAGCATACACATCTTTTGCACGTCAAAAATGCATACATATAACATTTACACAGGGATACGCAATTCTTACGTTGGGAAGAGTAAAATTATTTAAGTACGGTAAAATCAGACTATTATGATTTTGATTGAAACATGTTCGAAGTGTGTAGCCAAATTATGCTTGTATAAATAAAACTTGTATTATATATAAATAGCTCTATTTATTATTGAGCACTATTATAAAAACACAATAAAGATTCTCTCTCTATATATATAGTAATCCAGGCTGAATTACTATATATATATATATATATATATATATATATATATATATATATATATATATATATATATATATATATATATATATACAAGTATCATTAAAAATAACGGACATCTTGTGTCTGGTTATTTTTTCTAAGATCCTTTCCGTTTTTCTGATTAGGTTCTTAGTTTCAGACGGAAACTGGCTGATAAAATTGCCATAGCTTCCCAAAGCGCTTTCGGACCCTTCCAGGTCCATCGTCAGTGGAGCAATGTTAACCAGGCAT